>OY365814.1:16012390-16349771 GCA_959347315.1 Bimastos eiseni
CCGGTTGGGAAAAGGCGATGTCCGGCTGCTGCATGAAACTACTTTGGCTCGGTGGTCTCTGGTGAATAGACAAGGGGTCTGGATACCGTGGGGCGAATAAGGGTTGCGCAGGGAGACTTCCATAAATTTCAGGTAATTTTCTCCGCGGGTCGTAGGACCCTTGGGGTGCCGGCTGATGGAATCTGCCGTGTGGAAACTGTTCCGGCAGTATCTCTGGATGTGGGTTCGAGTTGGAAATCCGCTTCCGATAGCCGAGAGACCGACCATGTCCAAGTTCCTCCGGTTGAGTCTGCAGATGAGCGGGAGCGTCCTGGAATTTCACTTCATCCCTTGTCTTCTTCGGGACAGATGTCCTATCCACGCTTGTGTCGAATTCACGCGAGATGCTTTTCGCGGATGTGGTCATCATGCTTTGGTTACTAATCTTCCTCGAGGAGCGAATTGATGCAGAATTGTAACGCTTGAGTAGCGGAGTGGAACGGGGATTACGGTGGTGCCTCGCACGGTGGTAAGTCATGGCCGATAGATTTCGCTTCGGAATTGTGTACGTGTAGAGGATTTCTGTTGCGCCTTGCTCCAGCTCTTTGACAACCTGTCAACAGGAACCGAGGTGGTAAGGTATTGATTGATTAACTATTGTTTATTCAATAGATCGAACCAATGACTGACTGATTGACTGGCAAAAAAACTGACTGACTGACTGACTGAGAGAGAGAGAGAGAGAGAGAGCGGGAAAAATGGAGATTTGTCTTAAATTGTACGTAGGTGTCCCTACTAGCGGGATCGTTTTTGAGGGCCTTTCCTTGTGGCCGCTGTCAACCATAGTGATTGTAATTTGATTGTATATTCTATTTTTGTTGGTTACAGAAAATAAACGATTTGATTTGATTTGATTTGAAGAAGGGCAAACACCATCCAGACTTATAGATCAGTCGTTCATTAAGAACATTCGACACGAGAAGCAGTTAATTCAAAAGCAGACAAAGAGGGATAGTGCGAGAAGTTCTGACGGTACATGGACTATGGAGTACGGATGCCTGCATCGGACATTGGTTCACACAGGTTGTTCCACGCTTCAGGTGCCTATCCTATCCTATTTCCTATCCTAATTACGGATTTATAAAGCGCATCTCACAGTACAACCTAATCAGAGGTGCCCTTATAAGCACAAATTCTTGTCAGACATAAGACATACCAAAGTCTTATAATTATCATATCTACGTTTAATTTCAAACTGACAGCCGCAGAATGATAATATTCGTTGAATTAAAACTACAGGGTAAAAATATGACGCCGAGGTAAAAACCCATCAGTTGTCGTTTTTGACTATTTGTTAAATCATATCCTACAATGCATCTGTTTCAAAATACTTTTTGAGGAATCAAAATAGCTTTTTTTCTAACTTAAGTTATACTAGTTTGACTATTTCATTAGTAAAGTCATAACAACTGAGAAAATGGAAGTCAAAGTTTCAGAATATTTGTGTCAACAAAGTTCCCAGCAACTATTACTCGAATGCTCCAAAATGTTGCTTGGCAATAAAACCTATATTCTGTATGTAATAAAGTACACGGTAACGAAATCTGGTTACTACTTTGCAAATAATGGCAGATAATGCGGAAGAAATCTAGGACGTTCACTTCTGTAAACAATAAATATTAAATATGTAAATTTTAGCAATGCAAATCTTGAAGCCACATGCATTAAAAGTAATTTTTCACCAAAAAAGATTTGAATTCAACATTTCCAGCTTCAGATATTGAAAGAAGACATATTTGTTTCTGTGTTTTTCTCGTCTCGCCTATATAATATTTTAGCCTTTATCTCAGTAACTGTTAGCCGACAAGCGTCTGATTTTGGCCTCTGGCCTCACACAATTAATGTCCCTCAATCCTACCTCACATTATCACATAATTATAGGTAACGTAAGTTTTTCAGCTCCATGCATCTGCGTATTTTACTCATTTACTTTTCTTTCGACCTCTGCTATGCAAAATATCTGTGGCGTTCTGCCGCCCGAGCGCCTGCCTAGCTCTCGGACGGTGTCGACTCCAGCTGGCTGACACGTCTGGAGTCGCCCGAGTCACTTCGCTGTCAAATCTCAATGTCAAATGGTTGCTCTCGATATCTACCAGGATGATCGCTCTCACCAGCATAGATTAAGGATGGGCCTCTTCTCCAAGAAAGGTAACGCGGTTCGAATTAGTAACGAGGTCTGACTCTGCCTATTCCGCGGTCGCCGGATGTGCAACGTTCTGAGGATGGCCGTCTCAAAACAGGGTTCGTAATCATACCGGCAGGAGTCTTTCTGGTCTTGTCTACCTTCCAAGCTACTAGCTTCTTCCTGTCTACCTGATGTCGTACCATTCAGCATCTTGTGACTCTGAAACTATCGCCAATAAGGGACACCAAACGTTCTCTTAAGTTACGAGGTTCAGATATACTTGAAACAAGTCCCTAAGTCATATCTGCCTAGATAATTATCGGTAGAAATTCAACGTCTTGTACTCCTAGACATTACTGTTCTCAACTCTCTAAACTCTGTCGTCCTAGACACTCATATCATGCTAGACACAGCTATCACGCCTTCTACTCAACACGTATCTCTCGATCTATTTCCGTGTATGGCAGAACGGCCGCACACGTATATTTTATCATGCACAATTGACGGAGTAAGTTCCCGTCCTCTGTGTTTGAGTTACCCACGAAAACTGATATATTCTGCTTCGATAAAAATGACACTGGCATGGTAATCACGGACTCTAGTAGTGAAGGTCTTCTGTCTATATCCTTCGCTATCTGCACACAGATCTTCGATCCGACCTACACACTAGGGGGCCCGACCTCGCACTTCAGTCATATCTCGGAACTGTGTGTGACGACAAGCAACCATGTATTCATCTGGGTACTCGATTACCCAAACGTACTCGTATCGATCACTTCGATCAGACACGCAAGTAGATACACTTCGGGAAAACGGGAGGAGTATCTATGACTAACGTAGGTAGCCAACAGTAATATTTATGTATTGATCAATTCTTGGTCTACTGGTCTACTTGTTATCTTTAACCTGGGTTTCTGACTACCCAGACTTTCACTTGCCCTTGGTCCATTTTCGACTACCCAGACTTTCACGTCTGCGTTCATCTATTTCATACATGGGTATCGGACAACCCGGACTTTCACGTGCCTCTTGGTCCATTTCCGTGTGTGGCATACCGGCCTCATGCGCATAAGTTATTATGTACAAGATTGACCGTCCTCTGTGTTGGCAATTGTCCACCAACACCGTAATATATTCTGAGACTTCGGGAAACCGGGAGGCGTAACTATGAACAACGTAGGTAACAAACAAGAGTATTTATCGAAGGACCATAAAACCATCAACAAGAGTTATTTGAGTTGTAACCTAAAGGCATCAATCGGCACCAGTGTTTTCTCTTGTTTGTACGTGCTCTTCTAACGTGGTCACCCTCCACATGTATTTCCAGCGGGTCTCTCGGGAATTTCCCGATATTTTTATGGAACGGCCACCCGAACTTATTCACGGTCTGTACCACTCTGGCCACCGGGGCCCATCTGACTATATGCGATAGCGAATCCTGGGACTTACCCAGTCTGCATCTATCACGGCCACCCGAATGTTAACGATCTCGGCTACTCGAACTCTCACGTGTCCGACAGCTCAAGTGCTGCTGGAAACCCGCGAGAGTAAGTATGACCAAACTAGGTAGCCATGTACATATATTAACGAAACCGTACATGGAAAAGAATATGCGGAAACACCCGCAATTATTGAGGTCTTCGGCATCAGTCACGACCGTTTCTTGTAATCGTCGAACGCACCAATGGTGTCACCTTCCCCGTATTTTATCGAACGTATCCACTGGGGAACTTCCCCGTATGTGCCAACGCTCCACCGGCAGCTCTCTCGGTCTGTACGGTTGCTACTCCGGGAATCAACCCGGCTTGTATCTCTTGCGGCCACTCGAACTTTCTCTGTCTCGGCCACCAGAACTTCTACGATTGCGGCCACCCGAATTTTCACGTCTCCGACAACCTGCTGGAAACCGGCAGAAGTAGCTGTGACCGAACTAGGTAGCCAACAAGTATATTTCTCGGCCAGATTTCATCTGTTATATATTTTAGTATCGGATCACCCAGACTCTCACATGTCTGTAACTCTCATCGACTGCGTTTATTCCTTCCATCGTAGGAACATATTTATATTCGTCACCTAGAGCTCTGACCAACGGTAATGCACTAACTCTCGCAAACTTCGTTTCTGAGTCCTCAGACTCGATTCTCTCACAGGCACCTGAGGTAAATGTCACTACGTTACCTCTATATTTCACACAGACTTGTATTATCGTAATCACTTTTTTCTCTCAAGCAATTGTACTCTCTTATACGCTGGAACGAACCACGGACAGATCTTTCGAGGAAGTCCTCGAAAAGAGATTATGTAGTTAGATCAACAAGAAGAAATTAGTAGAAGCCTCGCGGGGGAAACCGCGAGTCAAGATATTGCAACTAGACATTAAACTGAATATACTTCGGAAAAACCAGAGGAGTAACTGTGACCAACATAGGTAGCCAGTAAAAATATTTACCGAAAGACCGTAAGACAATCAAGAAGACATACTGCGGGGACACCGCAAGTACAGATATTACGTTGAGTAACTCAAGTAAAGATATGCGGGGAAACCGCGAGCAAAGACATTGTGATCAGACACGCAAATCAACAGATTGCTGGTAAACGGGAGGAGTAAGTATGACCACGCTAGGTAGCCAAGTATAGATATTTACGGAAAACCGTAAATAGAAAACAATATGCGGAGACGCCTGCAATTGATCAGGTTTTCGGCACCAAAGGGAACTTTCCCTGTATCGAACGCAACCAATGGGGTCACCCTCCCCGTATTTATCGAACGTATTTATGTTTTCCAGTATGTATCAACGGCTTCACCGGTAGCTCTCAGTCTGTTTCCAACGGCTTCACGGGGACGCCCTCCCCGTCTTTTAACCAACGTGTTCACTGGGGAACTCTTCTATATTATCTCAACGGCCAACGAGGCCTCTCTCGATATAAACGTTCGGTTCCTCGGGGCTTTACCCGATCTCTTTCTCACGGCTGCCGACAGGGTCACCATCTTCCCCGTATTCCCGAACAGAACTGTCATTCATTTATTTCCAACGATGGGACTTTACCGCACTCTCGAACGGCACCCAGACCTGTGAGCATTTCTCACGATCGGTCTTTCTCTGTCAGTCAACCTGTCGACTCCTACGATCAGTGCACGGTCTGTCTTGCGATCGACGGCAGAGGGGCCCACCCCACCAGATCAGCGAAAAGCAGCACCAGCCTGACCGCGAGAGCGGCTGTCACTAGAGGTCGTATTTATATGGCGACACGATCTCTGGAGCGGTACGAGAACCACTCTACGTATGAAACAGTATGAACCACTGCTCCACATATGTAGCGATGCACCGTATGTCAGGCTATAATCAAGCCAATTCATGCGTCTGCAAGCTATGCACTGAATTAAAAACCACCAATCGGTTTTCCCTCCTATATGCAACACTGTAAAAAATATACGTTAAAATAACGCTATGGCGAGCCGATTATTTAAATAAATCATTCATTCAGGCCTTGTGGCCTGTCCGCCACATATCTATGTCTCGTTCCACTAAATCGTCCTAATCAAGGCCTAATGGATCGTTTTTATCAGTTTATTAATGGATAATTTGTCAACGATAACTTGACCGAAAGCCTTTATTCATGGTTTATGTGACTAGAAATACAGAAAATCTCTGTTTATAATAAGAATGCATCGGACCGTCTGTGTGTCTGTCCGTCCGTTCGTAGGTCCATCCATCTATCCATCTAACCACACATATAGTGGGCCTATGTACATCTATGCGTACATACATACACACATACATACATACATACAGTCATACATACTTACAAACGTACATACATACATACATAATTATATACATCGATACATCGATCCATTCACATACACCCATACATGCATACATGTACATATATAAATACATACATACATACATACATACACGCGCAGAGAAATACACAGAAATACACAGAAATACATAGAAATACATACATACATACACATAATTATACAATTCTATACATCCATTCATATATGCCCACATGAATGCAGAAATACATGCATACATACACACGCACCAGAGGTCTGCGTCTATCTCGCATTTTTGCCACCCGACCCTTACCCGTAATACAGTAACCAGTACCCGACTAAAAATTAGTACCCGATCCGTGCCCGCTATCCCCGTACCCGCGACGTCATTTGCATGCCATCTCAGTTCTCAGTGCTCACAGTCTTGCTGCCTCTCAGGCTAATTGGATCACGACGGACTCAGTATAGTATCATACTGCAGCTGTAGTAGTAACAGCAGTAACAACAAAGAGAACATAAGCGGCAGCAGCCGTGATGGAGGCGATTGCGGCGTGAGTAGCGGCCACTGTGTCCACCACCGTCGCGTCCCAAAGTAAGGCCCGCCCCCCACTCCACGGGGAAGGAGGAAGAGGAAGAAGAGGTACAGAGGAGGATGGAAGCAGAATTAGGAGGGAAAGAGGAGTTGAAAGAGGAGTTTGAGGAAGAAATGCGGTGCAGCAGAAGGGGTAGAAGCAGGAGAGAGAAGTGGTGAACGGAAGAAGGAGAGTAAGAAAAAGAATGAGGAAGAGGAGGAAGCTGAAGCGAGGATGCAGAGAAAGACGAGGAATGAGGAGGAGGAGGAGGTAGAGCAGGGGCAGTGGGAGAAGCAGGAGCAGATAAAAAAGCAGGAGGAGGAAAAAGAGGAGAACAGAAGCACAAGGACAGCGGAAGAGGAGGAGGATGGGCAAAAGAACGGCAGGAGCAGACGGAGAAGAAACAGGAGGAAAGTGAAGAGGAGGATGAGGATGGTAAGAGGGAGAGAAAGATCAGAAGGAAGAGCAGCAGCAGCAGCAGCAGAAGGAAGAGGTCAAGGAAGAGGAGGAAAAGGTTGAGAAGGATAAGCAGGAGGGGCAGTAGAAGGCTAAGGAGGAAGAGTAATGAGAAAAACAACGTCCCTTAATCAAACAAGCATAAAAAAGTAAGTATAAAATATGTATATGTATAATGCATGTATTATATAATGCATCTGTGTTTTTTTAATATATATGTACGTGTATATATATATATATTCTCATGTCCACGTTTGCGCCGTCCTAAGATCTTCTCTAATATTGTCCATCCAGGCTTTTTTGTGTCCCTCGATTTCCTGCTCCCTCTACGTGGCCATGTAGTGCCGCCAGTAGCAACCTTTTGCTGTCCATTCTGGTCACATGACCAAACCATGTATATATATATATATACATAAATATATGTATATATTTATATATAGTGTATATGTTTATCTATAAATGTGTGCAAACATTTGAATTTGGAAGTGCTATTGGTCTTGAATAATTAAGTCTTTGATGATGCAAGACTCATCTATATTATATTTAACGATGGCATTGTAACCCCATGCAGAACTTGACATCGGCACGGGTAAGGCCGGGTATATTCGTACCCGTGCTTACTCTAACCGTATTCGACCAAACAAATACGTACCCGTACGCTAACCGTACGCGTGGGTACGGATCGGGTACGGGTCAACCAGCGAGTCGGGTATACTCGCAGACCCCTAACACGCACCATTCCACCCTAACACATGACAAATAGTTTATGCCTCCATTTCGTGGTCCAAATGAAGATAAATCGTCTGTGACAATCATTAGACCTCTACGTTGCCTACAATATAAGTCAAAGAGTTCAACACCGTTTGCCTAATTGACCCCAGGCTGAGTACATCTGCCAACCCCTTTCACGTCTTCCCATCATTACTTTGAAATTCTCGACACTCTCTGTTCACAACCTTTACGTACTTTCTTGTATTTTAGATGATTTATATTCCAAAACTTCTACTAGTTCTCTAATATCATATATAATATATATACAGATATGCAATGTATTTATATGTGTGTATATATAAACTACATAATATATAATTATGTATATATATTATATATATATATATATATATAAATTGCCTGAAACTATCATTCATCCAAGCGTTATCAATAGGTCGACGTTTTGTACTCCTAATGTATACACCCAGAAAGTCGTGAGAATCGTGCACATATACAAATTTATTTGCTGAGGATACATTCACGTAAAATGTTATCTATATATATAATTATATATACATATAATTATATATATCAACTGTCGATCTCACGTAATCTTATCCCTAATGCTGAAAACACTGACAGGAGAGACAACTCGTATCTTGTGGCCAGCTAAAAATAATGATGGTCTATTAATATCATGCACTAATATAATAGCCTGAAGGCAGATAATCCGCAACGTACGTACATACGTGTAATCTAATATAAGGTCTGTAGTGACGGTCATCGAAGACCGTTGCAAGATGTTAGGCAGCATCCGAAGTCTCCGATCTCGTCTGTAGGGTCTTGCTTGTTTAGGTCTAATTGACCTGTTCTTAGACTCTGACAGACATGTTGAAACATACATAGCTATACTGCCCTCTGGTGGCACCACACAGAGTGGAATGTATGCAGCCAGAGATTACATGTTGATCCCAGTGTTATCAAGTGTATGGCTAGCATAGTTCATCAACTGCAGTACTTGTCCATTTAAATCTAGCGTCTCATTGCAACACCGGAAACTAAAAACTTCTGGAGCGCCAATCGAAAGCCAAATGCAGGGCACCAGCTGCGTCAAATTAGAAGGGTTTTTATATGGTAATCAAAAGAAGGTCCGCGTCTAGTGTCCAAAGGGTGTTCCTGTGATTACATATCTTCTTATCAGCCTTCCATAACTTAGCAGTTCAATCCTCGGCCACCTATTGCCAAAGGCATTTCTGTCATTCCCTGCAGTCGCTATAGATCAACACATCGAGAAAATAGGAGCTCGGCGTCTGCTACTGTATCAGTGTAATGATAATGTCTTCTGCTATCAACTTAGCATGTGGAACGCTGGATAATATGTCCGCAGAAACAAATGCAATGATTTATTTCGGCAGAGTAGTAGACTGCAGGTTCAGAGCGGCTAATTAACAGCAATTGTAAACATGCAGACGTGAGACATTAGTAGAAATCAGTAACCTATCTATTCTCTTTCGGTTGCTGGTTTTGTTAAAAAATTCAGCGTCACTGTCAAAGGTTATTGTATTGATAAGCGACAGCCTAAAGGGTTTGGTGGTATTTGGTGTGTCTGTCGGTTGTCGGTCTGCAATTGGTTGTATCCTATGAGTTGTCGTCGCCGTCGTTGTCATCATCATCAACATCATCACCATCATCATCGTCATCGACGTCGTCGACGTCGTCATCATCATCATCATCATCATACCAACGTCGTCGGCGACATCGTCGTCATCAACATCATCATCACCATCATCATCACCATCATCATCACCATCATCGTCATCAGCAGTAGCATCATCATCATCATCATCATTATCATCATCATCAGCAGCAGCAGCAGCAACAGCAGCAACATCGTCACCATCATCACAATTACAACGAAGGCCACCGCCACTGTGGTTCTATTACCACAGCTAACATAAACACCAAGAAATTGTCACACCAACTGATATGACTATCACCAGCCACACAAATGGCACCATAACATTTTCAGATAAAAGAATGTCACGAAATGACACTTTGACAATCTGATGATTCCCTGGTGCCATCAACATTGTGTCCAATTGTTACTAGCTGTGACTCTTGTTGCCATGCCCCATCCATACGACTCCATGACGTCCTAATTATCAAAGTCTCTTACCAACGGGATCGGTGACTTCTTTAATAAGTAATGATAACAAGATTGTCATGTGACACTGCAATGTACGGACGAGTATTTTTTTATATGGTGAGAGGCTCATAGGGCGCAACATAAATGTATGCATGCTACAATGTATTTGTGCTGTCATCCACCCTCTGATAGTTTTAATGAAATACCCTAAAATATTCATGGAGGTATAATTGTTAAAGCTTTCCCATGCATTTCAATGTCGCTTCTGTCAATCCATCTAAAATGTCGACTGAGAAACTGGTTACAACTGTGTAATTGATGTGCATCTAAAATGTAACTAATAGGCGGCACACGTACATACATACATGCATACATACATATATACATACATACATGCATACATGCATACATGCATACATACATACATACATACATACATACATACATACATACATACATACATACATACATGCATACATGCATACATGCATACATGCATACATACATGCATGCATGCATATATACATACATACATACATACATACATACATGCATACATGCATACATACATACACACAAACGTTACATATGCACATTTGACATGCACATATACAAATGCACATATATAGGTGCTACTGTACATACATAAACACATACAAACCTGTATATATAAATATGTACATACATGCATACACACTGCACATAATTGTATGCATGCATGCATTGACATTTGATACATATGTGCGCTTGTATATATGTACAATTATATGTACATACATACAAATCCATATGCATAGACATATGCATACATGCATACATAGTGTTCATACATTTATACATGAATTCTTACATATATTCGCACATACGTACGCACACACATTCATACATACACACGTAGTTAGGTACGTATATGTATGCACAGATGAAAGGGTGTATTTATGTCATAGGGAAAGGGTGGTGAATGGGGAGGTTTGTTTAAAGGGTGTGCTAGCGAATGAGTGACAATAGAGCAGTTTTCCATCTGCCCTAATTCGCAGCACTCGCACGCATCAATTATTTACCTTTGTTGATGCTCAGCTTCCTTCCTGCTGCCCTTCTTTTATCCAGCCTTCCATCGCAGATGGAAACTCCACTCCCACACCACGACCCATCACACAGACGCAGAGGTAAGGTTACGGTTGAGACACGTGACATGAAGGATGGGGTACGGTGCCCGATTAGCCACTGTAACGCGGACAGTACGGGTTCAACACGCCCTGCGGAGTATACTAGGGACCTTGAGCAAGTTTTTCACTCAGATTTGCGTAGCGCCACCGTTTCCGTCGCATGGTCGTGTGCAATATCCAATCCTGATGCAATGCAGTACGGTAAGGAGGTAGAGTACACGGTATAGAGAGGTACGCTATGCTAAGTGGAACACGTGTGTAAAGTGACGTAACATAGGCGTAATGTATTGCAAATAACATAGAAGATGAAATTAAAAAGCATAGGCCTACAGGATAATGTAATAAGGCATTTACAGTTTACAAAGGATGATTGTTAAAAGCAGCCCTCAATTCTATGATGTTCAGTTGATGTCAGCGTAATGTAAAGTAAAGAGGAAAATGAAACTATACTTAGGGTCATTCAATATGATAAAATATACAAGATAATGCAAGAGGCACTCTTCAAAGATATATATATATACTACTAGTCACAGTAAGTACGATTGTAATATAAAGTAAGACTAGATTGAGCAAATGTAATATGCACGACTAATGCAGAGGTCGCAGGTGTTGAAAGTCATTTGCGAACTAGACATAAAAACCTGGAATTAGCAAGCGGACAAAAAAAGCACTAGCACCAATGCTCGATAAAAGACGATAATTATCGCGATTGTTTGTCGCTAACACTATCCCATAATCTTCCATTTGCAGCTTGGAGCCATTTGATATTCGTCCCTCCACAGCGCAGAGTTATTCCATCGCATTCTCTCTTCATTCTAAACCCATTCTGGAATCTTCCATCTGCAGCTCACGATCTCTTTTATTCTCTATCTCCTCAGTGAAAACGATAGCCATTCCACAGTCTTCCATACGCAGTTGTCTTTCGATGTTCTTCATAGATCTGCAACTCGGAGCCATTCCACAATCGTCCCTCTGCAACTCACTCATTGCCTTTCCACATTCCTCCCTCTGCAATTCTGCACTCTAGATTTCTCAACTCTGGATCGCAGAGCTGTTCCATCAACCTCCCTGTTCTCGCAGTCAACAAATAACGACGTTGAGAATGAAGGGCTCATATCTTATTCATGATCCCCGTGTCACAGGGTCTTCCGAGTGTAATGACTCCGTTGGGGGAGTGGCAGAAGCCAGATGGAAAAGCAGACGAAAGGGCGGGAAAACGATCTGTAATCACGAACAGGAAATGGAATCGGTTTCCTTCCTTAATTCCCGTTTTCTGCGTTTATTTTCGCGCATGCCAATTAGCGAAAGACAGGAGACGAGGAGAAAGTAGGAGAATGGGAACATGAAGAGGATGAAGAATAGAAGTAGGAAGAATAAAAATAGTGGAAGAAAATGAGGAAGAGGTGGAGCAAAAAAAATGAGAGGAGCAAAAAAGAATACAAGCACCGACGAACGATTTGACTTTGAAGTCGCCGGCCTATTGTAGGCCTAATTGATGCGCTCCTCCTCTTCCTCAGTCTTCTACTTCTATTTCCACTTCCTCTTCCCTTCATCTTCATCATTACCATCTTCATCATAACCATCTTCATCATCATCTTCTTCTTCTTGGTCATCATCTTCTTCACCTTCATCATCATCTTCCTCCTCTGCCTCCTCTTCTTCTTCATCTTCTTCTTCCTCATCATACACATTCTTTTTCTTCTTCTTCTTTAGCATCGTCATCATCTTCTTCTTCCTCTTCTTCGTCATTTTCCTCATCTTCTTCATCTTCATCTTCTCATTGCTTCTCATTCATCCTTCTCTTCACCCTCCCAACCTTTCCTATCATTGCCTCGCCTTCCTATTTAATTTCACGGTACTCTACGACTATACAGTATAACGTGAGAGCTACTTAGCGATCCCTTCATTTAGTGTCCTTGTGATTTTCAAAGAGGATCGAACTTCAGCGCAATTAGCCGCCACACAATCGAGCACTCATCCCCAAGCAAGCAGCGAATAGCCCTAGCATCATCAAAGCTAATCACGAAGCAAATAAAGGCGCATGTAAATGAGTTCACTCACCCTGACGTTGATGCTCTCATCGAGTGGTCCTTCGGCAACAATGTACTGCGTTGACGACAAAGGCTCGTCCTTAGCGACGGCGGGGTCAAGGTCGTCGGGCGGTGGTGATGGTGGCCTCGTGTAAAAGAAGAAGTCGGTTCCAGCCGCTCTCTGGTGGGGAATCTGTCGCCTTCCGGTTAAGATGTGATCGCCAGAGGACGTCGTCAACACTTGAAATTGCAATAATAATTTTAAATAATAATTGCTAATATTATTGCCACGACTACTACTACTTCCACTACCACAACCACTACTCCACCATGTACTCCGACGACGACGACAATGATGACTAATACGACTATTCTAGCATTGCTACCGCTGCCATTACTATTATTACTATTATTATTATTATAATTAGTAGTAGTAGTAGTAGTAGTAGTAGTAGTAGTAGTAGTAGTAGTAGTATGATTATTATTATTATTATTATTACTACTACTACTACTGCTACTACTACTACTACTAATACTACCACTACTATCATTATGCTTACTATTATTATTAATATTATTGACCATGGTAGTGTTGACGAAAAGCAGATGGCGTTCCCGCGCTGGACAGCTACCGAGAGTTTTTGGAATAGGTAGCTTGTCTCGAGTGTGTCATGGGTCACATCGGTTAGCCTTCGTTCCAACTCCAATACAAAGTTCAAACTCTCGGAACTCCAAGCACCGCTGAACTCCAGTGCCACATCCACAAAATCATGTGTTTTGGGTGATTGAGGCGTATTTTTTATTTTGGCGACGGTTTGCTGATTATCCTGCTCCAGTTGATGCTGCTGTCAGATGTGAAATCGCAAAAGTATCTGAAACGATCACATCCCAAGTAAGGCTCCTGCCGCATGAACACGGGATGAGTGTCACGCGATCCGGTCGCTTGCCATCTTCTTTGGTGAGGCCTAAGGTTCCTTCTGAGAAGGGATGCTCGCCCTTCGAAATGATCTATATATTAAGTCATTGAGCATACTGTGTCGTTGTTGTTGGCCTGCGTTTCTTCTGCATGCCAGACCATGGAGTCTTCTAGCGTCGACACTCTCTCACAATGATACAGATGAGGCTGACATAGTTTCGTTTCGAGTCGATCTAATAATAATCTAATAATAATCTTTATTATTATTATTTTCTTATTTTTTTATTTTATTTGCCATGATATATTCTGTTCCCCCAGGGACTTAGAGATTACTATTACCATTATTACTACAGCTAAAAAAACGAAAATATTAATTATTTTATTATTATTATTATTATTACTATTGTTAATGCTGCAATTAGGCCCACTATTACAACTACTGCTTCTATTATGGTAATTATCATCATAAATACTTGTTTGTCACATTTAATCTGTGTAAAACTACTTAAGGACCACAAACCTATGGTTGACATGGACTTTATTCGGTTGATTAGCTGGAGATGGCAGAGGGAGCCAGGGAGAGCCCTGACACCTTCTGGCTTTTGCGTATATAAAAAATATTTTATCAACATGACTTTCAATGCGACAAAATGTTTAATTATTTAGATAAGTCCTTGTTCATTTTCTTATTTTCAAATTAAATAGTTTTGTTTTTGAAATAAACTTTCAGATACAGCTGAAAGCGGGATTTCAGAACGCCAACAACAACCCGTCCCATATAATTTCAAATGTTTCCAAAAGCCTTGGCGGCTGTTGGGATTCGCGTCACACCCCATAATCGCGGTCGAGGATGGTGCGATCTGCTGCTTTCGGTCCCGTCGTTGGTCGACCCCCGCACCAACCACTTAAACGTTTACTATTACCCACGCCCCCCGCCCCTGCAAAAAGGAGGAAAGTATTTGACGGTTCTTCTGGTGTGGCTGATTTATTGATTAATTAATTAATTGATTGGTTGATGTGTTGGTTGGCTGGTTGGTTGGTCGGTTGGCGGGATGGTTAATTGGTTGATTGATTGAGTGTTTGATTGGCCGGTCGGTTGGCTGACTGAATGACGGGGTAGTTGGTTGGTTGGTTGATTGATTAATTGATAGACTGATTGATTGACTGGCTGACCGATTGATTCATATATTAATTCCCTATACCATTGATTGATCAACTTAAAGATAGCGAACCGACGGATGAATGTTTGGACGTTGGTTAGACAGACAAAATGATGGAGGGTGAACATATAAACCAATCTGTCGATTATAAGTCGATCGATCGATTACCCAGGTGGCTGAATGCGATGGCGGTTCCTGTGATGTTGATCCTGCACGCATGCTGAGGAATAGTTGTGACCACGTGACTTCCGACGGACAGTTTGACCTTTGTGAAGATCCCGGAAATTATGTGGCACGTCAAAATGTCACCTGGCGTCGGAGACTGTGGCTGACATGCTCTGCAACCGCTCTCACGTTCGGCCAACTTAATCGAGACCGTCGATGAGCTCAAAGGTTCCGTTTCTGACGTCAGGGAATTTGAAGGCTGAGTTGCCGGTTCTGATGTGGAGCTCAAAGCGCCCGTCGGTGTCTTCAAAGTATCATCGAAAGATTCGACGTTTGTCGTCGATCTAAAGGAGCCTTCGGCTGACACAAGGGCAACGCTGAAGCCAATTACCTAAATAAATAAATTGAATGAACCTCATTCCTGGAGATCCATCTTTAATTAGCACCACTTGCATGGCTCAAACGATTGTCTCAACACTAGTGATTAGTGATTGATTACATGTACAGATCTATCTATCCCAATATCAATCTATTCATTCATCCGTCTATACATCCAACCATCCGATCACACGCCCGTTAGTCCATACATGCACACAGATATGTGTATATATACACAGCAATGCAACAACTTGACAACATGACTCGACAACTTGACAACATGGCTCGACAACTTGACAACATGACTCAAACGACGACCTGGGATCCAAACCCCGAACGTTCAACCTCAGCGTCATCCATCAACGGAAATTGTAGAAACAGATACGATGGTATAAAAATATTGAATCAGATCCATTCGCACAAAGGCGCTAAGGAAACAATTCATTCCATTTTCTTCCACTTCATCATATTGTTTGGATATATATGTCGAAGTTGCCATAAATCTCTAATTTGTTTACATTACTTACCTTCAACTATGTTTGTCATAGACTATTTTATTCCTCTCTCGGATTGTTTTACCAGAAGTTTGGAATGTCCGATATAGAAAATAAAGCAGTTCAGGTGGTGATTGGTATTAAATTTGTACATAATGCAGAACAGAGAAAATTAGAATTTGACGCTCTTTTCGGACATCTGAAGCAGTTTTAAACACTCAACAACAACGAAGATTCATTCAAGTCGTAGTGGTAATAAACACTGTTATAAAATCAAAATTTGAATATGTCTTTTATGGAAGATTATGTTGAAAAACCATTCTACACATGAAAATCAGACATTTTACAATGCAGCCATATCCTGGAAGCAAATGTTCACGCTCCATCCATCACTTGGAATGGCTGCAGTTCGGTTCTGTATCGATAGTCCGACGGTTCAATATTCGGAAGATTCGATAGTCCGATAGCAACTGCATCCCCTCCAATTGAAATTAACTATGCCACTTCAGAAACTCAGGCAGTGCTAGTCCCAAGCCTAGATATAGGAGGAGGACGACGCTAATGATCTTTTATATCACCCAATGTCGTTAAACTTTCAGTACCACCAACTGAAATATAGGAAGGGACCGTCTCCCTTCCGATCCCCCTAGGTCTCTGTCCCTAGTATAGTGACTATATGGCCTTGACCTTGCTCATTGTTCAACGAATTAATGGGGTGAGGTCCATCATCGTCCGCTTGAATGGGTGGTTGGGTACCACCCTCATTTTTAAATTCCCGTTAACGGATCCTTGTTACCCAGAGATTTTAATTCCAATCAAAATCTCTGAGAAAAGGTGGCCTGCATGGAGATTTCGTCTTGCACTTACAGAACATAAATTAATGTCGACTAATTGTGTACCAGCCAAGGTTATAATTAATTAAATATAACTTTGAAAGGACTCACATTTATTATTTGTGAGCTATGCAGCTAATAAATGGCGATTGACGCTTTCCTCAAAAGTCGTGCGTGCGGACATTTGCTCACGGTCCAACCATTTCGTTCAACATTAAAGTGAAAGTTGAATCAAGGTTAGATTGGCATACAGCTGTGCAATGTTATTGATTTCATTATAATCTGGACGAGACTGTAAGCTGTTATGTTCTGTTCAACGTTGTAAGCTTACTTAAAATGATTTTTTTGTTTAATAAACATTTGCATGATATTATATCACGTGTTTAAAGATGTCGGCTCCATTTCTGGAGCGTACCCAATCATAATGCACACTGTGAGCAGCTCAGGCGGCAAAGAAGAGAGTGGTCCACCTGTCCTTATAGGCCGAGGACAAAAAACTGAGGTCGTTGATACGCGTGGCGGTCTCCAGAGGATAGCTTGGTGGACTACATTCCAATTAATGTCAGACTATGACAAATCAATTATTTATGTTATGCATGGCAACCTCTGTTTTCCCTTCTATTAGATTTTCGCAAACCAAATTACGTCGACTGCATCAAGAGAATCTCCAGCGTCGTCTACAGATGTTCTTGTTTTGCCATATTTTCGCCTTCTGTTTGTAGACACTACGGTTAAGAGTGACCACGTGCCGCCGCTGGTCCTTCGAGGTCGAATCTAATCTTGTATGGCGTGCAGAATCGCGCATGCGCGCCGGTTTCCCATCAAAGGCGGCAGCCGCCGATCAAACGACATCAAAGGAGCGCCGACAGAGGTGGCGACGCGGCTAATCAAAACGGATCAAAGGAACGCTGCGCCCATACAAGATGCCACTGCTTGCTAACGGCGGCGGGGTCTTAGAGCTACGCCGCAGGGATCTATATAGCGCCCCCATCCGACGGCAGAAGAGAGCATCAGTCAGTTGACTGATGACACTGCGATTCCCTACCCATGAGCCTTCGCAATCTGAATCCTATTGTGTCGAGGGAAATGATTTGTGATTGTAAGAGAACGTGTGTATTGCTGCTTTTCAGAGCGGATTGTGAGATTGTGTCGCGGTTCACCATCGCTAGTAAAGCGATCAAGGCCACCATCACTATCACCATCACCTTCTCCTCCTCTTCCTCATCTTTTTCTTTTCTTCCTTCTTTCTCCATCTTCTTCTTCCTTCTTTTTTCTACTCATTCTCCAACCTCCACTTCCTCATCTTTTTCTTCTCCTCTCTTCCCTCCTCCGTCTCCTCTACCCTTCTCTTCCTTCTGCCTCCTGCCTCCTAATATGCCTCCTCTTCCCTCCTTCTCATCCTCCTCTTTCCTTTCCTTCCTTCTGCCTCCTACCTTTTCTGTCTCCTCTTTTCCTTCTCTTCCTCCTCTGACTTCTCTACCACTGCCATCACTAATATTATCGCCAGCACTAACAAAACCATCCCATCACATGCATAAAACCATTCGTGCATTACTCTTGTGTCCATGCAGAAGTTGCCATTATATATATAATATATATATATATATATATATGCGAATGTTTATTAAACTAAAAAATCATTTTAAGTATATAATATATATATAATATATATATATACTGGGGCATCAGTTATTATTTGTATCAGTTGATACATAATTCTCAGAGCGCATACACGTCATTTTAATTAAGATCATTAAATATCTCGGAATAATTGATAATGTCATGATCATACAAACATCAGAGTTACCATCGGTGTCCACTCGATAGTCCGAAGGTTCGATAGTCCGATGGGCGAAGGTTCGATAGTCCGAAGGTTTGATAGACCGAAGATTCTATACTCGGAAATTAATTTTACTAGAATCTGGATTTTAATTGATGAAAAGAATGTTTAAAACTGGGAGCTGGATTGATATGAAAAGAATCATGCCTAAATGGACGCTGGATGAATGAAAAGAATTATGCAATCCAGCCTCTAGCAAACATAATTCTTCTCATCGGTCCATCTAGCAATAAAACCACAATCTTATCATCTATCGACCGGTCACCATGCAATCTTCGGACTATCGAACCCTCGGACTATCGATACAGAACCGTTACCATCAGTTAGTTGGTCGTCCAACCATCATAGTTACCATGAGTCAGTTTTAGTTATCCAACCATCAGAGTTACCACTTTCTTTCCTTACCAGCGCGATGATGATGACGCCCGCGTGACGCAACCACATGACGTCGGTGTTAACAATAATGAGGCGACTTCAGAAACTCGTGTTACGTCATCCAAATCAAAACTTGAATCACAGCACCCAGTCTATCGGACGATTACATCTGTTGCGACACGACTTCTATAGCGCCGTCGTTCGATGTCTCTCTCCGGACAAAGCTCTTGGTAAAGTTGCAAGAAAACTGCAAAAAACTAAACGTAATGCAGTAAATATCTCGGAATAATTGAATGAATGAACAATTCAAGGGAAATATGTAAGATGAGCTAATTCATTCATTCATTTATTTCGATAATTTATATAGCGCCTCATCAAGGGAAATTACTCAGAGGTGCTCCCAGCCCAGCCACGGCCAAAAAGAAATGATTTCAGCAGCTTGTGCAATGTAAAATATCTCGGAATAATTGAATGAATGAATAAGTCAAGGGATGTATATATAAGACGAGCTAGTGTAATGTAATGTAAGGTAGGGCACACAAGATAAATCTGCAAGAAAAGGTCATATTATAGGATTAGTTGAATCTGTGAGGTAACACAATGTAAGGCAAGCCTACGATAAGTCAGTAAGAACAAGTAAGATCAAATGGGGCAAATAAGATGAGGCAATATGGATGAAGTGGAGCTGCCAGTGACTAATTATTATTACACGCCTTAATTAACAATAATAAACACGATTGCCTTAGATTCGGGGTTAGTTACAATCATACCTTCACGATCTCTGCTGCTTTACTCTGAGTGCGTCGGTCCGCCACCATCTCCGCTCTAATGTACAAGGCCTGCACACTGCCCCATTTTCCCGTACAATTAACTACTAAACAAAATCCGTGGTTGACCCCTCGTTCTGGAGCACGCTCCCGTTGGCGCTGCGGTTGCCCTCAGGGTCCACCCAGACTCTGTTTATACTCGCCTTAAAACTGTTCTTTTTAGCTCCTGAGTAGTAGCCTTGAAGGGGCGCTATATAAAATTTATATAGCGCCCGTTCGTAATGAATGAACGAATAAAATTATGAGCTAGCTAATGTGGGCCTGATATGCACTGTAATGCGGTATATATAAAATAATAATAACATAATATTAATATGGTAAGTATAAATGATCGTATAACATACATACACTGCACGTAGCCATGAGATTGAAATTTTGAAGACGATGGCTATGCTTAATTTCACGATAATGGCTGCACTAGAATTTTCTTTATTGTTTAATTCATCGCATGTGTAATGATGTGAGCCAAACGTGATGCAGCAAGGACGAGATGGGAGCCTTGCATGGCTGCCGCTGCCATGCAATTAAATTAAACTCATCTTAAACTTGTCACCATCTGTTACTACATTGTCGTGCAATCTTACTGTTTGAATTAATAAACGAAAATATTATTATGATTAAACTTAAATGCAAAGTCACGTGTTTTGATATAAGTCATGTAAAGAGAACAATGAAAATGTTTATAAATAATATGAATTAAGTTTTTTGAATGGCTATATCGGACCATTGTATTGTATTGTAGGCCCTATTATATCTTTGTTTTTGACTAAAAATAACACTGTCAAATGTAGCGACTAACAAACAGGTTCATGGTATACAGTGGTATCGAACAGTCACTCAGTCACTCAGTCAGGGTGCCTTGCAGTCCATCTGTCTAAAAACTAGCATTCTGAAAATTGAAACAAATTTGAAACATATTTGGCTGTTGCACAAGTTAACCAAAAATATGTTATACATTCCTTAATGATTCTGTGTCGATAGTCCGAATGTTCGATAGTCCAAAGGTTCGATAATCCGAAGATTACATGGTGTCTGCTCGATAGATGATAAGATTGCAGTTTTGATGGTAGCTGAATTTGTTAAAAAAATATCTGGCTAGAAGTTGGGTTTCCCCATTCTTTTCATTCATCTAGCTTCCATTTAGGCATGATTCGTTTCATATAAATCCAGCTCCAGTTTTACACATACTTTTCATCAATAAATCCAGCATCTAGTTAATTTATTGTCAAAGTATAGAATCTTTGGACCATCAAACCTTCGGATTATTGAGCGGATACCATCCTTAACTCCCACTGCGCCTTGATGACAAAGAAATATCGGCACAAGAGCATGACAAAGTATCTTGAAGTTTCAAGATGTGCATCCTGTGATTAGAAAGCATTTTGTGTACGAAAATTATGGCTTTAGACCGAAAATAATGTCATTAATGTTGTTATTTTTGGCTACTTAATTACAAGATGATCTTTATTTTAATTCCAGGCTTCCGGTGGCAACTGCAGGAGGAAGGAATCCTTCAGTTCCAGGTTTTAAAAACTTGTTCTGTATTGGCGGTGATGAAAAAACTGAGTGACCTATGGGGCATCAATAGATGTCAGCTTTGGGAGGTGTCATGGGTACACCGATTCATGCAGCTGACGCAGATAAGCGCTCGTGAATAAGCTGGAGCTCTACGCCTTGCTATCGAATGGCGCTTTAGAAGTTTGGGGATTACGATTGATATTCTTTCATTCTCAACAAAACGCAATGTTTGGATCGAAGAAGGCCGACCTAAGCGAGCCCTCACTCAGATACTACAGAATGTCCATGGAATGCTTTAGTGATGGCCTTGCGACCTACCTGGTATCTGTATATATTCGGTCAATTATTCAAGAAAACGATGCTCGTTTGCTGAGTCCGATTATCCGATACAGTACAGACATCTGAACGGTGAAGCTATACATCACAGACGAATGGAAAGAATTGAAGAAAACCCTTCTTCAACTGATTGGTTCCAGTTTGAATTGAGATCGTAACAAAAACAACCTGAATGAATATTATTATTCTCGCCATCCGCTGAAGAATTCCATGGCACTATAAAGTGTATTGTTCCTCCATCGAGAAAGATTATTATTAATTCATGAAGCTCCTTGATGTCAGCTCTTTGATGATTGGCCATCGTACTGGCTTGCTTTATTTCAGTAAGAGCAATAACTCGCTCTCTGATAGTAGTACTCTTCACCAGACCCACTGCTGTCTCAAGCCTACTCAAGTCAATTGGACGCCAGTAGTCATGAAAACGGTGAAATATTAGACTATTTTGACCAGTGGAGGGACAGTTATAATGACAACGAAAGCATTTTCAGCAGCAGTTTCCATTACATGGTACCGACATGCTATATAGATGACTATAATTATTTCTGACAAAGTTCCTTTTCTATCAGAGTGCCAGATCATGACACTTGCCATCTTCTTCGATCAACAACCAAAATCTTATCCTTCCACATGTAAGTAAGCAAGTCAGTGAGCAAATAAGTAAGCAAATAAGTAAGTAAATAAGTAAGTAAGTATGTAAGTAAGCAAGAAAGTAAATAAGCAAGTAAGTAAGTAAGTAAATAAGTACGTAAGTAAGCAAGCAAGGAAATAAGTAAGTAAGTATGTATGTATGTATCTTATATGATACGAACGCTTGCAATCGCACGACATGTGTCCTAATCCAGATATGCCCTAATCCAAATCCGACTTCATAGTCGGCTATGGTTATTCGAACTCCTTATCATTCTTTGACGTCCTACTAACGCCTCTCTTCCGCTGCTTTAATAAATTAGCATTAATAAATTGTTAGCCATTTCTAAATCAAAACCCTCTCCTCTCCTGCTAACCGTAACTACTTCGACCTTCTCTCTGAGAATTAAATATACATAATTTTGCAGATGGCATATCGAATAGCTAAATGATTTTTATAGTGAACTTAATTGACTTAGCAGACAGAGGGTTGTGCATTGAGTCGCAAGGATATATAGGTGCTATCGGCCCAGTTGAGTTCTTAGAACTCGAGCAGTATCTTGCATTGGATACAAGAGACAACGGGACGAACGCAGTATGATTACAGACAGAGCTTGAACGAATGATGATAAGTTATTACAGGAGTCGAATTTAACAGTCGACAGCGATGCAAGACGTTCATTGCATTATATATAGGCCCTACATCTAATTTAACCAACGCCGTCGCCTAGCAAAATAACTACTCAACCTTACGAAGATACGGGTATCAAACTCGGTTCTTCAGCTCTATACTCGATTGCGTTATCCGCTACAGTAACTTTACAGCCCCCGTTATCTATCCAACGTAGTCTTGGTGAGATTTTGCTTTTCTTTCCTTCGAATCTTGCATGCAGTGCTTGGATTGTGTGAAATTTTGCCAGCTTGCATTCTGTATATCTACATGTTCATTACACGCCGATAATTTATCGATGACGAGATTACTATCACACAATCGAATAATTCATTATATCCACAGAATATAACTGGCATTATATTCTGGCACACCGCATTTGCACGAACATGCCCTGATAAGTGCATCAATTAAAGCTGATAACGAAAAGTATTGTATTGCATATTTTACACCTAGAGCTATTACTGGTCGTTAATTTAATGATTGTGCGGTAGTAAACTATAACGTGTGTATGGCGTCTTACCTGCTGACAGCTTGTCTCATCTGCTTCCAGTCGCTAATTGTCTTCTCAGCCTCACTTCATCCGTTTTGCTGTTCTCCCATCAGCGTCAATATCTTTCGCAGACGATGATCATCTCTCTGCCGAACAGTTCCGCTAGCTCACGAACAGTCCCGAACCGATCCTCCTGCTAGCGAGACGCATTCCAACGTCTCACAGGCCAGATTGTTCTATCAATCAAAGGCGTTCTGTCGATCGGTATATGAACGGGAGATACGGCGCATGCGTGTCCTGCTCAAAGCTATGCGGTCTCTGTATGGACTGACCGAGTGTGCGGTGTGGCTTGTTGAGTAGGGTAGATATAAAGTGAAAGCATACAGCTGCTTAAATGTGAGTGGTTCTCACACACGCTCTTAGAATTCTTAACCACTTCAAACCCTGATATGTTAATATTATTATTATTATTATTATTATTATTATTATTATTATTATATATGTTTCACATTATGCTGTTATCGCCCATGATGAGCTAAGTGAGTGTTGGCAATGTCCCGAAGAGGCAGGCTGCGTTTCCACGCTGAAGAACAACTGAGATACGTTGGAACAGAAATGACGTCTCTATTGGATCGTGGGTTGCAGCACTCGTTCGACTACCCAACTCTAAGATGAACTGCAGTCCTTCACTGCTCCAAGCGCCGCCGGATTCCAAGGAGAGGGCTACGAAGTCGTGGGTGTTGGTTATGGTGGAATACTTGGCCCTTTTTGTCTTAGCTGCGCGTTCGGCTGCTTCGCCAGCTCTGATAGATGTATCGACAAGATGTGACTTGGCGTAGGTGTCGGGCACTGTCACATCCCATACCAGACATCGACCACGTGTCCAAGGAATGAGCGTGACGCCATCCGGTCGCTTTCCATCTTCTCTTACCAAGCCGAGAGGTTCCTTTTGCGCTGGAATCTTCTCCCTGCCAAGAGCTCTCCAGATGACATCGTTCAACATGCTATGTCGTTGATGTTTTCCGCTGCCTCTTCTACAAATTAGTCCATGGAGCCCTTTTGCGTCGACGCTCTCTTGACATTGGTGACACAAATGTGGCTCGCAGAGCGTCGTTCCTAGCCTCAACCCGGCTGCCAGTCGTACATCCTCGTTTGAGAGGCGCAATCCTAGGGCAGTCACAGGGGGCGCTAGCATCCAGTCTCCAGAATGAGGTGCTCGTGAGGCCAGCAGGCGAGCACGGTCGCATGGATTGTTATTGGAATCCAGCAGACCTTTCCATGCCTTGTCTGTGAATCGGAGGTCCCATTCTTTCTGGCGATGACTCGCTACTCCTGTTGGTGGTTCTGCATCTGTCAGGGTCTTCCAAGCGTTGAGTGCTGAACTCGCAAGTTCATATGGTTCCTCAGCAGACTCTGTTGGTAGGATGCATGCTTGGAGTTCGCTTGTACTAGCAGCAGAAGCCAGAAAGGCAGAAAGTGCCAGCGTAGATGCACAACGAACTCCCAGACCACCATCTCTCACCGGCAAAGAAGCCTGAAGCCAGCGGTCATTGTGAAGGTCCACATTTAAAATGGTTGACAGTCCTTCTCTCAGCAGTTGATCAAACCGAGCCAAGCCCGGGCAATCAGCGCAGACGGCTGTGCGCAGACTGTACAAGAGCTTCGGTACACTTAGACTGTTTCTCAGCAGAACCAGAGCGTCATGTGTATAAAGCAAGGACAATCTTCCGATTGCCCTCTCGAGGTCATTGGCCTTTGAATTAACGACCATGTTCACAGCTGGACCTGAAATCAGAGGTGCACCCAACAAGGTCATGTCCTCGAGGGCTATGCTCGTGAACTCTTGGAACGCAGGGTCATTGTTCGGCATCTGGGTGTTGTGACACGCGATTTCGCATTTGCTGCGGTTCAATAGCAATCCCAGATTCTTTGATTCCTGCTCGATTAATTGAACGTCGTCGGCCACTGTTTCCTTGTTACCTCCCAATGTCAGGTCATCCAGATATCCGATACGCAGATCCGAACGAAGCTTCATCAGAATCGGTTGCAGCACAAGACAGAATTCCAGAGGTCCCAAAGGATCGCCTTGCTGCGCTCCTTCTTCGTATCGAATTGTGTTTGAACCATAGCGCAACAGTGGACGGTTTGAATAGGCAGCGTGAGCAAAGTGGTAGAGCTCTGGGATCTCTCTAGCAACTGCCTCTAGAAGATAATCTCTGCGCAGAGTGTTAAAGGCATTGGCGAAGTCGAGCTTCACTAGGACGCTGTCCTCAGGCATTGTGGTTATCCAACGACGTGTCGCATGGACAGCTGCCTCAGCGCCTCCTGGAATGCCTACCCCAAGATGAATGGGGCCGAGCAGTTGAGACAGCCTTGTTACCGCATGCGAATTAGCGCACTTTGCCGCCAGACGACGCCATGTTATTATTATTATTATTATTATTATTACTATTATTATTAACTTATTATTATTTATTCTTAAACCATCCAATATACATACAGACTAAAGAGTATGTCTTTAATAGTTTCAATGTGTTTAGGCGCTAGAGTAATTGAATTCTCCAGTCGCCAGATTTTTCCAATCTGAGGTGCCCGGAATAGACGTGCAGTTTCTAACTTGAAGGGCGACGGACAAACGCTGCAGGAGATGGCTGGTCTCACGTTGGTCATCTGTTGCTGGATGCAGTGCAGAATGATGATGATGATAATAATAACAATCATAGTAATAATACTAATGCTAATAATAACAATTATTATTATTATTATTATGATTTTATTATTATTGTTACTGTTAATACTATTATTATTATTGTTTATACTATTATTGTCACTATTATTATTATCGTTGTTGTTGTTATAATAATAATAATAATAATTATCATTATTATTATTATTTTTGAGTATAGGACACAATAGTGTACTATTTTATTCAAATAAATTGTTGTAATAACGCAACAATTTTCAATAGGTCCATAGCACACGCAAGATATGGCGCGAGTGTTTGTTTGGTTTGAAGGCCTAAAGGTAGAACCAGATGGGACACAAGGTCAGGGAGCTCTTCGATTTGTAGTACTATTTTTTTTATTTGATACGTCTAATCGAGACTATCACTTGTTAAAACTCAAAATTACTTACATACATTACTGTGTCCTAAAATATTTTGTTGAGTAGCTAATTTGGCGTCATTTCTTTCAACAATATAGAAGCCTTCCGGCACATTTTATTCGAGAAAAAAGCATTCATCATCATCATCGTCATTGTCGTCATCATCATCATCATCATCATCATCACTAGATTTTATTTTATTATTATCAATATTATTAGTTTTTATATAAGCTGTAGCGTTCGGGTACAAACGCTTACCATTGACGCTCATTACCAGCTTTATAATTTAACTGTTCATTGCACAAAACACGCATCATAGATATTGATAGTTACAAATACGAGTCAGCTGTGTTGTGCGACAGGAGCCATGCGAAGCTATTAGCTTATACTAACCCCCCTCTAATGTCCAATTGTAATAGCAGTATAACCTACAATCACCGTATACGACTATACGGCCATAAAACTGCTCATTAATTTTTCGATTTATTGATCTGCTGAGATCCTTTAAAATACTGTTGCCCGTTTGAATGGGCTCCACGCACTCTAGGGTCCTCAAGGACAGTACACCGTGCGTAGACGCTGAGCTTCAAGACTCTTTAGTAAGCCACCAGGGGAAGAAGAACCTGGGTATTCATGGACGGAAGCGCTTGTCGTACCACATCCTACTAGGAACGACCTTTGTCGATGTTGACGGTAGCGATATATTATCTAGGCTGTACCGAGCCGAATAATGAGATATATAGCTATTTGGTATTTGGACCGAATACCAATAGTGGTCACGTGACATCTGTTTCTTCACATGCGGCGGCTGCAATATAAAGCGGACTGAAGTAACTATCTACTGCCTGGACCGAGGTATCGCAGTGTCAGCCATCTTATTTCTAAATTTACTATATATATATTTAATAATATATATATATGTGTGTGCGTGTGTGTTATGTATGTATGCATGTATGTACGTATGTATGTATATATATCTATGTATATATATGTATGTATATATGTATATAGGAATGTATGTTTGTATGTATGTGTGTATGTATGCATATGTATGTGTGTATGTATGTATGTATGAATGTATGTATAAATATATGTAAATATGATTGTATGTTTGTATGTATGTGTGTATGTTTGCATATGTATGTGTGTATGTATGTATGTATGTATGTATGAATGTATGTATAAATATATGTAAATATGATTGTATGTTTGTATGTATGTGTGTATGTTTGTATGTATGAATGTATATATACATATGTATATATGAATGTATGTTTGTACGTATGTGTGTGAATGTATGTTTGTACGTATGTGTGTATGTATGCATATGTATGTGTGTATGTATGTATGTATGAATGTATGTATATATATATGTATATATGAATGTATGTTTGTATGTATGTGTGTATGTATGCATATGTATGTGTGTATGCATGAATGTGGTGTATGTGTATGTATGTATGAGGAAAAAGAAATATGATATAGACGCCATCGCAAGTTGGGTCAAAGGTTATAAGTAGTGGACCAGCTCAGCCAGTGAATTAGATTACCATTTGTTGCAAATGGTTACCACGTGACCTTGTGCTTCATTTGTTCATGACTGTGTTTATTTAGCCGTTTATCTACTGTCTGATTTATGTGTGGCTATGTTTGTGTAGGTCTGTGTTTATCTATTGAGGTTGGCATAAGGGATATTTTAAAATGACGTCTGTTTATGGTCTGCGGCTGGTTATGTAGTTAGCGAAGAGACGACGGGAGGTTGGACTGACAGATGATGTCTTACTCAAATCGCCTCGCTATGATCTCTGCCATGTCTGCCTTTACATGTGTGTGCTTGCTTCTCTGCATGCTTGCCTGTCTATATACGCTTATCTGATCACCTTCTTGTCCGTACGCCCTATCCTAGCTTCTCCATTTGTGAGAACATGTATATATGTATGTATGTATGTATGTATGTATGTATGTATGTATGTATGTATGTATGTATGTATGTATGTATGTATGTATGCATGTACGTATGTATGTATGTATGCATGCATGCGTGCGTGCATGCCTGCCTGCCTGACAGATAGACAAACATACATACCGACAGGCAGACAGACAGACATACAGGCAGACAGGCAGGCAGACAGACAGACATACAAACAGATTGTGATTACGTGTAGGCCTACCATCCAAACAAGTCACTCACAGACTGACTAACTTACTTACAGAATGAACGAACGAGTGAAGGAACGAATGAAAAACGAATGAGAGATTCTTTACTCAATCCTATCTTATCTCAGCACGCGACGGACCTTTCAGTTTTGACTGCGGCGCAAATAATTGCGGCGAATATTGCGAGAAAATGCGCCATAAAATTTGTCGTCGCATGCCAATTAGCTAGATTGATGACCCCTTCGGACGCAGGAAGCAATTCATACATCGACACGACCCAATGAAGAGGGACTTTGTAAGCGTCAGAAAGCGATTCCCTCTGCTCGAGGGAGGGACTCCAGGGAGGCAGAGTAGAAGGAAGGGGCGACACGTCGACGACATATAGGGGACGGAGATTTACAGACTGACTATATAGACAGGCAGACAGACCCACACACACACACAGACTGACAGACAAAATACACACACATAGACACACAGACAGACGGCCAAACAGACAGACATATATATAGGCCTACTGTCCGGCAGGCATACTGACTGACTGAGAGATAGACAGCAAGTCAGACAGACAGATAGGCCAACCATCCTGCAGCCAGACATGCTATCTGACAGACAGACAGTTTGACAGACAGACAGTTTGACAGACAGACAGTTTGACAGACAGACAGTTTGACAGACAGACAGTTTGACAGACAGACAGTTTGACAGACAGACAGTTTGACAGACAGACAGTTTGACAGACAGACAGTTTGACAGACAGACAGTTTGACAGACAGACAGTTTGACAGACAGACAGATAAGCAGCAAGCCAGATTGACAGACAGACAGACAGACAGACATAATGAGACCGCACATATGAAATTCTAATCGCTAGTCTGATTGTTCCTTAAAGGCCTAAATAACACTGGTTACAGAAGATACGAAACAGACGCTGTGAAGACATTTCTTCTACGCTTATATAGTCCCAGATTACATGTATACACACACGAACATGTACTTGTATATATGTTAATTATATTACATGTATATATAAGTTATATCATGTATAGTACACGTCGTCGGAGCAGCACACGCACACGCGCACACCTACACACAGACATACAAGCATCCTCTGCGTGGGCGAAGCGATAATGTGGAAAATGGATGCTGTGACAAAAAAGAACTTAAACTATCTTTTAAGGTATGTCATCAATTAGCTCGGTGGTGTGACCACGTGACGAAGAGCGGTTCCACAATTGGCGACGAAAGCAACACGGATATTTATAAATCATAGATGGCGCAAATTGGATTATATTCTATGTCTTCCAGTGCACTCAAGCGGAACTTTGATGTATTACAGGTTTACACTGCTCGCCATGGTGTAAGAGAACGGGTGTAGGGGGTGTATATGTTTATATATATATATATATCGAGAGAGAGACAGGCAGACAGACAGACAGGCAGACAGACAGACAGACAGGCAGACAGACAGAGATTGACAGAAAGACAGCGATATACGGAGAGAAGAGGAGGGAGAGACAGAGAAATAAAGACACAAAAATAGAGTTATATATATATACATATATATATACATATATAAAAATAAATTCTATTTATATAAATTCTATATATTATTTGAAATAATATATATATAATTATAGATAAAATAATATATATAAATATAGAAAGATGATGCGACAGAGCGAGGGCAGAGATGGGACAGCGCCGATATTCTGATACTATGCGCATGCGCATGCATAATTGCACATGAATTTTAAATATGAACCTGCCTTTGAAATGGACATACTTTATGCCTATATGGAGTTGGTCAATTGAGACGATCAGACTCCGTAACACTGACCTATAGGCCAACGTAGACCTAAGTCGTGTGTTATAAAGGAGAGATGTGAAAAAGAACCCGTCTTGCTCCGTTCCCCTTCGGAATAATTATTCTGTTCCTACTTCGAATCGCTCATCCTCTTAATTCCTCTTTCGTTACTTCTCTTCCAAATGTTCAACTCCAATCAGGCGTTCTACTCGGCAAAATATTAGGGTTTCTGCATTTTATGTGAGCCCATGAGTTTTAACTTTTTGGTTACAGACAGACAGACAGACAGACAGACAGACAGACAGACAGACAGACAGACAGACAGACAGACAGACAGACAGACAGACAGACAGACAGGGTATACCGAAGATTTGCATTTGCAAACAAACTAATAGACGGACAGACAAACAGACAGGTAGGTAGGCAGGCCTATACAGAAATACATAAGCGCGTGTCACGCAAGCTAAAATGCTGATCACGCATTGAATATATTTAGTACACACCAGAGGTCAATCCAGAACCTTTTGAATATCAGCGTACATAATCACAAGTATTTCAAACGTTGCAACTAGTGTCTCCTTCCATTCGCACAACGAAGTCGTATTTACCGGAATTCACAGCTATAACAACTGGGTAGCCATCTGTTGTCGGCATAACTGAGATAAAAAGATTCAACGGGAGGATTGTTCAATGTTCATACCTCCTGTTGAAGTCACACCAACAGATGCGTCAATATCTAACAGAGTTATGGCCATGCGGTGGCCAGGTCGTCGAATGCCCCCTTACATGGTTGAAGTACCCAATAGTGGATTTGTAGGGTGGCGAGTATTGGTCGCCATTCGAGAGACTGCTTTAGTGAGCGCCCTTGGAAGAGGAAATTAAATAGAGGCTATCAAAACATATAAGCCTATGTTAGAAACTCGGCTTGTGATTTGGTACACATGCATCCTCTGTCGATTGAGTGGGGAAACATTTCGCCGCATAATTTCCCAGGAATGTGTCTCCAAAACAGACTGTATAGTTAGAAAGCGCTATTTATTATGCCAAATTATCAGGGCAAATTAAATTATCTCTAACAGGCTATGGGCCTGTGATTTGCAGACAGATAACGGTCCACGAGTCCCAAATGCCGGCACACACAGCGAATTTATAAATAAATTGTTCATTAATCATAGCAGAAAACACTGCAACTTCAGATGGCAATATTTAATTGTTCAAACGTGCATTTCAATCGATTTTAATGCATATTGCAGTTGATTTAATTAGAAAAATATTTTTTTGAATTGGGCACCAGTCCGGCTAAGTGGAATAATCCTTCTGTCAAGCTGAAAAGACCTGGATGCGTTGACATAGACTATAATATGGTCAACGGCAGTCCCACTGAGAGAGAGAGAGAGAGAGAGAGAGAGAGAGAGAGAGAGAGAGAGAGAGAGAGAGAGAGAGAGAAAGGGGAACAAATGACTCGGGCCCCCACCCCGAACTAAATAAATAAGGAGCCCCCACACCGAACTAAATAAATAAGGGCCCCCATCGTTTGATTATTTGTAAACCTTTTCTGTAATTATTAACAAATTTAGTAACAAATCACATTTGATTTTATTAACCAGATTTCTACTTTAACATTCTCAATTAATTCATAAAGGGGCCTTTCTGGCCTTTCTGCTTGCAAAAGAATCAATAACTGAATCAATATTTAAAGTTTTGGCAAACTCTGCTTCAATGGCCAATGTTGCCAATCCATTGACTCCGTTTGTTTTGACACATAATGTTGCCCTCTGATAGTGGTTGACTCGTTTTAACACACTGAATGTTCTCTCTGCACTTGCAATGGAAGCTGGAAGACATCAACAAATCCTCATAGCAATTAAATTGGGGAAGAGATTCTGTGGCGAAATTCATGCAGTTTATTCAACAACTGAATAGATTGAATAATTTTTGAGCCAATATTTTCTTGATAAATTCGTTTTAATGAGTCAACCTCGTCTATTAAATCCTTGCAAATGTCGGAAGAGTAACTTTCACAAAGGTTTTCACATATGACCTGTAGTCATAATCTTCTCGGAGAAATTTCCCAAAAATTCAAATTTGTTGCAGACTTGACACTGCAACAAAACTTTTTTAAGTCCAGTTACTACGGAATCAAAAATCTGATAAAATATTCCATTTCCGAACGCATTTCTAGCAGACTTTGCAAGTAAAACTGTTTCAACAACTGCAGTTTGTGGATGTTTGAGGCTTTCATTTTTTTAGTTAGCTTTTGTCTTATGCTGTCTTAAAATTAGGAATTACAAAATAATTATAAAAATATTTATTTTCATTATCAATCAGCCTAACTGACAGTAAGGAATGATGATGAATTGATGAAAACTTTGACAAGTGAGTGATGTATCATGTATGATGTAAGTTTAGAGCGTGTAATTTTGCAGCAGTTTCTTGTAGGCCTACATTGTATTACAGTATACTGTCAATTAGTCTTTCATTCATGCTCAAAAATATAAGTTGTACCGGGCCCCCACTTTGCATTCAACGGGCCTGGTCAATGGGTTAACTGAGGCTTTCACCACTCGCGAATACTCCGGAACGGAAAGGAGCCACCTGTGTTTAACCACAGAGCTAGTGAATGGACTAACGGAAAGTCATTATCATAAGCTAAGTTTCAGTTTCAGGTCAATTGCCTCGGGGTAAGACAAGTAGGCTTTAACACTTTCTTTTACAAAACTTTATACATCTTTAAACTTTTATATAAATAGTAGATCTATGTGTGTTTTGTTCATATGCATGTGTAAGTCGCTGCGTTTTGACAGCGATAATTCTTTTCCAATAAACGAAAATACCAGACGGCATGTCAATGTTAGCCCATAATATCCTTCAGATGTAGGCATAATTAGGCATCGTGTCACTGTGTCAGAAACAGTAATGTCCATCAGGAGTCAAATTAAATGAAGAGATGGTGAATTATCTCCGATTTTCTGCCAGCGTTGGCCTCCTCCAGAGCTTCAGGATATAAACTAAGAAAAATATTAGACAATTTAACCGATTGATTAACGCAGAGAAAACCAAACAATTGTGATTGAAAATACCAAACAGACAACCAGACATGTAGCCAGTATGAGGCAAGACGGCATATCACTATGGCTGTAAATTTTTCGCGGTCGAAATTTAAAAATTCGAGGGCAATTCACAGTCAAAAACACAGAATTCGCGGCGTATTCGCGGTCAATGCGTAACACAATAAATAAGTTATTAACTGAGTATAATTAGAGACTATGTTCATGCCAATAATGGCAGGTGCTGTGGCTGAGATGTCTTCTTAGCAAACACGGCTGAACGAGCAGGTTGCAATTTCCCCCTTTTCGCCTTTCCACTCATTCTGTGCTGTGCGCTTGTGAACGTTGGTATTCAGGTATTCAAGTAGGCCTAGTGCTTAGTGCAACTGTCCCTCCGATTAAATTCGACGGGCACATTGCATGGTCTTCAAAATGGTAGATAGCCGCTCGCCGATCATCTTAAACGTGTCGGGCCTATAAGCTGAAGAAAATCTTCCTCTAGCCACCGAATGTTTTCGCACACGATGTCTAAACTAATGTTTAGAACATCTGCCCTTACCACATAAAAAACACAAGCAGCACGAAATAACTGTCAAATTCACGGCATTTGCAGCAAAATGTTAAAATTCGCGGTAGGCGCCAACATTCGCGAATTTTGCGAATCCCGCGAAAAATTTACAGCTTTATATATCACTCAAGACGAAACAAGAGTCAGACGAGGCGATTCTCAACATGAGAATTAAAAGATAGTGACCGGACAATTCGGCGCCGGACTATACGGCGCCGGACAGTTTGGCGCGGACAATTCGGCTACCGGACAATTCGGCGACGGACAATTCGGCGACGGACAATTCGGCGCGCGGACAATTTGGCGCCGGGACAATTCGGCGACGGACAATTCGGCGCCGGATGAGTTTGTAAGTGTATTTAGTGTATGCAGTAACTGACATTTTTTAAATATTCAGAAGTGGGCAAAATAATATTTTTCGTATTATCCAACACATGTTTGGCTATTGTAGAGGTCATAGTCTACACGTAGGGACCGTGTTACCTTCTTGCTAGAGTAGTCTCCCACTGTAGAGAAAACTAACGAATATTACAAGTTACATCAATTTCCGTTTCTGCTCACATAGTATCTACTAACAGTATTAGAAATTGATAAATCCATGTCTTAATGTTACTGTACTCTTTAATCGCAAATACTCAAAGTCAGTATTTTAGGAATGTTGTCTTCATCAGTCTCTATAATAACCAGACATGTGCTGGATAATATGGAGAATACTATTTCGCTCCCATTCTGAATATTTAAAAAAATGCCAGTTGCTACATACCGATATCTGGTCTAAATACAGTTACACACTCATCCGGCGCCGAATTGTCCGTCGCCGAATTGTCCGCGCGCCGAATTGTCCGACGCCAAATTGTCCGACGCCGTATTGTCCGGGAACCAATGTATACGGTAATTGAACATTTTATTACCATATCGAGCTGCTTCTACAAGCGTCTGACTAAAAATTTATTAATCTTTATAATGTGCTATAGCTTCTGATGACCTTTAAATTAATGTACGAAAGGCCGAAGGCATATGTGGCTACGGAACCAGTCAATAAAGTTTCAAATCCTCATTTTCCTTTTTTTGATATGTGGCGGTGATCGAAAGTTATTTGGCCTAAACGATAATAACTGTACTAAAAAATTCTTTATACTAAATCCCTTTAAGAATAGCTCTCAACAGCAAAGGAGCCTATAGGATTAGAAAACTTCACTCTAGAACAAGAAAGTGTTTCTATAGATTAGTGTCTCCAAGCGTCTTTCAATCATAACATAATCTTGTGTGTCTGTTGATCGGTAGATGCGGTGGTGTGCGCATGTGTCTGTTGATGTAGTAGTGTGTGCGTGTGTCTGTTGATCGTTTGATGCGGCAGGGCGCGTGTGTGTCTGTTGATCGGTTGATGCGGCAGTGCGCGTGTGTGTCTGTCTCTCCAGGCTGCGCTCTTCACTATCTCTAAGATTTGTGATCGTTTAAGTCGCAAACCCTTTCTGATCAAAAACATTAGACCAATGATTTATAACAATGATTAAATTATGCAATCGACTATTGTGCACTTTTGTACAGAAGCGTTCGGCTATGACAGTTAAAAATACACGTCATTACTTTCTTGCTTACGTCAATGTGAACGAGTAAAAGTGCAAATAGAATGACAATTAACCAGTGTCTCTTAGCAATTTGATATCATAAAATTATTAAAATGTCCATGTAATTACCCCATTAATGAAAACATATGTGCCCCTCGAACGATCGTGCCCTAGCATAAGTTGTAGAAAGTGTAGGCACACGTGCCCCGGCCTGACAAAAGGTGCCGAGGCCACTGAATGCATCCCACACAGTGGTTGATTTTTACTCTAACATGGGCATCTTTCGTATGTGCAAATGATAGGCCTATGGCTGCAGACAAAACTTCGGAGCAAAAAGTAAAAACGTGGTGGAACTGTCCGGAATGTGATGGTAGGGTTTTGCCTCGTCTAGATTTTGCATCTGATTGCGAGCCTCATGACAGTTGACAAGCTGATTCCCACGACTTCGCTTTTGTGAGCGTTGTAAAAATTTCGAGGTTACGATTATCATAGTCATGGCCCTATATCGCTAACTCTTTGGGGTTTTGAATAAATTTGTTGTTGTTAGTTGGTTCGTTTATTTGCTATAAGAGGTATAACAAGGTTTTGAAAAGTGGGGGGGGGCATAATTTTTAAAATATTGCGCCAAAATATTTTGTTTGCCGCCCACTTTTTGAATTCCCCCCAGAAATTTGAAAAAAGGGGACACAACTAATCTTAGCAAAAGTCATCTTAGAAAACTACTGGAGAAACATAAAAGAGAACCGATTTGGGTGGCACATGGGGGCACTGAGCACTAAAACTGAGGGGGCTTTGATCCCCAGTTTTGAAACTATGGGGCCGGTGCCTTCTGTTTGTTTCGTGTACATCCCTGTTTGCTATACACAGCTGTGTCAAAACCAAGATGGTTAACGTCTTCCTTCTATCTCCATGCTTGGAATTGGCACTACCTCATAATAATTATAGTGTAAATATTATTATACTACTTTAGGCTGTAACCATGAGCTTTATTAGCCTTGCAACTAAAGTTGGCCTTCGTAAATAAGTAAACATATTCTTTATTAGCCAATTTCTAACCAAGCGATGATCGTTCTTTTTGTGCAACTTATAAACTCAGTTAAACTCAGTTAAAAGTATAACAATATCCTCTGCCGAGCGATTTGTCCTCTGCCTTTCGATTTTTTCATTAAGCGCGGTAGCACCTGTGAATAAGCTGGCTCCCTAGACTTCGCTTATATGAGCGCTGTAGAATGTTTGAGATTACGATTAGGCCTACGACAACGAAATTTTTGGTTTGAGGTTGCGTTTACTCTCTTCTGTTTCGCAATATAGCGAAGGTCAGGAACTACTATACTATTGTTATAGATTCCCTTTTAGGCTATAATCATGTAACTATACGGTGCCAATGGATTGCTGTATTAGTATACTATTGAATAGCGGAGGGTCAGTCACGGAACCGCCATAAACGGAATGTTACTTGGCTGTTCCATTACCCTCCTTGCAGCTTGATGAAGGCGCTGAAAGTGGATTGTACAGCGGTTAAGTTTTGTGATTGGGGCGATTTATGACTAACAAACATTTGTCTGAGACTCTTTTGCAAATTTGATGAAATTTTAAAGCAGAATTAGGAGTTTTCTGGGGATTCAAGTGCGTTGTTGCTTTGAACGAGGTAAGTAAGACTAGAAATCACTGTTATTGTCGTCCTGTATCTCACCTGTCCATATATTGGATGAGTCCATTTGGTGAAGGTAGGGTGTTTAATCACGATTGGGATTTCGAAATTCCGACGTTGAGCTCTAGATAGTTTTTGGACTTATTAGTCGTGGGCACTACCGTCAGGTGGTACTACCAGTTTTTATGGGGCTGGCATCCAGCTTGTCAAAGAGTCCCATGATGAAATCCAGAGAAGGTGGTTCAAAAGGGTAGCCTCTCCCCCTCTGAATTATAGGTCACCACTCCGATACAAATCGTTAGTTAATAGCAGAGTGATTGTAAAACTGTGCCGATGGTGAGACAAGGGAAAGCGAAGTAATTTTTTTTAAATGCTGGTATTCGTAGTGGAACTATAATAAAGTAGGTAAATGATGATAGAGTATGGGAAGTATGGTTGAGTAGGATTGGCCAGGGCAGGTGTTCGATAGGCTTACATGTGGTGTGTGCTTTTAGAGCAGGACATTTATTTATAAATTACACTAACCCTTACCCTATAATTTCCCTAACCCTAACTCTGACCATAACTGACCCTCACAATGCCTGACCGACCCTCACGATGTCTAAACCTGACCCTCACATTGGGCAGGTATACCGTTGACTCAATCATCACACTCAACTTAACGGCATTTTAAATACATGCAAAGGAATACGAAATGCAGAGAATTATCATTATTATTTTATTGGTAAGCCTATTAATAATTATCATTATTTTGTTGGTATTATTAAATGACATAGTAGGCTTACGTCACATTACAGAGTTCCCTCCATGAATATAAGGGTCGGGTTAGGGTCAGATTAGACATCTTGAGGGTCGGTTAGGGTCAGGTTTGTCATCGTGTGGGTCGTTTAGGGTCAAGGTTATGGTTCCCATCACTTTTAGACATATACGAAGGACTTTCGGCCGCAGAAGTTATTTTTCTGTGCATTTTTAGGCTGAACTTTTAGCCGCAGAAGTTCCGCGCTTATATACCACAATCAACGACTCGTATTACACACTGATCTGATTTGAAATTTTTGAAATTTGATATCGCCCTTCTTCCAACATCTTTTGCTCAGAAGTGCACACGCCTCGACAGCGCATTTGCAGTTGTACTGCTGAGCAATTGTGTGCAAAGGATTTGCTCAAGTTCCCTACACAGTGACTGACGCAACGGATGAGGGTCGAACCAGCTCACTCAGCTCACACTGAGTGTTACGGGCCAACCGCTCCAACCGATCAACCACTATCTGTCTAAATCTTTGCATACAAGGCTACACTAAACTATTAAAGATACACTACATGATATTATACTTCACTTCACTACACTAACTGCACTACATCACTTGCCTTTAGTTACTTTGAATTTTTGTATATTGTTTTTTTGGAAAGAACACAATTTGAAAAACCCATGGATATGCTAACATTCACGAGTGACTGGACAATAAAAGTAGCTAGAATTGAACAACAGACTAGTATTTAGATATTTTTTTATGATCTGGGGATCAAGTGAGAGTTGTCATTGGGTGGAAGATTATAGTTGTGTGCTATAGGCTTTAATTGGTGAATGGAATGGGATTGGAGTGAAGGTATATAGGAGTTGGTGAAGAACAGGCTTGGGTTGTGTAAAATGAAGACAAGGAGTTTGGCATCTGCTATGTTAGTAAGTTCAGAGACTGTTGAGAAGGATTGTTCTAGGTATCCTAAGCATTTGGCTCTTCTTGTTAATTTTCCCAGGCACTTGTAATTATCAGAGGCTAGGGTCATACACATCAGGATGGGTGAGACATATTTACCTTATATTCCTTTGCCCTACCCTACCCATTGAAGGTATTTGTTAGCATGATGTTGGAACTGGTATCCACGTGGGACAGAAATTTGCTTTGAGATTCTTCATACATCTCAAGTTGAACATGGCTATGAAAAATACATTGATGGTTTACCCTCAGTGGTTGAGGGTTGGGGATGTGAGGCAGTGTGGGAAAGACTGGCTGCTTGCCCCCATTTGTACTCTTGTGCTGAATCTAAAGGAAGTGAAGTCATTAACAACTCATTGTTTTTCATTCAAGATTATCTTTGGTACTGTGCTTTTTCTCCGCTGTTTATTCTTGTCCTTGTTCCCCAGATTTACCATAGTCAGATTATGAGTGTTGTCCTACTGTGTTCTCTCTTGTGTGTTGTTTCAAGTTCCTGCAATGAATAAAAAACCATGAACAAGATCCGCAGTGTCCATTCGTCGATGTCAAACATCAGAAGTCCAGATGGGGCCAGCATTGATTCCTACCACCTGTATGCACGGCGGTTTGGTAAGTTTCCTCAGGTCAACAGTGTCTGTGCCTGACATGATGCGGCATATTGTCAATCTGTTCGCCTCAGTTTCTCGTATTAAATCGAGAGCAAGCACAGATCATCTGCCTTCCTACTTATCTTTCTTGGTCACACCTTGCAACTCTGTTAATCAGTATTTCTTCGATCAGCATCTGGTGGAGAGTAAGTTGTTCCTGGTACACGCCTTGTTTTCGGCCAGCGGTCATTCACTGTTGCTGTCTCCTCTGTCTGGAGCTCTGTACTCCTCATGTGCACTAGTCTTTTGCTCTAAACTGAACACCTCTTCCCGTCTACCTGTGGTTGCCCAGACTTTTCAGTGTGCACTTGCTGAACCTTGCAAGGAGGGTATTATAAGATTACAATTGTATTGGTTTTTTTGTATCCTAAGCCTAACATGAATAGGACAGTTCATAGAACTTTCAGTTCATATGGAAAGTTGGAAACCTGTTGTCAGGTATTTTCACCTTGCCCTACCTAGCCTTTTGTTCATCACCTATCCCTTACCTTCATTTGCTTTACCTTACTTAACTTTCTCTCTTCTCACCATCTTCTGTAATTCATTCATTCTGACACATTACTTATCTTGCTTCACTTTGCCATATCTTGCCTTGATTTACCTACATTTATCTTTGATCTTCCACCATTTCTTTATTTGTATCACATTACTGTACCCTATCTCACTCTACCCTTCTGTCACATCAATTATCTTATCTTACTTTACCTTAATGTGATAGTCTTGCACTCAGTGTCATTAATTTACCTTGCAAATCCCAGTAATCATTACCTTGCCTTACCCTAGTTTACTCTACCTTACATTACCTTAGCATACCTTACTCTTCTCTAAGCTTTCTTTAACTTACCTTCCTACTCCGTACCTTCAAACACCTTTCCATCCTTTATGTTACCTTACATTAATTGACCTTTCCTGACCTCTGTATGTCAGATGTTTGCTTATGTTCACCTTCAAGCTATTGCAAAGCCTATCAGCTTCTCCAAAAGCTTTTCTGGCTGGCCAATATCTCAATTTGGCAGAAACAGTTCTGATTTGTCAATTTGAACATCTGCAGTTTACAGTGCTCCATAAATTAATCACTGAGTATCTGTGAACTGGTTAACTTTGCCTTTCAAGTGTTTGACTTTGGAAGGCATAAATTTATATGTTGTGACATTTATTTGCTGTGACTTGTATGCATGTTTAAGGACCATGACCAGAGTATGTGAGAGTAGAGAACAATTATTAGGTAAGTCTGGTAATGTAGGAATAGTGGAGTAGAGTAGTGTAGTATGTGTGGAGCCAAGTGGAGTAGGCTTAGTGTTCCATAGTTTTTCACCACTTCCTTAGTTACCCTTGGGTGGTTTATTAACACTTACCTCTTGATGACCAGTTATGTTTTTGGGCTCTGCTGTATCAACATGAGAAGATTTGCTGACCAGCGATCCTTACCTTAGTAGCCAGTTGTTTGTCAAATGTCAGCTCCTTGGTGTATCTCTCAATAAAATCTCAGATAGGTCCATTTTGCATCCTTCTATATCTGATATTTGACTCTCAGTTGGTTGACTAAATCTTACATTAGCTAAATTTGATGAACTGGATAGTAAGTTATTAATTAATTATTGATTCGCGTGAATGGATGACGTTGCCTCTATCTTTTGTCGTGACTGTCTGACTATCTTGATCTATATTTCCTTCTATGTGCCTGCCAGACACAGCACACTATACTACTCTACACTGTCTTTATTGCTGACTTAGTCACTTTTGGTGTCTCTACCTGTGTGTGCCTCAGTTAGGCCTAGTATGGCATGCCATGGCTTACGACACAACACCATGCATTTCTTCTTATCAAGGTGCTTTGGTGTGTTTGAACTATCAAGACATCTTTGAGCAATTTATGAATGCCACTTCTGGCAGACTCAGAATACCAAGAACTCTGTTAATTGTCAGTATTTACTAAGAGTTAGTGATGTGTGTATTTTGATATTTACTTTCTTAGGCAACTCGATGGAGGCATGCCAGGTTTACGACATCCTTCGAATGAAAGCAGTCTGCCTCACAGGTAAATTCCTTTTCAGTATTAAATCACATCATTAATCACACCCTATTTTAACACATGTAAATCACACATGGTTATAGTTTACACATTAACGTAACTTATAGAAATTAGGGTGACGTAAAAGTTTTATATTGCCTGTTGTATGTTTGTGTCATGGAAGCCCACACAGACCACAGAGGAAGTGCATACTCTCATCTTGATATGTCTTAAGAGTATATACTGTTAATTTCCCTACACCATCTCATTAAATGTAATGGAAATTTGGTTTTTCAGCCTTTCTACAAGTAACATAGCCATGTTTTATGTGCCCTGAGAATTTTATTTTGTTAAAGAATATGCTCTTGCTGCTCAGGTGGCATAATTGACGTCAATGGGAGTGAGATCTTATCAGGTGCAATGATGTGACATTTGTCAACTGTAGTGTATGCTTTATTGTTCTTGGCATGAATAATTTTTTTCTAACCCTTCCTTGTCTTATGTTGAATTTCTTTTCCTAGCTTGCCTTTCTTACCTTTAATTGCCTTTTTTTACCTTAACTTGTCCTACTTCACATTGCCTTTTCTTTCCTTAATTTTTCCTACTTTACATCACCTTTTTTCTTACCTTTCTTTGTCCTACCTTAACTTACCATGCCTTACTGTTTGTGGTTCTGTTTCAGGCGGACGAGATAGGAGAGGAGGACCAATACTTTTGTTTCCAAGCGACAGTAGATATGCAGAGCTCACAGCAAGGGATCTGAGCACGTGCTTGGTCTATCTGGGCAGCATACCCAGGTACTCCTCCTCATCTCAACATTCCATCTTTCATTCATATGCAGATTTATATACCTCCCCTTCCAGATTATCCACTCATTGGCACTCGACCCCACTCTGGCCAATGAGAGCTGTCTTGAGGTTAGGGTAGAGCATAACTACTTATCCAGCGTGGTGGCCATGAACAGCCCTATATGCAGAAAAGGTTTTGGAGGGGTTTGATACAGCACAAGGATTTAGAGATCTTTGAAACCTGGTATTTAGATTGACCCTGTTGATTGATTGATCGATTGATTGATGATTGTGGTTATAGTCGAAAATGATTAGGATGATGATGATGATGCTGTCGATGATTAGATGGAACATCATAATTAATAATCATGATTCAGCCTGAGCTATTGTCAAGTGACTCTTCAAGTTAGCTACTTAGAGCCATGCATATTGCAACTCTAGCAAAAGATAACAACTTTCAAGTCTAGATAAAATGCACATTTTTGCATTCCGTAGCCAGATGGATAACCTATAAGGCAAGACATAACATGATGACTTTGCCTTCCTGTTTATAAATGTCTGAACAGTTGTGCATCACATAATCTCATATGACCCAGATCAATCAATAAAGCAATCAATGAAACTTTATGTGGCGCCTCTTCAAGAAATCTATGCAGAGACACTCCCAGTCCAAACTCGGCCAAAGAAGACTGATTTCAGAGTAGAACAGAAAGAGGACAGAGAGTTCCTAGGCAAGAGCCAAAGATCCATTGCGGGCCATTCAACTGTGGTTAATGAAAGTCTGCCAATTATAATAATTACCTTAATTTAATAATTGATTAAAACTGACACAGTGCAGCATGTTTACATGGATTGCATGAACGGATGATCACAAGTTATTACAGGAGTCGAATTTAATTGTATGGCAGTTGTGCATAGCCCCATGTCCTACATTTAATTTAGCCAATGCCACCACATAGCGAATGGAGGGAATGGTCAACCAATCACGTGTCAGGTTGCTTACCTGTGACGACTTTCCTGTGTCTGTTCAAGTTGCCAATTTTAACTCTTGCTGTTTTAAATCAACAGTTGAAACCTACTTACTTACTGTGAATGTAACTCTTGACAAATGTGCGGACTGCTGACATTGTGAAGCACCCTAGAAGTAACTTGCTACCGACGATGCTTGTAAATTGCTGATGTTTTAACCAAGAATTGACAATGGCTCTGCTGTTGTTTTGAATTACATTGGCAGTGAGGAATCGGTGAAGAAGGGGTTTACTGTACTCGTTGACAATCGAAAGGGAACCTTTGATGGCGACCTCAACACACTCGCAGCCAACGTGACGGTTTGTCTGCACAGAATTTTGCTAAACCTTAGTTCACTGCAGCAGTGCTAGAAAGTCATGTTGTAAAGGCAATGCGGCAATTTATAGCATTCTCTGTAAGCCACAGTAGCATTTTGATAGCAATGTTTTTAAACCACAGTAGCACTTGATGGTATACTGATTTTAAAGTGCATAAAAGTTGTTATCACTGTACTGATAACAGTTTTGTGTTACTGTTATATGTTATATGTCTATACTATTGAGTGTACGCAGCATGAAAATAACATGTATTAGACCGCTAGCTAAAATGATCTAACCTCACTTGATGCAAACTGATACGGCTTAAGTTTCTGCCTTTTGACCAGATGACTTTTGACGACCTCTGTGGTCGTGCAGATTCCTCTCTTTTCTCTTCTGTGCTACACAATCCTTGCCATGTTCTAAGCTGTCTTTTGCCACGTTTAAAGATTGTTACCTATTCACTCCGTCCTCGATCGCACAATCGTGAGATTCCGCTCGCTGACGCACTGACTCGATGTGGTTTTATCACCCGAATGCTATACAATTGAATCTATTCCTATTGTGAGTGTAACTAGGCCTAGTATTGTTTAGTATTGTTTGATTTCTATTTACTCTAGTTACTCATGGGATGTCTGTTGTGTAGTTGCTAGTTATTATTATTTTTTGAGTGTACATTATTTTACTCTAACTACTTTGAGTATGTCTAATTCATTGCTGTGTAATTGCTTGATATGTTTATTTTGAGAGTGTACATTGTTTTGAACATTCATACTATGATGTGCCTGCAGTGCGTTTGCAAGCGGTTCAATAAAGTACATACTTACTTACTTAATTACTTACTTACTTAAATCAATATCCGGAACAATACATTAATCTCTGAAAGCAACATTTAGTTTGTTTGTAAATGGCTGCATTTTGACAGTTATGATTCTATTATTAAAATTAACTTAATGCAATACAAAGACAATGCAATGAAAGTCACACTGGTACCTGCTGATTGGATTTGAGATTTGATTAGAATTTGAGTTTTTACCTCTGACTCGATTCAAGGATAAAGTTGCTTATTCTCCTGAGTGGTCAAGAGAGGAGAGGTGTGTTTGTTAATGAACATCTTGCTAGTGGTCACTACATAGAGTCCAAGCCACAGGCTCGGACCCGCAATTGTGGAATTACTGACTACCAAAGATATCCCTGTATTGCACGTGATGACATGGTCATTGGTCATCAATGGTGACCACAGCAGATGTCTTTTGAAAGACTAGTCATGGGAGTGATTAGACATTTGAGACTCTGTAGAATCGTTCCAAATAAATTGGGATTGTGTTCTGTTTTAGCGAGCACTGAGTGGAGCGGTGCATGCAATATGCGTGGTTCAATCGAACAAACCGAAGTCGGTTTCTGAGCTCAACCAGAGCCAGGTTTGTGTTTTGCTGGGGAAGACTTTTAATGGTTCGACCAGGGTTGACTTTGTTCTGATCTAGCCCCTAGGAATTCTGAGTTTAACAGTCGCTACCAGTCAGTTCTAAGACACGATTAAGTGAGGCAGAGTGGGTTACCTTGTTACCTTGTGCTGTCAGTTTGTTGAACTCTAGCAATCATCATGATAAATCTTCTCCATTTCTTTCTTTCTGAAGTCGCATCCCTTAATTCCTCCAGGTTCATTCCGGTTTTTTTCATGTATCTCTTCCATCCATTTTTTCCTTGGGTGCCCTCTTTTCTTTCTTCCTTCTCCACATGCCAGCATCCATTTCCTTTTCCAGTCCATCTGATCGCATAACATGTCCAAAGAACCTCAGCTTCCTTCTCAACGCTGTTTGTTGTAACATCTCATCATTCTCAACTTCAATCTTCATTCGCACCTCTTCGTTTGTCTCCTTCTTCGTCCATGATATTCTTGGCAACTTCCTTCATATCCACATTTCGCATGCATTGATCTTCTTCTTCATGTTCTTTGTCCAGCTGTCCAGGGTAGGTTAGGGTATGATAATGCAGTAAAGAATTCATGTGTGAACAATTCTTGATGGACAATGGTTTCAGTTTCAGCAAAGGTAACTTAAGGGGACATTATATAAATTAGGGTTAGGCAAGGTAGGGTTTGGTATTTATGTTAATATGAAGTAGGGGGTAGGTAAAGTTGGGTATGGAAATGTTAGGCAGTGTAAGAAAAGGTACGGCTACAAAGCAGTAAACAAGTTTAGGTGATTTAGGTGATAAAAGGGAGGTAAGATAATGTTACGTTAGGAAATGTTATGATAAGTAAGATTTAGTAAACAATAGATAAGTTCAGTAAAGTAAGGTAAGGTAGGAGTTGGTAAGGCAAGGACATGTAATGTCTTGTTACTAAATGTATATTTAGTCACGTAACAATTAAAGATTTCAAGAACGTCCTCAGAGAATTTTGGAAGGCAATGTCTCAATTTCCAATTACATTTAACTACTTCATACTATATTACATTAACTGATTAATTATCATTTACAAACGAGTGAAGCCTGGAGCTTAAGATAATGGCGACACTATTGTACTTGTTAGATTACATAAGATGAGGCAGAGGCATTGATTCTCAGTTATTGGTGTGTTGAAAGTTGACGTATTGTGACAATCTGTTGCGTAGTAATGCTGAACTACATTGAATAAATTTATATTTGACCTTTGCACTTTTATGATGAACTGCAATTTTTTCCTAGTTGTTTTAGTATAATCTCGTTGTTAAATGTTAATGATGTTTGCTTGAATCGGAATGCATGTGGCACTATTTTTGCGCTAGCATCAGTTTAAATTGTATCTTAATGTAATGTTTTTAATTATGTCTTAATAATTATAGTGCTTCAAATTGTATTAATATGATGTTTTCAATTGTATCTCAGTATTATGTTTTGAAGTACCTGCTGATGATTGGCATCTTAACATGGATGTTACTAACCATAATAAACTTCTCAGAATTTGGCTCCCAGGAGCCAAGGCATCCTTGATGCCTTTTCATTGATATGTCTTGTAGTAGAATTTAATTACACTTTGTGTCAATAAAATGTTGAGAAATGAATTGAATTTATGTCTTTCAGTTTCAATATGTGAGTCCATTGGCCCTGAGTAACATCTGTGAAGAGGGAGAATTGAGTGCAGACCTTGGAGGCAGACTCCTCTACACTCATGACCAGTGGATCGCCAACAGAATTGTGAGCTTGATCCTTCATTTTCTGTAATTTTAATTGTAAATGTGATCCTATTTATTTAGCGCCTCTTCAAAACTTATCAGAGGTTGCCCTCACCTAGCTACGCAAGATCGCCATAGAAACGAATGGGTTTCAACTGCTTGTGAAGTAGGGCATTGAAGGTAGAAGAAGAAAAAGTAAGAAAAGTAGAAGATGTGGTACCGTGAGAAAAGTAAAGAAAGATAAGGTCAATAACTTTTAAATTAATAATAGCACATAGCAAAATATATTTTGCAACTTTATCCTTCATGTATATGATTATAATGGTGTATCAGTTTACATAATGCTTAAACTCTGTGCTAATATAAACCTAGTTTTTGAACCTTTTGTTGCGCTGCTGTCAGTATCATCATTATTACCCAGTATTGAAGAACCTTTCTTTCACAAGTTGCTTAAGACTGATTTGTACCACTATAGTAGAGCTGGAAGCGCCTTCAAGTAGACTTCTTAAGGGCGCTAAATAAGTTCAAATGAATGAACGAATATATAGGAACTAGCCTTACAGCCTAGCTTTTCCTGGGAATGAGCTTTGAATTCGGCGGGTTTGCTCTTTGCCCCGGAAATTTGACCGATTGCGAGTGTTTCATTGCGTGAGTGCTCCGAGTGAGGCTTTGGTCATATAAATGGCGTGCCTGATTTGCATATTGAAATTAACTCTATCTTCAGATGATGTGAATGCATATGGCGGTTGTTATTATTTCGAATATGTGTGAATTGTGTAACTCAAAATGTCTAAATATCGGAATATAAAGCAAATTGTGTGCTGAAAAATAGCCAAACATTTTTTTTATCGCCAGAGCGTCCGGTTTGTGAGCTATTCCATTCTAGGGACAAAGAAAGTTTTTTCGGCTTTTTGATTTAGATTACGATTTAGGAGTAGGCTAACATTAGTACAAAGCATTACTTGATTTGAACATTACTATATTAGTGGTGAAGACACTTTGATGCAGAGGCCTACGCTTTAATTAAACAAAACGGTCGACGAACTGTGTGTCACCTACTGTAACACTGCAAGTTCAGAGCGGTCAATATTAAAATACGCAAAAAATACACTTTACCCATTACGTTTCTGTTTAGTTTGAATAATGTCAAATATACTTACATTACACGATTAAGTAACTTTAATAACTGCATATATACTCACATAGACGCGAATAAAAAAGTTTTGAAACGCGAATTGAAGTCTGTTTACAGTGACTTTTGCAAATATTTAGGTCAACTTCTGTCCAATCATGCGCTTTTGCACGGCAAATATGTAGGTCAACTTCTAATATTTTGGTCAACTTGTGTCCATTCACACGTCTTAGATTCAACTTCTGTCCAATCACACGCCTTAGATGACAAACAAAGCACGTGACTTAGGTAATTATATGGAGAGATATTATTGATATGATCATTTGTTGTCTATTTTAGACCCTGGAGAGGTTTCTGAAGGATGTCGATGTGGCTTCAAGGGATCTCGATGATTTCTATGTTCAGACGGCCGATCAAATGAATCAGACAATCGTCTCCTCCTCTCAGCTCGATCTCCGCTTCCAGCAACAGGCACTCAGTCATCAGGCGATCTCAACTGCTGAGAAACTCGCCTTTCAAGGTCAGCTGTTAGGTGGTCACTTAATGTTTGTCCATTGGCTGGCCAGGCAGTCATCAGTGAGCGAGTGGGTGTGTGTGTGGGTGAGTGAGTGAGTCAGTGCATAGGAGCAAGTTTGGATTAGTGAGTGAGTCGATGAATAAGTGAGCTAGTGAGTCAGTGCATGAGAGCAAGTGAGTGTGTGAGCATCTTGGGCTAGTGAGCAAATGTGTGAGTGAATGTGATTGAGTGAGTGAATGGGTGGGTTTTTGGTCCGTCAGCCAGTCATTAGCGAGTGAGTGAGTTAGTCAGTCAGTCAGTCAGCCAGTCACCAAATCAGTGTGTCGACCAGTTTGCTTTTGTCTGTCTGTCAATCATCCATAAGTGCTACATTACTTTACGTGTACGTAGGTCGTGATTTCCACAAGAAGCTGAATGCAGATGCTGAATCGGCGTTGCCAGGCAACAGAAGTCTGCACTTCACAATGGATCAGGTGATTGCCACGAACTGCGTCAAACGAGCCGTCGAACTGATCGAGAGCAAGATCGACCGTGTGAAGAATCTATTCCAGGATCGCAATAAGGAGACCGGAAGAGGAACTCAGCTTCAAGATCTCGAGCAAGCCATTAAGACCGTACGCGTAGCTGACAATGTTATCGTATCACCTATATAAATACAGAGAAGATTTTGCGTGGTTGTCTGTCCCTGCTATGCATTTGTGCAGTTTTACAGCTATTGACTCGAAACCTTCGTCGTTGGACCGGGGAACACCTGGGACACCTAGTCAAAGGGTTGGTGAATCCTGCGGCCACCCTCTTCCTGGTCTCCAGGGTCAAAAACCTGTTTCAGGACCCCCCAAGGAAAGTTTCCTTCTCAGTCGCCAAGAGCGTGTCGATGAAACACCTGCTGCACAATTGCTGACATGTGCATGTGATATCTGTCTACCACACCTCTTCTTCTTTTACACCATCATGAATGAATGGACGATTTGGGAGATATCTTACAGGTAGCACGTATACAGTAGTTGGCCATCGTTTGCACAGTCGGTCAGAGGGGTATGTACTGTGTATGCGTCCTGGAACACCCAGTAGAGGGGTTGGTCAACCCCATGGCCGCCGTCTTCCTGCTTTCCAGGCCAAAAACCTGTCTCAACCCCTGCAATGCCGGGTTCCCCAGCTAGTAACATATATAACAGAACACTACATCACATCACAGCATAATCTAATGTAGCATAAATGTCACATAATGTAATTGCTAGTATGAATGCAAGACAGTAAACGAGAGCAAGACTTTGCATTACGATCTACAGGACCATCAGTCTAGAATAATATTTCAATTCTGATCACACATTTATGCCGAACTAGAAATTGTTTAAAAACTCATGACACAATTTTCTGTTAAACCGCCAACTGCTGTTGTTTAGTTGCGATATTTAGTTGAGAGTTTATATTGCATTGTTACTCAGCTAGTTAAATTTGATCTTCCCACCTGTGAAATGTCGTTGCCATTTGCTGATTATGTTACATGTGTGGCCCTACGTAGTGGGTCATAAGACTCTTCCACGCTTATTATTTGTTTCCAGTGTGTACTGAAATTGCTTATTTACTTATTCATTCTGTGTAATTATAGGAGCAATTAAATTTAATTTAATTCAAATATTGTATTGTATATACTTATTTCTATGGCACTTCTACAAGTATAACCTAGTGTGATGTGATGTAGTGTTCTGTTATATGTTATCATGTTTAGTTGATTGTTACATGTTCGTATACTGTGGTCGGTCCTTGCTTGGAACGAGCACAGGAACCTGCGACTTTAGCATCTCCGCCTCTCTTTGTCTGTTTACCGCAAATGCTTGAAGGCCATTTTGTTCAAACATGGTTTTATCGTCTGAGGTCATGAGTTTCTTTGACTAATGCCTCTTGCAGTGGTGCTATATAAATTTGCCATTACCATTACCATGCTGGTTACAGTATTAGATCTTCTAGATAAGATTGGGTTTTAATGAATAATATATATGTTGATTCGTTTGTTCAGGTGGTCGACTGGATCCTAGGTCCTGGTGAAAAACTTCTTGGATCTCGGACAGAAATTGGAAACAACTATCGCGCTGCGGATGACCTGCGCAAGCAACACGAACAACTGGAACTAAAGTGTGCGGTGGGTGCTGAGAAGAACAAGAATTCACTAATTGGCACTACAAGAATTATGTTTCTTTAATATATATTTTTTTAAATTGTGTACTGCTTGCTTTGTGGAATGTACTGCGAATCATTCGTTCATTATATGCTTTCTTTGCCCCCAAATTTCTGGTATCAGGAACTGATGTTGATGATGGTGATAGGTATGAAGAGTGTACATTTACATTATATTTATTTACGAAATTTACCTAAGAAAGCAATAATGTCATTCTGTCATCATTTGCACCCGTTCCCTCCATGTGTTTAGTATCAGGAACTGATGTTGATGGTTATGGTTATGAGGACATTGAGTGTTTACATTACATTTATTGACATTTTAATTCCTCAAGCATGTACACTTTCTGGATTCCTTGGTCACATGATGTGGTGCTTCATACATGTTGAGTTACATTGTTGTAGCTCATTTTGAATTTCCTTGTACAGGATTCTTACAGCATGTATGCAGAGCTGAGGCACCGAGTGTCTGAGACGATGAGCGCATCGACTGCAAAGATTTCTGATCTCGAGGCTCAGCGTGATTATATGGACATGGTCTGTCGCAGTTTTGCCAGTCGACTCGAACAGAGACGCAACCTCGTCATCACATCAGTGCGATTCCATCGACTTGTTGAAGAGGTATGTGTATGTATCTGTGTATTTTGTGGCATCTGTGTATATATGTATGTATCTGTGTAATACTGTGTGTATATATGTGTCTGTGTATTTGTGCATCTGTGTATCTGTGTATATATGTATCTGTGTATGTATCTGCATGTGTGTCTGTGTATGTTTGTGTCTGTGTATGTATCTATGTATGTATCTGTGTATGTATCTGTGTATTTGTGCATCTGTGTCTGTATCTTTGTATGTATGTATCTGTGTATATATCTGTGTATGTAAGTATGTATCTGTGTTTGTATGTATGTGTGCATATCTGTGTATGCAGGTATCTGTGTATGTATGTGTATGTGTTTTTCTTTTTAATTGTGTTATTATTTAGAACTTAATATATTAATATACTTAATACACCTAATATAAATTGCCTTTTAAGCCCCTTGAAACAATGGCGCCTGTACTAGTGTGAGAATGCGTGATGTGTCTTATGTGATATACAATGTAAATGTAAATGTATGTATGTATGTGTGTGTGCATGTATGTAAGTAAGCATGTTCCATTTTCCATTCCATTCAATTTTATTTTTCCTGTTAGCAACATATAAGAGTTTTTACAGTTATGGCATTGTACATGTACAGCGTTCATCATTGTTATAATGAAGGCAAAGACCCTGAAGGGATGGAGTATCCCACATGTTAGGGTGGTCATGATGATTGCTAAGATTTTAAAAAATTTTATTGTTTGAGTTAGCGATTGAATATGTGCTCGATTGAATATTTATTCATTTATTTTATTGACTCTTGGCTTGCTTGACTAATTATTTGTCTGTTTGATTGATTGATTGATTAACAGCTGACTCATGAGCTGGACGATTTTCTTCAGCTGCTCTTCACAGAAGTGGTTGCGGATGATGCTGCGTCAGCCAAGAATCAGCTGAAGAATCTCGAGACAAAATGGGATGAACTCAGTTTGTGTTACATTATTACATTACACTACTACATTATGCAACAACAATATATATATATATATATATATATATATATATATATATGTACATATATATATGTACATATGAATATATATTTCTGTATATATACTTACATATATATATTATTGCATTTGACTGAGTGCAGCATATATTTGCTAATAACGCTTTTGTGAGTTGTTTAACTGCATCTTATTCACATATAATTACAGATTCTAAGGCTGAGCTGGCTCTGTTTGAGGGCCAGAACCTCCTCAACCAGCTTTGTCTCCCGGTGAAGAACGCCTTTGGTCAGGACGTGAGTCCCGATCGCAAGCAGCAGCTGTACGATGTCGAGAAACTGATCGAAGACATCCAGGATCGAAGGCTGCGTTGCCAAGATCTGACTGACGTACGAAAGCTGAAGCTTCAACAGATACTGCAGCTGAGGACATGTGAGCAAGATGCTGAACAGGTGAAGATGGAATATCGTCTGTATCCAGTTGCTGATGTTGTTTCATATTTTTATCATTCCTAAGGAGTTCTGTCACAATGCTACTCACCTGCTATTAGTTCTCAATGCCTTGGTGTTCTTCACATTATCTTACTTTACATTACCTTCTCTTAGCACTAACCAAGGTAACTCTTTGACATGGGTATACGTTGTTTAAAAACCATGGATATCATTAGTGCAGAAATTCTTCTGTGCAGGAGTTGTAGGTTTGTGGGAATACTTGTTTGATTGATGTCTCAGTGGACATTATAGATCTGACTAACACAGGTTTTAAGAGGAAATTGGGTAAGATGGTGTTTTTAAGCATTACACATTAAATTTCAGGGGTTTTAGCTGAGATTACATGTCTTCTGAACCACTAAAAAACTTTGTCCTTACCAAACATTTCATCACTTTACCTAATCTTACGTTTTTTAACGTAACCTCCTTTGTGTTATTGATTTACCGGAATGACAGGCCATTCAGTGGATTGTGGAACTGTGTGACATAACAAACAAAGCAGCGACTGTTTCTGTCACGAGAAATACGCAGGAGTTGGAGGCCTATGAGAAAGAAAAAAGCCATGTGGAAAATACAGCACAGGTTAATTACACTTTTAAATACTTGGGTGGGAGGGTGCCTTGAGTGATGGACAACTCACTGGAGTGGAGAACTGAAGAAGTGAGTATGCTTCCCATATCCCACGTAAGGATGACTAGTCCCTCATTCGCTGTGTGGTATTGTTAAATCAGATGTATAATGTGATGGGCGCCTTGCATGACTGTAGCAATTTGTCATTGACAGTTCATAATATACTTGTAATTATACTACAGTTTGTTAGTTTGAAATTAAATTTAAAATGTTATTTTTTATACTGGAATTTTGATATTGCCCTGCTTCCAAAATGTTTCGCTCAGAAATGCACACGCCTCGACGTTGCAATTGCAGTTGTACTGCAGAGCAATTGTGCACGAAGGACTTGCTCAAGTGACTCCTCGGACGCGAATCAAACCTGCTCACTCAGCGCACACTGAGCATTACTGGTCAACCGCTCTAACCAATCAGCCATTCACCCATTCACCTTGTCACGTTGTGCTTTCAGTTTGTTGAACTCTAGCGACCGTCATATATATTTCCAAAATCATCATTTATTACTGCTTATGTGATTGTTTATCACATTTTTGAGGGTAGTGCACATGCGAGTGTGTTGGTCTATCGGTCAATCATTCATTTTAATGTTATCATTCAATCAGTCTGTAATTAAGTCAGTAAATTAGCAAGTCAGCCAATAAGTCAACCAGTAAGTCTGCTAATAAGTCAACCAGTGAGTCAGCCAATGAATGAATCAATCAGACGATGATCAGTCAACGAGTCAGCCAATGAGTCAGTCAATGAATCAGCCAACGAGTCAGTCAATGAGTCAGCCAACGAGTCAGCCAATTAGTTAGCCAATAAGTCAGCCAATTAGTTGCCAATAAGCAGCCAACGAGTCAACCAAACAGCCAGTCAATCAGTAAGTCTCTGCGTAGCATGGAATCAATCTGTGTGTTGATCTTGACTGACTGATTGTTCTGTTTGATCTGCAGAATACTTATGAGTATGGGAAGCAGCTACTGCAGGCAGCTCTTGTCCTTCGGAGGTCACTTCGTTACGACCTTCAGCCGAACCACGATCAAGGTCGGCGTCTTGCTGATGCGTGGAAATCGTTTTCAAGGGGAATCAACGAGAGAATATCACGACAGAGCACGGTCTCTGCCTTCACAAAGAAAGCCAATTCGGTATGGAAGACAGATGCTCACGTAGAGAATAGTGCAGTGAGGTAAGGTAAGATACTCGTTGAGTAGAGGTCTTAACCCTTTAACGGCCAGTGTTATTGATTATGCCTTACCCTTTAGTACATGCTGGTCATTAAAAGGTTAAGGGGCATGGTACAGTAATGGATGGTTAAGATACTCACCAAGTAGAAGTCTTAGGGGGACGCTATATAAATTTAGGCTTATTGTGATATGGTACTTAGTGAGTGTAAAGAATTGTACCTGGGTAAAGAAGGTATTTAAGTAAGGTATTTTGGTGTGGTATATGTGCAAAAAGGTAAACAACCCGATGAATTGTCGTAAGTTTGACATCATACAAATCTTTACTTGAACATCTTTTTCTTATGCGTATCAAGAGACACATTACTTCCTCTCCCAACTTCAGTCCCTACCAGTCAGCATATCGCGAAGGCTACTCCACGGAAACTGCTCTTGACTTACACTGGATTACATCTTCTCATCTATTGACAATGGTAAAGCCGGCCTCTCTGTGTGTCTTGACCTTAGTGCAGCCTTTGACACTGTAGACCACCAGTTACTCCTTGCAAGACTTGCAAAAAAAGCTTTGGTGTCTCTGAGACTGCCTAACACTGGTTAGCTTCATATCTGGTTGACCGCAATCAGCAGGTGGGCATTGGATCTGCTCGGTAAGAGCCCACGCTTTGCACTGCTGGAGTGCCACAAGGATCTGTCCTCAGCAGGGATGTCATCTCGAGACCGCAGTCTTGGTCTAGAGACGGCCTCGAGACCAGAAAATTGCGGTCTTGGTCTTGGTCTCGAAGCCTTCGGTCTTGGTCTTGGTCTCGGACCATCGGTCTTGGTCTTGGTCTCGGATGCGTCGATCTTGGTCATGGTCATAAATGAACGGTCTTGGGATTGGTCTTCGTCTTAGGTTAGCGTTCTTGGTCAATTGCCGTATCAGAGCAATTTCTTTGATATTTTCGATTAGACCTCGGTGTTTAGACCATCTATATATATATATATATATATATGTGTTACTGTGGGCAAGAAAAATGCATTTACAACGAAACCAGCCATTTCAAAATTTGCTTTCACAAATTTCAAGGTTCTGGAACAATCTAATAATTATGTGGTCAGCGTCGTTTAGTCACTATTAACCTACAATTCCGAGTAAAAGTATTGGCTTACATCATTCAAACAGAACGTTCATCTACTTGTGTTAAAGTAGTTAGTATTTAAATCGTATAGTGTAAGTAATTTATGGTGTGATATTCTCCGGCCGAAGCCAAGGGCTGAACCCGCAACAGTTCAGACTGGCCGGTAAAACTGTTTCTGGACCATTATTAAGATTAGTATTCTTCAGGAAAAAATAATGTTTTAAGCGTGGTATTCCGTTTTAGCGTCTTAATAAATTGAATTGTTTATAAAAAAGAGCATCGGTCTTGGTCTCGGACCCTCGGTCTTGGTCTCGGTCTCGGATCACCCGGTCTTGGTCTTGGTCTGGGTCTCGGACCACCCGGTCTAGGTCTTGGTCTTGGTCTTGGACCTCTCGGTCTTGGTCTCGAGGTTTTGGTCTCGTGCCCAACACTGGTCCTCGGCCCTTTATTAGTTACAGTCTTTACTTCCCCAATCAGTCGTATAGCTAAACACTTTGGAATTCAATTACAACAGTATGCAGATAATACTCAGCTCCATATTGCTCTGTCACACACTGATCAGTCTGGTAAACTAAAACTGGAAGAATACCTCTCATCCATATATGCATGGTTTTGTTTCAATGGTTTGGCCATAAACCCAGGCAAGTCTGAAGCAATTGTATTTGACTCATGTCAACGCCTGCGTTCTTTCCCTATGCTCTCTAGCATTGAACTGGCTGGCACTGCTGTGCCGCTTTCAGACTCTGTTAAAACACTTGGGGTTACCCTCGACAGCAAGCTCACATTTCGACCTCACATAACAAGCCTTTGTAAATTTTGTTTTTACCACATCAGGGCAATACGTCACATAAGGTAAGCTCTAACCCAAAATATGTCTGAAACTATAGCCTGCTCACTTGTCTCCTCTCGCCTCAATTATGCTAATTCACTTTTTCTCAGACCTTGAACTCAAAAGGCTTCAACGTATCCAAAATACGTTAGCTCAAGTAGTGCTACGTGTCCCACTACGAACATGCTTCTTTGCCATACTCCACCAGCTGCATTGGCTCCCTGTTAAATTCAGAATCAAATTTAAGTTAGCTTGTTTGACCTACAAAACCATCATCACCAGTACACCTACCTATATTCATGCTCTACTAACTCCTTACATTCCTCCTCGTTGCTTACGATCATCAAGTACAGATCTTTTAGTTGAACCACGATGCAGAACAGTTATGGGCTCTTGTGCATTTCATGTCTCTGCTCCCAGGGAATGGAATCGACTGCCACTTTCTCTTCGTAGCTCAAATTCACTTCCTTCCTTCAAAAAGCGACTCAAAACTCACTATTTCTCTTTGGCTTTCAAGAATTTGGAAATCTAATTGCATCTTCTCCTGGCGACTGACTATCCGCGCCTGAGATTCACATTTAGGTGTGACCTTTTGCGCGTTACAAATTTAATAATAATAATAATAAAACTTAATGATTAATCAGTAATATTATGTTTGCAATAGTAACAAAATGGTAACTACAGAAACAGTGAATGACAGATGCTAACATGTTTAGTACACAGTTTTTACACTACGTTATTTCAATATGTCCACAGTGTTTGCTATGCATTGATAGCACCACTAAGCCATCTGAAAACAAAAACCCAAAAGGGTGACAATGACATCTACATATATATATGCCTCTGTACGGGATCCGGAGAAGGGAGGAAGGGAGATTGAATTTCCAGTAAGACAGAAGCCCTTTCTTAACCTTAATTCAATTTTTTTTACTGATCCCTAGGACTGAGGGATGGATTGAGGGACGGATTGTGGAACGGATTGAGGGAGGGACGGTTTGAGGGATGGATCGAAAAACGGATCGAGGGACGGATCGAGGGACGGATCGAGGGACGGATCGAGGGACGGATCGAGGGACGGATCGAGGGACGGATCGAGGGACGGATCGAGGGATGGCTAATCTGTTTCACTGTTTCCAGCTTCTCTCTCGAGCTGACGAGTTGCTTGTCGTGATCAGTCAGTCTGCAAACAACGAGTTAACTTCGGAGCAACTGGTTCTCCACTACTCACCGTCCAAGACGCAGATGGAACGAGAACACGAGGACCTACAAATGACGGGGGCCAGTCTGGTCGACCGCCTCCAGCAGCCGATACTCCTCGAAGAAGGGTGAGCGCTACTTTGCTATTGTGGGGCAATTAAAAGATGCTGTATACTGTACGGGAAGATCAGGAGGGCCGAGGTCACGAAAATGAAATTGCTAATGCTTCATTATCATAGTTGCCTCTCAAGTTTAACTAGAAAATTGTTCTTCTTCTATATAAATAAGCACACATACATACATACATACATACATACATAAAACAGACATGCAGCAAGACACCTAAATGCTTACATAATATTCTATGCAACTGTGCATGCATATGTACTTTCTTAGAAGGATAAGAGTTACAGCTTCCTCAAGAGGTTTTGAAGAAGGGCTGCACTGCAAAGAAATTTATAGCTTCAGGACCTGCTGTAACCATTATACAGTATATGTATATGTTAACACAAGTTGTATGCATCTATGTAATTGGCCGTATCTATTTTATATGAGCACTTTAAAATAAATCTTTTTTATTTATATATATTGCCATGATGTTAGGTACCAAGTATGGATAATGTTCATTAATTAATTAATTCATTCATTTTAACATTTATATAGCGCCCCTCAAGAAGCCCAACCATGATGATACAGATCCTTTTTAAGCAACATGTAATATGTGTGTTTGAGTGTGACTTTTATAGCTCTATTTATGATGTATTTAAAAGGATGAATGCATTTATCCACATTTATGCATAATAGAAAACGATTTTGTACATGTGCTATATAGAATGGAGAAGCGGATGAAGTTGGATGACGATGGAGTGATTGACTCAGTGAAATTCAAGATAAAAGAAATGGATGAGACGTTGGCGAAGCTGTCTTCCGCTTGGGATCAGCAGACGCGAGGACTCCATCTCGACTCCAGTGGACAGATCGTTGGCAAGCATCTTACTTACTGTCTTGTGTCTATACATTGTAATGCATCCCTAACCGATGCTTTGCATCTGGATAACTGATTCATGAATGATTGAATTTTGTATTGCTTGATTGATTGATCATTGGAGTGAGTTTTAGAAACGGTTGTTTATGTGTTTTGACAGACGCACAAACACATATGCAGACAGACAGACAGATTTACAGATAGACCAATAATGAATATACATACAGACATAGATACAGACGATACCTAGATGCAGACAAACAAACGATGCATAGATACAGACATATAGACGGTTTGACTTGCAGACAAGACATGAATAGTTAGTCTGAGACTAACACTGGTTACACGTAGCAGGAAGTGGATAAGATATATAAAATTAATCTGTTTGCACTTTCCAGGTCCAGATGGTAAGAGATGGTATCCAGTCAACCGGAGCGTCGCTCGTTACTCGGTTTCGAGTCCTCGAGACGTCAATGGAAGAATATTGAGCTCGACAGTGCTCGGCCCAAGTGTGTCTGTCTCGCGATCGCAAGCAGAGCCAAGCGATCCTTGGAAGAAGGCAGAGAAGGAGATCGAAGATGTAAGGGAGCATGATAAGACCATGAACATTGTTATTATTAATCAATTATTTATTTATTCTGCTTGTTACTTGCTTGCTTGAGGAATTGCTGACTCCAGCATGCCAGATGTTTTCCCTCCAGTGGTGGCTTATTTAAAAGATTTTAATCTTGGGCTGGAACGGTTCAGTCTCATGGACCAATTTATATGCTATATCCTATTTAACTGTTTGTACACCAAAGTGTGGCTAGCAATAGGTTAATAAGGAATATACTTATTTACTTAAATGGTGTGATACCCATTCGAGCACGCAGGGCTGGTGCAGGATCTCACCCGATCAGGTCATTGAAAAATGGGCAGGGTCAAGGCCATAAAGGTTGTTGTATAAAACACATACATTGACTAATAATGTGGGTGTCTTTTCAATTGAGGGTTTAGTTAGCATTTGTGAATGTTTTCAATGCAGGTCAACTACTGGATTCGTGACACTGGTATGGCTGCATTGGAGAGGGAGCCTGACATGGGCATCACCCTCACGTCAGCCAATGAATTTCTCGAATCACACCGGAAATTGGATGATGCGCTGAAGGTTTGAAGGATGAAATATGATGAATTACAATGACAGCAATACTGATGTTTATGATTAGATGATTATGATGATGACTGTGATCGTTATGGTGACTGCAATTATGATTATGGTGACGATGATTAATTACAGTTGAATTTGACTCTTGTAATAACTTGTCATCATCCATTCATGCTATACTTGTGATCATACTGCAGTTTGTCACATGGAAATTGAATTAAAATTATTATTATTATTGTTATTATTATTAATAATAATATTATTATTATTGCTATTACTATTATTATTATTGTCAGCTGTAATATGGCATTATTCATCATTGGCATTGCCAATGGATCTGTCCTGCGGCCATCTTTTTCGCCGCTTGTCAGGTGCTTGTAATCTTGACAATAGTGCCCCCACTGCATTGAAATGTTGGATCAATGCCAACAAGTTCTGGACGAGGAAGCTTGCCTCACGGGTGCCACCGGTAGTTGTTGAATTATTATTATAATTATTATTATATACCGTTTCTTATTGTCAAGAGTATGATTGAGTTAATGGAAATAGTGAATTAATGAATGAATGCTGATGATCAGAATGGTGATTATGGAAACTGATTATGACTTATTTTGATGATGATGATCAATTGCTCACGACAATCACTGAACATAACGACTACTAAACGATGATGACTTGTAGTTTTTCGGGTGCTGTCAATAATATTGTAACTTCAGTAAAATTATCCTCTAAAGTTAAACTTTCATTTGTTTACTTCATAGCGAAAACAACCGGATGTGGATGAGATCGTCTCATTGCACGAGCGCCTCGTCCACACTGGATATCCGGATGCAGTGGCAGCCGGGCCTCGGGTCAAAGTCTTCCGCGAGCAGTGGGACCTGCTCAAGATATACGTCCAGGAGCGTATTGTGCTCGCGCTATCTTACGTCGACTTTCATAAAGTGACCCAGAAGGTTGGTCGTTTTGACCCATGTATTTTAACTGGTTGGATGGATAGTTTAGGCAAAAGGATAATAAATGTTTTATTCCCCTCCCTATTAGGGCCTAACTGGAAATCGCCTCCGACATTCGCCTCGGCCGAATATTTGACTATTCGGAAGTATTCGCCTCGGCAAATATTACATGGATAAATAGCTAAAAATAACTTTTTTTGATAAAATAATTGTTTGGGATAAAATAATATGATTTTGTCATAAAATTAATCTAGGACAAACAGACTTACTTATAAGTTTTGATTAATTAAACATGAACTTAACATTCCATTGAATTTTCTTTAAAATAATTATGTTAATTTATATATTTTAATTTCTTTTGGTTGCATTCCCCAGGTGGTAATGAAATCAGTAATTTTCCCGCTTGAATTGGCTCCACCCACTTTAGTTTACTGTAAACATTAGAGAGTAAAGACGTTGTTGATAACTTCATATTTCAAATTTTATGACAAGGCTTTACATTTTTTACATAAATAAATTTATTAAATAATAAATATATTGTTATACCCTAGAGTGCAATGATACACTAAATGAAGGATATTGCTATAGACTCTGCATTGACAAGGTGCAGTTGATTGATAGTTCTCATGGCTGTGCACGTGGCAGGTTAACTACGCCTTGCCTACGGATGGTACTCACTGGCCAGGTTTGCCGCTGCTATTCGGTTCGTACCCTTATCTGGCAAATAGTGCACCCAAATACTCGGATTCGGTACTCGGTGGAAACTGTCTACTCGGTTATGCCCTACCTAAAACGGTGTCAGCGGATGAGCCATGGTAACATTTCTAGTGTGGAGTCATAGGAGAGTACCTTCATGGAGTATAATTATCTCGGTTGCGTAGGAGGAGACGACAAAGGACTCGCCGTCATCAACATAATAGCAGAGATGCAGAAATAGATAATTGCGGAAATGCAGGTTTCCGAAAATGCAACATTGCAGAAATGCAAAATTGCAAGTTAGCAGAAATACAGCATTGCAGAAATACCAAATTGTATCAGATAAAACCTAAACAATGTTTTATTAGTTCATAGTAATATTAAAGAACCAAAAAACGGTGCTTAGCTGATACCATCAATCTTAGCATACTCACTGTATCATACCTTACCTTACTCTTGAGTATGCTATTATGCTACCCTGTATTTTGTTACTTTTCCTTACATCCCCTTACTTTACTTACTTTGTTGTAGCTGATGATCCATATGGATGTTTTGGAGGAAAGCCTAAAAAGTAGTCCGGTCGATTCAGGTCAATTACGCCTCTCAGAAACAGAAGTCCAAGTCAAGACGCAAGACTATAAGCGAATGACCTCTGAGTACTCAGAGGCCAAGGGCAAAGGTCGCAAGTTCATCAGCAATGTGGCTGATGTATGTTGATGAAGTGCCACGTTTACATTTGTTTTATTATGCTGTCATTAACACTGTCCGTTAGTATACAGCAGTGTTGTTTAGCCTTTTTGACATCGTGGGCGACTGAAGAAATTATTCTCTTCTATTGTGTTCTGTTCTATTGCATTCTTTTCCATTGTGTTCTGTCATCCTCTGTTGTGTTCTATTCTTTTATATGTTTTGCCTACCTGTCTGTCTACCTCTTTGCCTACCTGCCTGTCTGTTTGTCTGCCTTTCTCTCAGCCTGTGTGTCTATCTGGTTGATTGCCTGTGTGAATATAGTTATTTTCAGTTATTCTAGTCTGTTCTATGCTATTCAATTTGGTTGTATTCTATTCTAGTCTTACTTGGCCTAGTTAGTCTAGCATAAGTATTTTATGTAAATCATGTTACTCTTTTGTTAGTTAATAACTTCTTTCACACCAGTGTCTGATGCACGTGATATCAAAACCAACTGTATTCAGATACTTGTGCGTAGAGTATCCGTCGATATACCAGCACAGACCTATTACCTCTCCTTTGCTACTTTACACTGGTACTGTTTGGTCTGAGGGCTTTCCTACTTAGCAGATGGTGAATAAGTATGTGGTTTCTTATGATTATGTGTACAATTGTGACTGGCACTTGCAGGTGAAGGTGGATAAGTACCTGGATAAGCGACGAGCTCTTTCGCAGGTGGAATACCACCTGGGGCACATGGAAGGTCGTCGACGTCACCTTAACAACCTCTTTGAAAGGTGGAACAGTGGTTTCCAGGTGGAAGACGATTATCAGACATTTGTGAAGAGTGCAAAAGAGGTCTGGCATTGAAGTCATTTTCTTCATTATCTGTGTTGTGTCTCTTCATCATATGTGCTGTAGTTCTTGTAACTGTCTTGGCTTCCACTAATACAATCATTTTTGATAATATAGGAGAACTTGCCACACTACTGGCCAATGTGTTACACAGTTGGCTATCTTGTCTAACAGTTAGCCACCTTTTCATGCAGATGACCACTGAAAACCTTGTCATACAGTTGGTCACCTTGTCATACAGTTGGTCACCTTGCCATACAGTTGGTCACCTTGTCATACAGTTGGTCACCTTGCCATACAGTTGGTCACCTTGCCATACAGTTGGCCACCTTGTCATGCATCTTATTCAGTTTGCCACCTGGTGACGTGGTTTGTCACCGTATCTTACAACTGGCAACCCTAGTATGCACTGATCTTACAAGAAGGTCTTAAGGCGCATTGAATAGGTACTGTGTCTGTAGTGATATGTAATCAGAGGTTATATAACTCTCTCTAATTCTATGTTTGTGTGAATATATATATATATATATATATATATATATATATATATATATATATATATATATATATATATATATATATATATCCATGCACTGAACAATTCTGATATTCTTTTAAATAGTTACACTGGGATATGGACGAACTGAGCCGACATATTGATAATGGAGCCCGCCCTCCGTCATCGCGGTATGTTGCAGAGAGTTCGGCCTCTGCCATTGAAGAAAAGATAGGTGACCTCGATAAGATTGCCGTGTCCCTAGTCGAAAGAGGTCATCCTGAGTTTCAGAAGATCGAATCGGATATGGATGAAATACGGAGAAGGTTTTCGATGCTGAGGGATAACATTAGGCAAAAGGTTTCGTCTGATCATTGATTACATATGGTTCATCGTTAAGTAATTTATCATGAAGTTCTTCATTAGTATTAGTACCATTGTCAGACATTTTTTCATTACATATTTCGTCGTCTTCATCCTTATAGCACTGATGGTCATAATCACAAGCTGAATAGCTGTTTACTTGCTAATTATTGTTATTGTTAGAATAATTGTTGTTTTATTGTTAATCCGTCATCAAACTGTTAGGATTATCATAATTCCTTTCTGACGATCATATATGTATATGTAATTATTTAGTTATCCTATATCATGGCTTGGCTAAACTTTTGGCTAGGATCCAGTGTTACTGACATTCCAAGAGCCACTGGCTGATGGGAAGTTACGAGAGGACAGAGGTATGTAGCTCCTATGACTTACACAGTCGTGTAATTTGATCTATTCTAATGGCTTCAGGATTACCATTTTCAGAATGCTCAAGGTATAAATTGACTCCATCAAGTCTGGACTCAAGACTTCTTTGTTGTCTAAAGCCTACCCTGCTGTTGATTGACCCTGATGCGCTCTTGTTTTGGATTGGCAAAGTTACGGCGCCATATAAATGTCATCATCATTGTCGTTATATTAAGTTCTCAATTGCTGGTTTATTTATATGAAACTCTTGTGAGATACAGTTTTTCTCTCTGTCTGTCTGTCTGTCTGTCTGTCTGTCTGTCTGTTATTGGTTCAGTTTATCAGCCAGTCAATGAACTTATATCATGCAGTTGATCTTTCGATCAAGAAATCATTCAGTCGATATTTTAGCATGACTAAACAATAATCAATAATGGGTTAACACGGCCATAAAGCTGAAAATTACTTTCACGTTCAATCAACAGTCTGTCTGTCTGTCTCTCTGCCTATCTGTCTATCTGGTTGCCTACCTGTGAGTCTGCCTGTCTGCCTGCCTGCCTGTCTGTCTGCCTACTTCTTTGCCACCCCATCTGTTTGCCTGCCTGTCTCTCTGTCTATCTGGTTGACTACCTGTGTGTCTGCCTGCCTGTCTGTCTGTCTGTTTGTCTACCTCTTTGCCACCCCGTCTGTTTGCCTGACTGTCTCTTTGCCTCTGTCTTTCTGGTGGACTGTCTGTGTGTTTGCATAATTTCTGAGATGGCAGATAAATTAATCTAAATTATCATTCAGCTCACCTTACAGTGGCAATCCATCAGCCTCTGGAATCCTGAATAATCGCTTGTCTCTGTTTCTTTCTTAGCTTTCTGTTTCGCTGTCGGCCAGCAGCGGGCGCTCACATCTACAGCGTCGACTGGCTGAAAGATGGCGCTCCAGTTGTCGGAAGGAATTACAGACCCAGCATCGAGAACGGAGTCTGCTTTCTGACGGTCGACGATGCACGACCTGAAGACTCCGGGATATTCTCTTGCAGAGTGGAGACTGATGCTGGGGTAGCAGAATCCACAGCCAGGCTAGAGGTCAAGGGTGAGTCACCCTAGGGATTGATTCATTCTGAGAATAAAGGTTGTGCTTCTTCAAAAGACCTCGGTTTGGTGCCATATAAACTATAGAACGAGTAGGCGATTTTTATCGAGGCAGCATGCGCAGGTCTAGTGGGAGGTCATTCCAGATGATGGGCCACACAAGGCATGATGCTGGACATCTTCAATAGGTTTCATAGAGGTGCCATATTAATTCATGAAGTCTTGATTTCCCTAGTGATCTAATCAAATTCTTATGAACTTTATTTTATCGGAATTGAATAATTTTGTGTAACCCGATCTGTCTTCATATTGTCTAACTATCTGTGGAGCAATTTTCATAGGTTCTTAGTGAGCTCTGAATATTCTGAGGCAAGGGTCTGATCTTCATCAACAGCATTGCTTGTGCTCATTGATAAAGTGCTACCTCAACTCTCAATATTTACATTACGCTTATATGCGTTATATTACTTTAATCTAATTTTGCTGCTCTACAATACATCATACGGTCTAATACTACACAATATTGCTACATTCTATAGTCTATGCGTAGTGCTAACTTAGACATTATGTGGCTCTTAAATAGATTAATCCGCGCTGGCTTATTTATCTGCCATTTTCCAGAAAATCGGCCGCGACCAGTTGCCCCGTCATTTACCAAGGCCCTCCATCCGATTGACGTCCACGAGGGAGCGACCTTGAATCTCGAGTGCGAGGTCACCGGATATCCCGACCCAGCCGTGACTTGGACGAAGGACGAGTTTCCAGTTCGAAGTTCCACCGAGTGCGTCATAATCGCCCATGAGAACAGTCACAGCCTACTGATGCAGAGAGTTCAACGCAAGCACAGCGGGCGATACGTCTGCCGAGCGCAGAACACAGCTGGACACGAATACACGTCCGCCTATGTAAACGTCGTCGGTTAGTACACAAAGATATGATATTGTAGAGTTGTAGAGCTTGTCGTTAGCTTGAGCTTGCTTACTTACCTGCTCTGTGCTTACAGGTAACAATGTCCCCTACCCTACCCTTTGTCGAACAAGGCAATGATAAGCATGTTAATACTGTCTCTTGTTTTGCTCTTTTATCAACTGTGCCAATTGCAAGTATTTTCTTAGCTACTCTTGGTCATGCCTTCATTTTATGAAGAAAACCAGAAAAACCAGCTATTGTTCTGGACTCTCTGATTCTGACCTGGTTCAAAAGCTGACACAACAGTCCGAAGCTTGAGGACTTCATTTGATAGAATGAATGAATGAACTAGTCTCTATGGCATTTTAATAAGCTTGCTTACCTGATGTGACTTTTGAATAAGCCAGTGTTCCTTGCTTGACCTTTACATAAGCTGGTCTCCCTGACACGGCCTTTTAATAAGCTGGTCTCTGTAATATGACCTTTCAGTTAGCTGGCCTTCTCGATGTTGTCTTTTAATAAGTTTTACTCCCATAATGTGACTTGAATACACTGGTCTACCCGACATGGCCTTTATATCAGGTTGTGTCCATGATGTCCCTTTGAATAAGCTGGTCTTGCTGATGTGGCCTTGGTATGTCACTAAGAGATTTTGAAGATTTACCTAACATTATATTGCTTAGACATACATTTAATTTGACCTAATGATTGACCTATCAAGGCTATCAGTACCCTATCATGTCCTTTCGTTTTCTATCATGCATGTGTTCTGGTGTTCTATACCCAACCCTGGCATATTCTGCCTTTCAAGCTGCCTTTGGCCTTGTAATGTATCCTGGAGTGCCATGCCCTGGATGGTACCCTACACTAGCTTATCCTGTTAGCCTATCCTACCCTATAATTTTCAGCTCTGCTGCGGAATTAACCTACCTTGAGGTACTTTGACAGACACTAACCCAGCATTACTGGATTCTTTCTTTTTTCAGCTTTCTTAAACTAACCTTGGCTTTGCGTTACCATCTAACCTAACATAACAAATTTTGGCATGTTTAATTTCTCGACTGTAAAATCCAACGATTGGAGGTTTTGAACCTGTTGAGTAAATTCCAAGTGGCAATCCTGGGCAGGCTGTTTGTGCTCTTCCTGTACCTCAGAGGCATACAAGTACTTATATAATTAATCTAATGAAAGAAAAATATCTGACCACAGCCTAATATAAAAAAAATTATTTCATTTGATTTTTAAATCATAGCATGTTTAAGTTTACCTGCATTTTACTTAAATTAAGTTAATTATTGAACTAGTCAACAACAAGGCTTACTGAGCGGATGATAGATTAGCGTAGTTTAGGCTAATCTAATCTTGTCAAGTGTAATCCAGTCTTTATAAATCTTTGTAGGTCTTTATGCTCTAAATTAGGTCTTTATCAATGTGAAAATACTCAGTATTTCAAAGCCAACTCAATTATAATGACAATGGACTCTGTTTCCTTTTAATGTGCCATTCCACTCAAATTGAAAAGCGTTATGTCCACCGACTTCATTTACTTTAAACACCAGATTATTCATTTGACAGCCGGCTTGTCATCTTGAGCCAGATGTCCCTCTACGACTTTGCATTCTTCTTAATGTACAGTCATAGAGGGACCAATGTTCGCTCAAATGTTTTTACAAGATAGTGTGAACAAGAAACTTTTTTGCAACACTTTATAAATGGTTCATTCTTTTGTGCGCTGGTACGAGCTAAATGCAAGGATAGTTAAATTAAGACCATATCTACTGTTAATTTTGATAACCCAAGAAAAGTCCTTTGTCTAAAGTTAAATAAGGGGAAGTATCAACCAAGGAACCAAAGTTTCTGGAGTAAGGTAGGTCACAACCGACTAGGTGACTCAATTTACATAAAAAGATATCCTGATTCATTTTTTGGAAAGCACATTGTGTGCATACGCTAAATTTTTGTGTGCGCTGACTCCACGGCCTGTGTGAGTGTGCGCATGTGCACAGCTTAGAGGGAACATTGAGAGGGACACATGTTGTATGATACCAAACTGGCTGTAAAATTAAGTAGTCAATTAACTTAATATGTCTTTGTTAACCTTATTTCATGTTAGAAACATCAAACATCCAGTCTCAAAGTTTTCTTTTTTTCGATTGTCAGCAAAGACTCGGCATATGAATTATTTCTAGTTATTTAGAAAAGTCTCTGATAGATCTTGCTTCTTGCTTTTCTGGCTTTTATTAATAAGTTTAGTGCACTCACGATTTCTTATCTATTTCCATAACCAAGTTTTTCAATGCTTTGACTTTTTTGCCTGGCTTCGTTAACGACAGCAACTCGTAGCTATTCTCTTGGCATTACGTCACTGGAGGTCAGAGGTCAACCAAGAGGGAATGCTCAACAGAGTAAGTTATGGTGTCTTCAAAGGGCAGGGTATAGATAAGATGACATAAAGTGGGTTAAGATGGGGCTATCTAAGCCATAGTGAATATGTAATATGTATGTATGTAATTGCTTGTGCATGAATAAATACAGTCAGTTATTACTACACGAAAAATAATGTTGATATTTGTATAAGTATATTTGCATCTACATTAATATTTGATTTTGATTTTTATATCAATTATAGTTAAATTAAACCTTATTCAAAGTACTCTAGTATGTCGAATAGTTTGTGATTTAATGGTGCTATATAAATTTGTCATAGCTATGTAGCATCCGTTCTGTGGAGTCTTGACCTTTGACTCTTGCGTTTCACCTTGCTACGCACTGTTGCCTTGTTTCTGGTTTCTCTGATCTATTGATTTTAAATGGGCGTCTTCAATGGATCACGATTCTTCGCAATGCTCTTTCTCTTGAAGTGGGACACGAAACTATTTGGTCAGAGAGGTCACCTTGTTTTGTGGGGAGAATATGTGTTTGAGTATCCCCTTAGACTGACTCTGTATGAGGACTTTGAGCAAGTCCTTCTACTAATGCTTGGTCATTAGATAGTGTTCATTAATAAATGTGTAGTTATGATGATGATGATGATGACGACGACGATGATGATGATGATGACGACGGCGACGACGATGATAGTGGAATAGAATAATAGTAGAACCTCCTTGGCTACCGGCTTGCCCAGGTATCTGGCGACAAGATAGAGACTACCTTCCTTGGGCCAAAGTAATAGGGAGATGATTTTGGATTCATGCTCTGTGACAGTTGAAGTGATTAGATTACGTTTGATTAGAATCAAGTAATTTGTGAAGTGTTGGTGTTGTTTCCATTGAGCTAAAACAGTGAAGTAACAATGTTACGTTACATTAATTAGTGTGCATTTTATGCAGGTCTGGAAATGCCACAGTTCACTGAACTTCTGAAGAGTGCAACTGTGCTTGAAGCGAGCAACGTCGCGCTTCGCTGCAGCTTTACTGGCGAACCAAAACCAAGGATACGGTGGATGAAGGATGAAATGGATATTCGGCCAAATGCCACGTTCAAGGTTTCTGCAGAAGTGTTGATATATGTTGGTTTTGCAGGAGGAGCCACATAATTAATGACATTAGAAAGATACGTGATAAATAAACAAGCGATACTCTGACTAACTTACCATGCCTTCCAGGGTCGTCCAGATAGGGAGGGTCCAGAGGCAAATGCTCCAATTTTACATAGGAAGGGATATTTTTTAGTCTTAGGGGGGAATATGTTGCTTTCGATACCCTTGGGACCGGGAGTTTGCCTTCATCACTCAGGGGGATTGACGTCCCTGATGCCTACCATATTTTGCAATAACTTTCCTCATCTCTCATTACTATTTTGTAAACATGCCTTGTTATCTAGCCTTTCCATATTCCTCTCTCTACATCGCCTCCTTGTACCTTTCTGTACCTTACCTGTACTTTCTTCTGACGGCACTTTCTTCTATGACCACTCCTTTCCTAACCACTCTTGATCATTCTAATGATCATTCCAATATGTTCTTAATCATCTGACAATCTATATGCATCACTGATGATCTCTGCGTTCAGATTCAGGTGGAGCAGAATTTCTCGGTGTTGGAGATCCAAGAAGCAGTCATGGATCACACCGGAGTGTACACCGTCGTTGCCTCGAATCCAGGGGGTGAGCAGCGATCTTCATGCCATCTCACAGTGATGCCCGCGAAGAGTTCGGGCAATTTGGCAAGGAAGGATGGACTATCAGGAGGCAAGTCACCACGTACTCTTGATCAGAGGTGTCCAGATAGAGGGGGGACCGGAGGCAGATGCCTTCAATTTCGCATAGGGGGATATTTTTTAGTCTTAAGGGGGGAATATTTTGCCTTTCATATCGTTGGGACCGGGGGTTTGCCTCCATTACTCAGAGGAGGGATTGATGTCCCTGCTCCTGATGACTGTGTATTTCATAAGAGAAGGTCTTTGCTCTGTTCCTTTGATTTATTCAAATGCTTAGTAATTACAATTGTTGTATTATCAGTGCCCATTGGGAGGGTAATGGATATCACACTGGCGTGCAGAGCTGAGGAACCGAGTTCGATTCTCATGTCACTGTAAGGTTGACTAGCCCTTTCTTTTGCTAGGCGGCGGCATTAGATTAATTAGATGCATGACGCAATGGGTGCAGTGTATGACTGCCAACAATGAAATTCAACTCCTGCAATAACTTGTCATCTTTTGTTCATAATATGTTTATAATCATACAGTGTTTCATCAGTTTGAAATTTAGAGAAGACTAACTGACATACCCGGCTTTGCCTGGGTTGAATGAGATTTTTTTATTTTCCTCATGGAGCTAAAATATTCAAATTTTTTTAAGTTCCTACTTGTGAACATGCCACCTACAGCTAGTCATGAGAGAAGCAAGGACTTTGTAATTTCTTTTGGCAGGTATTTGCACATATTGTAAATGCCTCCTTATAGACAAGCATGGGGAAGGGGTAAAATTTTGGGATCGCAAACCCCGTGTTTTTTTGTTGTTGACTCAATGGTGTAGTGGTTAGCATGCTGTACTGTCAATTAAGAGGTCAGAGGTTCAAAGGCAGGGCAGAAATTTCTGATCTACTTGCCCCTTAGCCAATTCAGGTGTATTGTGTAATTGAGTACACTGACCATACACTGACCACACACTTGTCATACACTGACCACACACTTGTCATACACGGATCATACACTGACCACACACTTGCCATACACTGACCATTCACTGACCATACATTGACCATACACTGACCATACATTGACCATACACTGTTGGTGGGAAGATGTGATGACGAGCAAGAGGACAGGCCACTGCCCCTCATATGCAGAGGCTAAGAAAATGAAGTCGCTGATGCTTCATACCCATGGCTGCCTCAGAGCTTGCTTCTGTGTATTATCTACAAATATTTACATTTGTCTGTTTGATCTGTTGATCTGATGGTTTATAATTAACCATCTGTTCTTTGTCTCCTGTTGATTGATTCGTGTCATTCAGGTCTTAGCTTGAGATGTAATCTACTTTACTTTTGCAACTTACTTTTCTATAATAACTCTTTTTTCTACTTACTTGCCTAAGTTGTCGCCTTACTGACCTTTTTCTTACTTAATTACCTTTGCAGCTTACGTTATTCAATTTACTTACCTTTATAGACCTGCTTACCATTTTGACTTACTTTTTTTAACATACTTTCTGCACACTAACCTTTTATTGACTTACCTTTTAAACCTACTTACCTTTTAGACTTACTTTTTTGACTTAGTTTTTTTTTTGACCTACTTACCTTATGTCGACCTGCTTTCCTTTATTGACCTGCTTACCTTTTACGACTTACTTACCTATTTCAATTCAATTACATGAGCCACAGAACCTAAACTTTGGTCTCTCTGACTTAAGGACTTCAATGGGTGACAACATTTTTGACTTTTGACTAAATTTCAGTCAAAGAAATAACGCATCTGATAAGTCTCATTTTAATTACACTATCTGATAGCAAAAAGTAGATTGGCATCGCCCTCCTCCTTATCTAGGCTTTGTATTGGCACTACCAGAGTGCAAGTAGTGGGAGAGTTTGAGATCCTCTGAAGACTTGCATGTTGCCTTAAAGAACTTTTTTAGGTTGCCTAGCAACCTGTCTACATATTACCTAAAGCTGTTCTTATGCAACAGATGGAACTGCTCAGTTCCTATACAGACGGTCTCTATGCATTATATATATTATGCCATATATATTTATTATATATATATATATATGTTACATATATGTTATATATGTATGTATAATATATATATATATATATATATATATATAAGATTTGTACTCTATGTATATATGCACTTCTGTATACACCTCCCACTGTGCATCTATGTGTATTTCAGAATATGCTTATTATTATATATATATATATATATATATATATATATATATATATATATATATATATATTATATATATATATATATCTATGGGGATATACAAATATACATGTATATTCGTATTTGTATATATACATATGCACACTCATATGTATATGTGCATGTGTTGTGTATATGTATATATATATATATTTATTTTGTATATGGGATTTGTACATTGAAGCGTGTATTCGTGTGATGTGCTTAATGAATGAATATGCAACTGGTTATCCTCTTTAATGCTCTGCAGACTGACGTTGGCTTTTTCTCCACGAGACGGTCTGCTTCCCTGGGTTTCCATGGCAGCTCCACAACCACTTCCCTGCTGCTGCTGAGGCAACTGAACGAGAGGGTATCACCTGTCGACCAATCCATCAACCATGCAGGCACTGCATGGGCCTGCTGCAGTCGAAGTAACCAGCTGCTGTAACTGGCGGTGGTTCCTATTATAGCATCCGAGGAGGAGGATATCGGGTCTCTCTACCTTGTGGACTCTTGTTCCACTGTCTGGCAGTGTCTGGGGTCTTGAATATCAGTCTGTGTGTGTTTGTGTGTGTTTTAAAGTGTTCCTATAAAGATAAAAGTAAAAGATAACCTGCAGTATTTGTGTGTGTACTTTCCTTTGAACATAAAGGTGTAATGTAATTTAGTGTAATGGATGTAATGTTTGTGAATCTTAGTGTTGCGTCTTTAATATGTTTAGTTCTGTTTTTGTTTTATATTTCTGTAAATGTAAAAGACCAGTTTCTGACCATAGCATATTGCTTTCTAGATGCCGTGGCTCCAACCAAGGTTGTGGTTTTTCCAGTTCGGCAGATAAATATTATGGTTGATGTCTTGCAGGATTTTAATAATAAAGGAGGTACAGTGTTAAGTGTTACCACAGAGCTCAGTGCAGGTGTCCAGATTTTTGTGAGTGCTGCGGCAATATAGAAGGATTTGTCCAGAGAAACTATATGTAACGAACATGGTCCGGTTACCAAGCGAGCAAGAGAAAGGGGTCTGTCAGGGTAGGATGGTTAGTGTATAGGTTGAGAAAAGGTGGAAATTGGAGGAATTAAACTGATTTAAGCCAGACCTTTTGAAGATGTGGGACTGCTATGTAGACACAAGGCCATAAATTAACTACTCATAATAAGTAAAGGAATTAATTAAAAAATAACTGTATGAAACAAAAATTATGTTTTATTTGTAATTTGTATATATATATGGTTCCCATAAGGTAGGCTATGCATGAGGTGTGAATTTTCTGAAAGCAATTGTATACATATATATATATATATATATATATATATATATGAATGCACGTACACGTGAACACGTGGGTTTCATCAATATATATATATATATACATGTACGTGAATTCATAGAGGCTTTTTACTTGCATACTGTGTGTATAATATGTCTGTGCATATGTATTCGTGTGTGAGTTTGTGTGTGTGAATGCATCTTAGGAACCATCGTACATATGTTTTATTGGTGTTATTAGTCTGATTTGTTTCCTCATCTTCTCCTTCTGTCCTTCCGTCCGTCTGTCTGTCTGTCCGTCCGTCCGCCTTTCCTTACCTCTGTTCATCCTTCTGCCTGGCCTAGAACTGAGTGAAACCTCATCCTGATAGGCCCGAGCTTCCGGGCAAGTGTGGTATCCTTGATTCTGCAGCAGGACCAGACATGCAACAGAGCGGTCGTTCTTTGCCTGCTCGGCTCTTGCAACAGCGGACAGTATTTGAGTTGGCAAGCAGTCCTCCCCTCCCACCTCCCCTATTCCTAAAATACAGCCTCGTCCGTCATGTCTTAGGCGGGCGGGGCTAGACCCTGACTACGGCGGGGTATTATTCTTAGCTATTGGCCTCTTAGACGGACCGACCGACTCACGCAAAGTGCAACATCCTAGTGCTTCGTAGAGTCGGCGTGGCCCAACTTGGACCGTCCTGGTTTCGCTATATACCCTGCAATAGGTGCAATCTGTAAGGGGGCGCGGAGGGTGACGGGTTGGCCATCGGTGAATGGATCTAGGTCGTAGGAGAGGGTAGTCATCTTGTTGGTCGTGTGTTGACGTCATCGTCGTCGCTGTCGTCTGATTCGATTGGCGGGAATAGTTGGTAGCCATGTCGGGCTTTTGCAAGCACCCCAAGTGGGGGGTCTTCGATGCCGGAGGGGCGAACGAGTTTCATCAAGGTGAGCGATTGTATGGTATGGTGGAGGGTGGGGTGCTTAATTGGGGTAAAGATCAGTAGGGGCCATTTAAGCTATCTAAATGATTTTGGTGATGATGATGACGATGATGATGATTTGCAAAGCTGCTTTAATAATACATAAAATCATTCAACATTTCGGGTGTGTATATGTATTTCAATCAATCAATCTATATAAGTTTACTTGGCAATCAAAAAACAATTTACATTAAAATTTTCTAACTAAGATAACTTAAAATTGCATGGGAAACCCATTTAAGGACAGAAGGGTCCTGTAAGTTAGGGCCACCTAATAAATTAGGTATAGAGTAGTTGAGTACAGAGGCCAAAAGGAGAGTAGAATGGGTGAAAATGAGATAGAGAAACAAAGCTTAACTAATCTTAACTATTTATATATCGCTTCACAAGGAACTTAAGCTTGGCTATTTAGAAAATCTAACAGGATGTGACTTAGGATAGCCTGGAAAAAGGCAAGTATAGTATGTTAGTTATTGTTATACCAATTTCCTGTACAGTATACACACTTTGGTGTACAACTGTACATACATGCATATCTATAGACAGAGTGTAACACTCTTGTTATGAAAGTTGTTTGTATGCGCTTGAGAAATACATCGGTCATGCAGCCACGGGCGTAAGGAACAGGGAAGAGGTTTAATTGGGGTGGGTGGGTAGTTAGGGAAGTTTGTTTGAGTTGGTTGGTGGATGGGTAGTCCCAGGACCGGGTTGTTGGCATTATGGCATACCTGCTCAAATTTTGGATTGCCTTTTGGGAAGTATTGTGGGCAGGTTAACCAATAACCTATAACACAGTGTGTTTAATCAGTTAACAGTTCATGTTGATCAGAGTCATATAGAAACTATAGCCATATCGAAACTATAGCCATATCGAAACTATAGCCATATCGAAACTATAGCCATATCGAAACTATAGCCATATCGAAACCAGAGCCATATCGAAACCAGAACTTCAGCTTTGAGGCTGCCTGCTATTTGCCAGGAAGCTTTCACCATTTTTATTTTGGTTGAGCCTCATTTTTATTCATGTTGTGGGGTTTAGTTTGGCGTCCAAAGTCAGTAGGCACAAACACATAATGGGTCCCTGTTGAATGTCAAATTGCAAACTAAGCCCTTCATGATGATCCAACCCAATTACTTCTATAACAAATCTATTCCAATAAAGTGACTTGTATGGCAAATCTAATCTAATCTAATCTAATCCAATGACTTCTTACAGGGATTTATGGAGTACAGGAGTAATCGGGATAGGGTTTGTGAAATGAGCAGTCTTGTCAGTGTTGAGTAAATAACCTGTGGAGAGAGAGAGGGAGAGAGACAGAGAGAGAGAGAAGGAGAGAAAGAGAGACATAGAGACAAAGAGACAGGGAGAAACTGAGAGAGAGAGACAGAGAGAGAGAGAGAGAGAGAGAGAGAGAGAGAGACATAGAGACAAAGAGAGAGGGAGAAACTGAAAGAGAGACATAGAGACAAGGAGAGAGGGAGAAACTGAGAGAGAGAAAGAGAGAGAGAGAGATTCATGATTTTATGAGTTCATAGGTTCATGTACACTTCTAACTTTCTTACTTGCAATATTGCTGATTGACCTTAAAAGCATGGATGGTTAAGTTAGTTTGCACCATGTGGTAGATATTCCACTATGATATTCCATGGTTGTTCACCCATTCAAGTCTTAACCTTGTTGGTTAGCCTTACTTATCTGCATCACATCATTAGAACGAAGCAACTGGGTGTTTATATAAGATTGTTCTTTACTAGATGTTTCCAATGGAATTGGTTTGGAGTGGTTGAGAACTTGAGATCGGGGTTTGGTTTCTGAGATTGGGGTATGTTGTTGGCCACCAGATGTTGTGTGATTCTTGTCACGCTTGCTTATGACATATTTAAACGGTTTAAAGGTAACAGAAGGTAACAAGGGAATGTAAACTTGTGCCACCATTATCTTGATGCTCCAGAGATGTTTTTACAAACGGGCACATAATCATGGGTGTTATTTCAGCTTGGGCTCCCAAATTCTGACCTGGCACCACAACGAACAAGGTAGCCTGGCCATTGCGAACACCACGATTTTATTTACATTACATTACAATACCGTTACGTTTATGCATCTGGTAGCTTCTTTAGAGGATTGTAAAAATGGTGTTACCATTATTTGGTGTCACTCTTCTTACATTACATCTCGTTCGCTTTCCAGATGCAATGGTTCCACCTGACTTTGTGGAGCGGCTGAAGACAATGGAGGTGAAGGAGGGCGACTCCGTCCGATTCGCCATCCACGTGTCCGGGATTCCGGCTCCAGAGGTCCAGTGGTTCCGCAACGGGAAAGCGATCGTCAGTTCTCCGGACTTTGAAGTCCTTCACGAAGGGGATGTCCACTCACTGCACATACCAGAGGTCTTTAGCGAGGATGCTGGAAAGTACATGGTCAAGGCAGAGAACGCGGCCGGTCATATGCAGTGCACGGCCGAGCTCATCGTTGAAGGTAACGTAACCTCACCCGGGGTTTATTTATGGGGTTGGGTATGGTAATGTAAGATAAGGTATTTGATTCATTTATCGAGTGTCCTGAGGTATTTTATGTTGAGCTAATTATTGATGTCCTATTACTCTTAAGGTAAAATGGAATAACATAATGTTATATAATTGCTTTTCATTAAGTACATCGAGGTATTGTAAACCTGTAAGGTAAGGTTTGATATGGTAAGGTAGGGTAAAGTTATTTAAAGAAAAATAGGTAGGTAAGCACAGATGAAGATAAGGTAAGTCAATTGCAGTGCCTTGCCGAGCCCATTGCTGAGAGCAATTTGCCCAAGAGTTAATGCGGTTGGATATGATACTAAGATCACTCAATTATTGGGTGTCTTAAAATGGGGTATGTTAATGTAGGGTGAGTTTTTGCTGAACATCTAAGTGCAGTATGGTAGAATCCTCATATGCAGTTGCCAGGATTGTTTGTTATGCCTTATTAAAATATAATTATCACAAGATTATTATTATTATGATCACTATTATCGTTACTATTACTAATTATTGAAAATTATTAGTAATTAGCAGTTTTTCTTTTTGGTCGCAAGGACAAAATCCAAAGGGTAAGTTTAAGAAAGTTCTATGATGATGGTTGTTGCTTTTCTGGCTTTTCACAACTGTCTCTATTGTCTATAATTATGATTTATTTCTTCCCATTTCTGTTTCTGTGTCCTTGTGTATGTAAGTATGTAAGTAATGTGTGTATGTGCGTATGTATGTTTGCATGTATCGTATTGTAATCGTAATCTCAAAACTTCTGAAGCGCCACTTAAAAGCTAAGCACAGGTCACCAGCTTATTCACGAGCGCTGTATGTATGTATGTATGTATGTATGTATGTTTACATGTATGTATGTATGTATGTACGCACGCATGTATGTATGTATTATGTATTATTTGCATAGGATGGGAAGAGACAGCTTCAAATGTTTGCACATTATGTAGCGAAGGTATTTAGGAGCTAGTTCGAGCAACGAATTCTTGAGACTGAGAGCAAGCAGTTCAGAGAGAGTACTGTTCAGTGCAGTAAGCGGGAATCAACAGGTTGATGCGACAGCAAGTGAAAGCTTGGACTATGGTTATAAAGACAGAATATGATGTATCTATGTTTTGTAGGTAGGTTGATATGTGTGTGTATGTATATATATGTGTATGTATATATATATATGTATGTATATATATATACATATATGTATATATATATATGTGTGTAACTCTGTATATATATATATATTAATATATGTATGCATGCTTGTGTGTATGTAAGTATATATGTTTGCACATGGTGTGTAGGTGGGTATGCATGTGTGTCTGTATGCTTGAATATATCTGTGTGTGTGTGTGTGTGTTTTTGTATATGTCTTATTTATGTAATGGTATTTACCTGGATTTCTCACCTGATGGACTCTACAATGCCAAACAGATTGTCGTTATTATTGCTATTATTATTTTCTTTTAGATTATTGTTGCAGAAGATACAAGCTATGGCAAAATGCCTCCATATAATTATTATTATAGTTACAATACATTGTCTGTCTGCATTTCTCCTTTTGTTTGACTTTCTTCTTGCTCTAATTCTTATCTTTGGAGGCACGTCTTATCTAACAACCCAACAAACCCTGTCTCGTCAGCATTCTATATCCACACCATGTGTTTGTTATCTGCTTGTCTGTCTGTCTGTCTGTCTGTCTGTCTGTCTGCCTGCCTGCTGCCCTTTGTTCTTGCAAGCTGTGTAGTAATTAAAGAGGTTGCATACTAATGAGCTCTTTCTGTTTTGATGCTAGTCTGTTAGGCAGACAGACAGACAGACAGACAGACAAACAGATAGACAGACAGACAACAGACCCAACTTTTCTGTCTTATTGTCTACTAGCTGGGAACCAGACTTTGCCCGGGTTGAGACAGGTTTTTGGCCCTGGAGAGCATGAAGATAGCGGCTGTGGGGTTCACCAACCCCTCTACCAGGTGTTCCCCAAGCGAACGGCAAAGGTTTCGAGTGAATAACTGTAAAAGTGTGGATATGCATAAACGGAATTTTGTATAGACACTGATGCGTACAAAGTACATACCCACCTGACCGACAGTGCAATCGATGGCCAACTACTATATACCTGGTACCTGTACGATATCTCTCAAACTGTCCATTCGTTCATGACGATGTAAAAGAACAACAGGTGTGGCAGACAGATATCACATACACTTGGCGAAATGAGAAGGAAACTTTGCTCTTATTTGGGCTCCTTGGGGTGGTAGTCGTGAGACAGGTTTTTTGCCCCGGAGACCAGGAAGACGGCGGCCGCAGGATTTACCAACCCCTAGACTGCATGTCCCAGGTGTTTCCCGAGCCAGCGGCGAAGGTTTCGCGTCAATAGCTCTAAGACTGTGCAAATGCATAGCCGTACAGACAAACAGTCGCACAGAATCTTCTCTTTATATATATATATATATATATAGATGTGTGGCTGTCAGAGGATGTCTCAGTATATATCATTTCTTTTCTGTCTATTTGTCTGTGTGTTGTCTGTTGGTCTTTTTTGATGGTCTAAGAAGAGTCTTAGGTGTTACGAAACTGTCTCTGTCTTTCTGGCTACCTTGCTCTATCTGTGCTTGCCTCTTACTGTATGTATCAGTTTTACCTGTTTATAAGTGTGTGCGTGCATGTCTTTCTCATTTCCTTCGGCGTCCCTCTTTTCGTCCTTTCGGTTTTCCTTCGTTATCTCAGTCGGATTCTGAATGTGTTTCTTATGTAATCTGTTACTTGTGGCAGACTTATCTCAGATAGCCAGTGCACAAGTGGCTTTCGTTGGCACGGTAACCATTAGGGGCACAGCAGCCAACAGCCTCAGCAGCCCAGACATCACTACTAGGCAGACCAGTGTGGCAGAAGAGCTTCTGTAGCAGTCTTTGAATGCCTGTATCTGTTTCTGTATGTCTGCCTATGTCTGTCTATGTTTGTACACCTGCCCTTGCCTCTCTCACTTTGTCAGTATGTGTGTTTGCTCGTGTCTGTCTTTGTTTGTGTGCCTGTATCTGTGTGGCTGCATTGGTCTGTCAACCTGCCTGTCTCTTAGAGGTCACTATGATTCTGTGATGACCTCAAATGCCATTGATAATGACTTTCATACGACTGTGAAGTCCTTAGCCCTTGATGTTTCCTATTAAGTGTATATTATATGATATTAGATGTCTGGTCACAAAAGTTAATAAGGAGTATACTTACTCGCTTATGTACGTCCTTATTCACTTGCTTATTATTTGCTTACTTACTTACTTGCTAACTTAACCAATTGCAATGAATTCTTTTCCAGACCGGTTTTTTTTATCTCGATATAAGTTGTGTTCATTTTGGTTGATTATGTCATACTTGATTGTGTGACCTTGTTTTGAATGCCGGTTATGTAATGTTAAATTGACATGGAATGCATTGCCTAGACATGTGTACATGTTCTGTGAGGTGTTAAACATTAGTGCAAATGAACATACTTCTGTCTGGTCTGATGACTTCTATGGGACTGTTATTTAATGTCAAAATCATCAATCTATGGTCAATCCTAGTGACACATGGTCAAGGTTGTGGTATATTGGCTCATGAAAAATCTAATAGGTTGGATAAACCTGAACTCTGTTTAACCTTAGCCTAAGGTTTGACCTTGTAATCGAACATTTATATCATGCCGAAAGTTTACCCTTAAGTTTGACCTTAGGTTTAGGTTTGACCTTATTAGTTTTAAGTTTTGCTTTAAGTTTAATCTCTGACTTTATTTTAACCTTAACCTTAAATTTAATTGTAGGTTTTACCTTGAGTTTACCTTACTAGTCTTGAGTTTAACTGAATTTTGACCTTAGCCTTTAATTTGACCTTAGCCTAAGTTTAATCTTAACCTCTGTTATAACTTTAAGAGTTTATTTAACCTTCACCTTAAATTTAGCCACAAGTTTAACCCTAAGTTTGACTTTATGTTTGACCTTAGCCTAAAATTCAACCTTGATCTTAAGTTTAACCTTAACTTCAAGTTTAACCTTTTAGTTTAACCTTAGGTTTAGCCCTGACCTTAAATTTGGCCTTAGGTTTAACCATAAGTTTAACCTTAAGTTTGACCTTAATTGTAACCTAAACAATGTGAATGGTCTGATCAACATATTCTGTTCTAACGTAAGATCTGTTGGAATATGCTCATAACATAGCATATGGATCTCCAATGCATAAGCTCCTAATTATGTATAATTTAATAATTTAAATATGATTTTACTGTAGTTTACAAGTATTTAGACTAAAAATGTTTCCAAACAGAGAGCAGGGAAATAAAGTTTATTCTTGATTTTCAAATTTCAAGACAATAATAGTTAGAAGTTATTTGTTATATATTAATTGTTATGTGTTAATTAGATTAATTATTAAGCAACTTCTATTGCACCAATGTCTGATGCACATGGCATCAACTAATGATGGACCAAAGCCAAGCCATATTCAGGTCAATACCCAGAATGCCTGTCTACCGACCTATATGCATGCTAATTAATGTCTGTTTATGTAAGTGGAATTCACTTACATGACTAACAAGTACTAATTATAAGTCTAATTAACTTAACAGATTGATTTGTCATTGTTTCTTGCAGCCGTCTCTGACTTTTCCAGTCCATCTTTATCTCGAACTTCATCCGTTGGGTTTTCTTCAGACCGGGGTGGCACCGGCTTCTTTTCGGGGTCCAGTCGGGAAGTTACGCCACAGCGCCCGATGACAACCCACCAATTCACAAAGGTTTCTAAGAAGCTGAAGTTGTACTTCCTCGAAGTAGTACTATAGTATTGCTTTTTTAATTCTCATTTTTCTTTCTTAAGATAGACATTATCAATATTTAAACATATCAATGATGTTTAATATAATACAAATAATATTAACAGAACAACAATGGTGAAAAGAAAACGATTGTAGTAATAATAGTAGTAATCGTTTTTAGTGCTGTTAAACTGCTCCATAGCTCTGGAATGATTTTCCTGAATTCTGCAAATTTCTTTCTTGCATCCGTCATGATGCTTACCCTTCATCGTCAAGCTCCTATAGCTATCACCCGCTGGCTCTCCACTCAATGCTAAGTCTTACCTTTTCAAGAATTTCTACCCTGACTCATCTGTTCCTCAGCCTTCCAAATATTCTTTTTGCCCTAAATTACACCCGCTTTGGTCGATACTCTGTTGCATCTCGCTGGACTGCCTGGCAACCAGACTCTGACCTCCTTTTGACTACCCTCCGGACAACTCCCGCTAACTCGACACAGTGCTCGTGAATAGGTGGCGATTTAGAAATTCAGCTACGATTATGATTACTATTATTGCTACTATTTACTGTGGCTGAAAGTTTATGTTATTCCTCAGGATTAGGAAGGTCTTTATTAGTTTGGAATTGTGTCTTGAATTGCAACTGCTTGTGAAATTATTTAATGCTCTTATTATTTTGAGCCGAGATAAACATATACGATCCCCCTGAAGTTGGAAGTATTTTATTTTATTTTTTTGATATTGTTATTCATTTGCTTTGAAATTTTTTTGTGCGCAGTCACTTAGCAACCAAAGCGTTCGTGAAGGAAGCCAGGTGGTGCTGGAGTGCGCTCTGCCATCTTATCCACCTCCAGACACGGTTGAGTGGTTCTGCAATGACGTGCGCATCCAGCAATCGACCGACTATGACATTGCCTTTCGCCAAGGCATTTGTTCGCTGACGATTGCCGAAGCTTTTCCTGAGGATTCTGGTCGGTATTCGTGTGTGGCGACGTACAAGGGAGAGCCAACCGTGTCCACTTCAATGACTCTCCAGGTCGATGGGGGTGAGTTGGGTCCATCGATTGGTAAATTGTGACAGACATGCAAACAGGCTTGTAGGCAGGCAAGCAGAGTGGCAGGCAGATAGGTAGGCAGGCAGGCAGACATGCAGGTTGACATGCTTGGGGCAGGCAGACATGCTTGGAGGCTGCCTGCAGACAGGCGGGATAAGAAAGAAGGCAGGCAGACATCTGGGCAGGGTTAGATTGTGAAGGAGTATAAAAACCATTGAGGAGGATGATTCAGATATCTTATACTTCAGCAACTGTGTTTATGAACTTGACCTGAATAAATTATAGTGATGGTACTACTGATAATACTACTGATAATATTACTGATAATATTACTAATCTATCAAGCTATGTAATTTATATAGCACCCATTCAAGTTGACTATTCATAGGCACTCCCGATCCAGGCCTGCCCAACGAGGAAGGTTTTGAGAGGTTTATAGACAGAGCTAGACAGGTTCTGTGGGAGAGAACGCAGGTAGAGGGAGGTTATTCCAAACAGTGGGACCCACAATTGAGAAAGCTTTATTCTGTCCGGTGGAAGTGTAAGCATGTGAAACCAGAAAGTCGCCTCTGGAGACCGAGCGGCCAGAGCAGGCGAAAGTTAAGATAAGGAGCTCCTGAAGATACTAATACTTCTACTAATACTAATGATGCTGGTAAAATGATGCTATTTATACTGATTTCACTAAAGTAATACACATTGTTTTGACATGAATTCTTATAATTTTCCAGCATCGCTGAGTCATGGTATGGAACATGCTCCTGTGTTTGAGAAGGCATTGACGAATCAACTGTTGACCCCGGGCGCATCTGCATTCTTTGAGTGCAAAGTTTCTGGATTTCCACCACCGGAAATTATCTGGACTCGCCGTGGATATCCACTCATTGACAATGCACGGTGAGATGGATGTGGATGATCATGATAATGATGATCGTGATGTTGTTTTTGATCAATGTGATGATGATCAACGTGAAGGTCTTGATGAAGTTTATGATGATTAATATATTGATGATTGTCATATTGTAGATCATTTGTTATGGTCCAGTTGGTCCTGATGCTGATGGTAGTATTTGCTATTGTTATTATGATTATTATTATTTAAAAAATTTATTATTGTTTGTATTTTTTTATCATTATTATTATAATCATTGACAACTTTATTATTGATGAATAATATATCGGTGATGGAGATAATTTATTAGGGACCTGTTGGTGCTGACGATGATTATTATTATTATTATTATTAATAAAAATGATAATGATTAACGCTGTTGCGTTTCGAGGCACTTTCACCAACCAGGACAGCAACGACGAGTAGGGCCATTTCCAGACAAATAAAATAAGAAAATTAAAAAAATTATGATATTATTATTATTATTATTATATTATGAAGATTCATAAAGCGCTAGTTCATACATCTAAATTTTGAACATTTACAGTTAAAGAGAGCACTGGATAGGCACTTGCTGCTTATGATGATTTTCATGACGATTTTGATGATGATGCTGATGATGATGTTGGTGCTGGTGGTGGTGAGGATGATGATGATGATGATGATGACAATCATTATACCTGTCTCTCTAGGTACCATTCAACCTATGATCAGAGGACAGGTCTATCGACCCTGAGGATCACCAACCTCCAACCAGAGGACGAGGGAGAGTACATCTGCAGGGCGGTCAACACCGCCGGCGAATGCTCGGCCTCGGCTGCTCTCCTCAGCTCAGGTTGGTCAGCTGTCTGCTTTAGCAAGATCATGCTTGGGGATAGGAGTCAAATGAAGTGAATGCAGACAAATATTATGACAAAGTAGAAGAAATAGCCAGTCCCAAAGGCGACCTAAACCCACCTTAGCAGCTACTACATCTCTGCTCCCTCTGACCCCCAGGCGCTAGACTCGGACCTCCTTTTAACTGCCCCACGGACAACAACCTCACTGACACGACGTAGTGCTCGTGAATAAGCTGGTACCCTGTGCTTGGCTTTCATGTGACGCTTTAGTAGTTTAGCTTGCTGTCTGTGTATTCATTGCTAAGTTTTCTGAGAGGTGCAAAATATTTTCTCTGTCTTAGTGGAATGTTAATTATCGTTAAATGTGCTAATGGAAATTAATTGCAGGAATCGAAGGCATATTAATAAGAATAGGAAGGTATTAAGGAAGTTGGGCAGGGTAGAGGAGGGGTAAGGAAAGGGGATATAATAATGTAGGGCAAGAGATGATGCATGTCAAGGTAATTCAGTTTATTATCACAATATCACCAGAGCCTAGTTGATCTATATGATAACATAAGATGTGCTGGCCTGATTATTGTTATTTTTATTATTATTAGTGTTAGTAGTAATAGTTGTTTTAGTCGTAGAAGCAGCAGTAGTATTGTCAACATTCCATATGCTGACTTTCCAGAGCATTTTCATCAGTGGCAATCAAATGTTTGGGAGCAGAAAGGAATGCATCATCAACCGGCTCCAGGAGTGCCTGCTGTGCCCACAGCTCCCCCTCCTCCTCCACCTGGAAATGGTTTTCATCAACGGGGAGGGTCTTCGGATTGGGAATCTTCGAGTAACCATGCAGGCGAGGTGAGAAAATGGTTGTTTAATTATGAAACAAATCAGGTTTTGATAGATAATATTCTATTTTTCAAAGTGATTGTACTTTGGGATTAAATTTTATTTTAAATTTTTGGGTTTAAAGTGAAATCTTCTGATATAAAACTTCTAATACTGCTAAAATTCATTTGAATCAAAGCATCGGTGTTTGTCTTTTCGTCAGTTCAAAGTATCTCGATTTGAGAAGAACCTAATGTCTGAGATAGGGCATCGAGAGAGAAGGTTTCTTGAGGACGATCATAGCCTACAGCCAGAGGAACCAGAAGAAGACTACGGACAGTCCGTCATCCGAACTGTGCCTTGCTTTGACCAGAAGCCACAGCGGAGTCAACTGAGGGAGGGATTCGACGCAATCATCTCGTGCAAAGTCAGCGGAAATCCACTGCCAAACGTAAGCAGATGGAAATTTCATGATATTATATCAGATTAGAAATAAGTGTAAATATGCTTGATTTTATTTAATGACCATATGGCCTTGATCGTGCTCAGTTTTCTACTGATTGGGTGAGATACTTTGCTACCCTTTTGAATAGGTGTCATGTCATTCAGTAGGGTAAAAATGCAAGAACGGTGCACTGAGCTAGATATTTAGATCTATGAAATAAATCAGAATTGAGAAGTGAACCATTATCCACACATACTCTATTACACAGAGGTGCACGAGACAGCCTGTAACGAACGTAGCCAATAGAGAGCCTATGAATTAGAATCTGTGGCGCATGTGTTCTTAAAACCAGGGATTGGCCACGTGATATCAAATGAGTTTTGAAGATGTTGATTGATTGAAATCAAATAATTTTTTATTTGTGCTGATTACCTATATTAGAGCGCTGTTTATTCGATTGCATTATGCTAGATTTTATTGCATTATTATAGATACAGATTCATAAAACATTTGACGTCTTTTGTACCTGGGCATTTATATGTCCTATGTTACATCATGTTGCATCAATTTAAATGTTTCTTACATTACAGTGAATCATCAACAGTGCATTCGTCATCATTATTATCAGCATCATCATCATCGCTATCACCATCATCATCATCATCATGAGTGGTGTCTCTAAGATGCATTAATTAAGTGTCATTACCATCACAAAAGTACTGAGCGACTGCAAGTGAAGTACCTACTCAAGGTACCTACACAGAAACCATTTCAGGGGAGGCTTGAACCCTTGTTCCGCTCCCGTTTCCCACTACATCGTACTGCGTTGTATTGTGTAGATGCAGTGGTACCACAATGGGCGTCTGATCCGTCCATCTGCACGTTACGAGATGCGTCTGACCCGTGACGGAGTCTGTTCGTTGTGCGTCCGGTCTGCCTCTCGTCAGGACGCCGGTCACTACACCTGCTGTGCAACGAACGTCGTTGGCAGAGACACGTGTTCTGCCGAGCTGTACATCGAGGGAGAGGGAGCCATAGATGAGACATCTTATGTCTCTACAGAGGCGCTCAGGAAGATCATCGGGTATAGGATCAGTCGCTCTGTCTGTCTGTCTGTCTGTCTGTCTCTCGGTCGGTCGGTCTGTGTGTCTGTCTGTCTGTCTGTCATTTTGTTATTCATTCGTCATCTCTTTAAAACGTCCGTTATCATAACCAATCGTCTATCCTTGGTGGGTCCATCCATTATACAGCCGTGATAACAGCTAATCACCAAACAGCCAATCATCGAACAGCCAATTTCCAATTAACCAAACTGCCAGATGCCAGTTTACCAAACAGCCAATTGTCAGCTGACAAAATAGCCAGCCATCCAATCACCAGCCAGCCAATTGCCAGTCTTTCAATAAAACATCCAATTGCAAGCCAGCCAATCACCAGCTGGACAAATATCATTCAGAGAGTTATAATAAGATATAATTATCCCTGTGTTTAACACCTTTTGATGTCTGTAGACCATCCGTATCTGTCTCATTGCCTATGTGCCTTACCCTTCAATGTGGACTTAGAATAGAACCTGACCTCATTTCTCCCACCAATTTATCTTTGACTGAGCATCTGTGAATGATCTCATTCCTCTGTGTCTGTGACTGACCTGAAGAAACCGAACGATGCCGCGTTAGACAATTTTTAAAGCTTTTTCATTACAGGGAACCCAATCGGCAGCGAAGCTCGCAAGACGACGGTCCAGGGGGCGTTTCGGAACTCTACTCTGCCCCCGTCTTCCTGGCCACGCCTCCTGACCTCAGGGTCGACGAGGGTGAGACCGTGAGGCTGGAGTGCTGTCCCTCTGGTCGCCCCATACCGGACATACAATGGTTCTTGAATGGAAAGCGGGTCTTTGATGACAGACAGCACAAGATGGTCATCAATGAGGACGGCATCCATTCTCTCATATTCAACTCAATCGGTGCAACGGACGGTGGCACTTACACATGTGTTGCAAAGAACCGCGGAGGGGAAGCCAAGTTCGATGTCCGACTCGCGGTCCTACGTAGGCAGCTTATTCGTATTGTATAGCCTACCCGTTGTGGTTTTATTATTAGGATGCTATATAAAAGTATGAATAGCTTACATGAGATGTGATTCATATCCTGTCATTAAATGAACTTTTCTACTGCTTAGCTTTTATTATGTGTGACTTGGATGTTAATTTTTGTTTGTACATGCTGTGCGATTGCAGTTGTTATTATTAAAGAAAATATGTACTTACTTTGTTTTGCATCTAGATTATTTGCTATGTGAATGATTTGTCATGTGAATGATTTGACATCTAAATGATTTGACATCTGAATGATTTGACATCTGAATGATTAGACTTCTGAATGATTTGTCTTGTGAATGATTTAACATCTGAATGATTTGACATTGAGTGAGTTGTCATGTGAATGATTTGTCATGTGAATGATTTGGCTTCTGAATGATTTGACATCTGGATGATTTGGCATTTTGATGATGAAACTGATGGGTCTCTTCTTCCTGCAGCGCGTCCATTGTCGTCAAGTCCACGGTTTGTGTCGCGCATGGCCAATCAGACCGTGCAGGAGGGAGCGCCAGTGTCCTTCACGGTCGAGGTGACCGGATATCCAATTCCAAGCACCAGCTGGACACGAAACGGACAGACCCTGCACAACGACCATCGATACGACATCGAGACGGTCGGAGGAAAGTCCGTTCTCAGCATCAAGGCAGCGACGCAAGACGACAATGGATGGTTTCAATGTATGGCGGCCAACGTTGCTGGAACAGCTAGCAATAGAATGAGACTCTCTGTGATGCCAGGTAGTAACTGATACTACCAGCACTACTAATATTCATTCATTCATTCATTCATATCAAACTTTATGTAGTGCCTCTTAGGGAAAACTTTTAATACTACTCTCCATGCTGCCAGGTAGTAACTGATACTACCAACACTACTAATATTCATTCATTCATTCATGTCAGACATTTGTGTAGTGCCTCTTATAGAAAACTTCAAATACTACTCTTCATGCTGCATGGTAGTAACTACTACTATCACTGCTACTACTGCTATATGTCAATCAATCAATCAAAAATATAATTGGTTTAGCACCCCTTCAAGATATCTACTCAGAGGCACTCTGCTCTGTTCTGTTCAAGTGTCCATGCTGATGACAGCAGTTCTTATATCTTGCAGACGCTTGCTGAAGATTCATTGATGTGAGCTTTGCTTTCCTTTACTCGCTTCAATTCAACTGTTTGTCTTTAATTTTACTTGAATAGTCTGTCGATTCGCGTCTAAAGCAACTTGATATTCTGGCATCATAGATTAGATTGGCTGAACCCGCTTGCCTGCCCACATGCAACCCATAGAGAGCCCATGTCCCCATATTGGACTTGTAGAGAGCCCATTTTGGTCCTGTCTAATTCTGGTTGGGAGATTAGATTGCAATCGCTGCAGGGACCTGAAAAGATATCGATTAGCTCTAGGTTACAGGATTTTTAACAGATTCATGTACTTTCTAATTTCATTGTCTCTTCAAATCCAGTTTCAATTGTTCTGACCTGTACATAATTAGCTATTTGTACCTAACGTATTACTGTGTTTTCACCTGTGTCTAAATTTGTCTACCTGTGTGCAGGTGAGCCTGAGAAGAAGTTGTCAATACCATTTCGTGGAACTAAGTCACAGTGAGTAGTTCTTTTGTCAGCAACCTCACGTTACTAGACTACCATGAACTAGTTTGTGTGGCACGGTGGCTGATCGGTTAGAGTGGTCGGCCCGTAGCACTCGGTGTGTGCTGAGTGAGCTGGTTCGACCCTCGTCCGGTGTCACTGTGTAGGGATCTTGAGCAAGTCTGTCGCACACAATTGCTCTGCAGTACAACTGCAATTGCGCCATCGAGGCGTGTGTACTTCTCATCAAAAGTTGTTGGAAGAAGGGCGATAACAAATTTCAGAATAAATGAAAAATAGAAATAGTTTCAACTCTATAAGACTACAATACGCTGTGCTGCGCTTGACATTTAGCACCTGGCAGTAAATTGTTGTCTATACTAAACTACTGTATACCCAATGCTGTACCCAATAGAAGCAACTCTTAATTTATCCCCAGATCCTTATATTACAATATTGACTAGTTAATTGCACACTTCTATCTGCTTTTATTATCGATGTTCACTCATGTTTGCACTTCTGGATTTTTGTAACTTCTCAATAGCGAATATTCTAATATAATATCATAGTATGGTCAGTCAATCAATCAGTAAATCAATGTTTTGAGTAATAACAGGTGGTACTGTTGCTGATCACCAAGGAAGACCCAAATAGGGACTGTGTAGCCCCGCTAGTTAGGGCCACCCCAAAATTAAGTAGAATTTTAGAAAGTCAGATGACCGTACATCGGTAGATCGATAGTTTTAACTATTAAAGCATTTCAGAATTATAACGAGCTTAACTACCCTTAACTATGTTCAAACAATCGCCGGGTTACAGGTTAGAATATCTGCAGTTCATGTACAATAGCAGTTTAAGCACTCCAATGCAGTTACATTATTAACAATGTTACAACAATCGTAATAAGCATATTTAATACTAAAGGAATATTAAAGGAATGGTATGGTATGCTATACAGTACACAGTGCAGTATCTCTCTGTATATATATTTCCATTATATAGTGTCTTTCTGAGAAGCATAAGAAGCTCACTCATTCTCATACCTGAATATTCACCTACATATGCAACACTGACGAGGTTTTTTGAACTGGTGCTTCATTAATGTCAGATTACAATCACATTTAGCATGACTGCCTTTCGCTCTGAATGGAAATCTCCACCACTGCTCACACTAGTAGTGCTAGTCCCAAGCGTGGATGAAGGAAGAGGCAACGCTAATGATGTTTGATATCACACATTGTTGTTACTAAGATTGCTGCTACTTTAGACTGAAAACTTCCGCTTTACTTGTGGCTCTAAAAGATTGCCTGGCTGCATTGTGCATTTCTGATCTGGGTGGGGTGGGCATTATCAAATTACAGTTGTACTGTATATAAATTACTGTTTTATTTGTATCTAAAGTAATTCTGTTCATAGCTCAACATTTATGTAGCACCATTCTACGAATGATCGAAATTGACATTTTTGCTTTGGTTTAGTTCGCTTTCGCATTCTGTTGGGCTGAGGCCAGTGCCCAGTGAGGAGAGAAGGTCAGGGTCAATCACTGCCACTGATGAATTATCCTCAGTGAAGCTCAGAACTCCTCCGAAACAGTCCTCGCTGATCAAGTATCTGCAGGAGGACGAGAGGTAAGGAAGACGAGAGGAGGACGACGTTATCAGCAGAGTCATCTCTCTCTATATTCGTTTATTTACGTCGTGTAATTTTACTTATTTGTTTTATTTAATTAGTTATAATCTCTGCTTCAGTCTTATACATTTATATATATTGTAGATATTATTTATTTACTTATTTAGATTTCTTTCGGCATTTATTTGCATGATGCTGAACTGCATTATGGTACCTCTGTATTTACCTTACCATTATATAGCACCTTTTTAACGAGCATAGGAAACTTACATCTGAGCAGGTACATGCTTCACTTATGTAATATATATATATATATATATATATATATATTATATATATATATTATATATATATATTATATATATATATATTGTTGGATTCAGCTAGTGTATGTTCCCGAGTTCTAGCGAATCAAACATAAAACTCTATGCTTAATTTAAAAGGTATATTTAAGCACAAGTATTTACAGTTAATAACAAAGGAAAATCATAATACCATACAAAACCGAAGGTCACTTTCTCCACAACGAAGACACAAGCAGTGGCGTAGCGAAGGGGGCGAACCGTGCCCCCAGGCGGCACTTGTCCTAGGGGCGGCATTTTCGGTAAAAAATAAATAAAAAATTATTGTTGTATGAGTTGCATTCTTCAAGAATCTTGTTGCTCTGGTCTAAACCTGGCACAATGCTTTTGCATTTTTCTCGACATAAAATTAACGATATATCGAAGTACCATCGAAATGATCGAATGGCGTCTAGTGTTTATAGACATCAGAGCAGTCCTCAGGTAATTTGGCGCCATGGGCATACATCTTTATAAGAGCGCCCAAACCCTCGTTGCATGAACAGTTAGATGTGAGAAATATGGGGTCAGGCACACACTACACAGGCACATAATTTTGTGTGTGAAATATGTAGACGATTCTGGCATAATAAAATTAATAGAGAAAGAGCGGGAGGTTCAATGAGGTGTTTGGAGATTGAATATCGTTGATGGAATAGCCTAAAACTAGTTTTTAATAACTAATTTATGAATTTCTTTTTGTATCATCATAGAGTTTAGTCCTGAAAACATGACCGTATTACCCCGAAATTTCAGCGCCCCAAAAAATTTGGCTCCCTAGGCGGCTTCTTATGGGTAGGGACCCGTGGTTTATGGGATTATGCGATTTTGCAAATTTTCGCATAAACTGGCAGTTTTTGCATCAATTCATAAATGGTGAGTTTTCAGAAATTATTGCATAAAGTTCGGAAATTTCGACCAATGTCAACTATAATTGGCTTTTCCAGGCTATTATTAGCCTATAGAGCTTTTAGTTTACTGACCAAACGACGTAATTGTTGATGACTAGGACCCGTGGTTTATACGATAATGCGATTATGCGATTTTTCTGAATATTTTCGCATAAACCACGGGAGGCCTACCTATGAGGCTATGTCGCCTATGCCAGGAGCCGGCTCTGATAGATATGATGCAAAAGAGAATTTAAACCAATACAAATAAATTGAAGGCTAATTACAATGATGTAGGCCTACAATGCAATACACCATCTGCTCAAACTGCTCTAAGACACATTTTAGACAAGAGACTTTGCGTAGGTTGCCATGGACTTTAGATCATTTTGTATGGTTTTAATTTAACTATCATAGCATTCAGGTGGGACTGCACACAAAAGTATGAACCATTTATAAAATGTTGCACACACAAAATTCCTTGTGCTCACGACTCCAAAATTGAGAAGGAAACTTGCGTGCCCAGTGCCAACAGCCTATAGGCCTATCCATGTTGTGTAATATTTTAGTTTAGTAGGAATTAAAGTATGAAACCGTATTCGTAATCTGTATGATAACTTACCAGTTACTAGTCTATTCTAATTACTATACTTACTATAGTCCCACTATGATTAAATAATATTAAATGATTGCGTCGTCAAAGCATGTGTCCACTTCAGAGCAAAAGAAGTTGGAGGAATAGCAATATCAAATTTCAGTTGTAATTAATGTAATAATCATAATGTATATTATTGAAACACTCAAATAGGCATCTTATGCCTATCTCCCCCTTGTGCATATCCTGGGATATGCACAATAATAAAGAGATGGAAAAAATAGACAGAGGAGGCATTTGGTACCTTCGCCCCAGGCGGCACTTAGTCTCGCTATGCCACTGGACACAAGTCAACTGAAACAGCAGACTCATGGCTTTAGCAAATACATCACGAACGCTCGACAACAAAAGTGAATGTTTCACCTGGTTCTCAGGATACCCAACACAACACCAAACCTTAACACTCAAACCTTAAAACTCAAACGACAGACCTGGCCTCTGCACAGAGGGTGCTCTCTCTAAGAAATGGACCAGTCTGCGAACACACCTTGTCCTAACCTTCTTATATATCTTCTGACCTTCCTTTAGCCAGCAGTACCTAACCATACCTATCTGTCTAGTTACTACCATGGAAGCTCAGTTGTACTAAGCAAGTATACAACAATATATATATATATAAAATCGTTTAATCATTTTGTTCATTTTATTTATTTATATTTTGCCATAATGATTTGGTTTTATTTACGTATCTTGCTCTCTTTCTGTTGTCCGTGTGACAGCCTGAACCAACTGTCGAGGACAGATCCAGGACTGAAGAGGTCGCATCCTCTTTTAACAGACAAGGACATCGGTTCCTCTGTCTCAGTCCCCCCACAGTTCAAGACGAAGCCTCTGCCGATGATGACTGTGACGGAGAACCAGTCTGTCCATCTGGAGTGCCGTCTTGTACCAGTCGGTGACCCGGGAATGAAGGTCGACTGGTACAAAGATGGTGTTCTTCTCCCACAAGGTCTGTTTTAGGCACTTTATGTTATAAGTATACTCTTAGACATGTAATGTAATCAATATGACCAGAGATGGACAGAGAAACACACAGATGCATACATGAACACTGACATTTCTAAACGATGTTTTGTAATATCCTGTAATGTAATGTAGATCATCTACATTTTCAAGCACTACACAAAGACCGTGTCAAAGGAACCGGCTTATTCAGTGGCACTATGTCACATCACGGGTGCAATAGCCAGGCTGCTTGTTCTGTCCGCTTTGGTGCTAGGATGGAATTCATGCTGTCCTATAGAGGAGATGATAGCTTCTTGAAAACCCACCATTTGCTAATTTTTAAACTATTGCTATTCTCACCAGTTATTTATTTATTTGGAAGACTTATATAGCTCCCCTTCAAGAGCATCTACTCAGAAGCGCTCCCGACCCAACCCTGTCTAAACAGTACAGTCTTAAGATGGACATAGAACAAGGTGGAGTGGCCAAAGGGCACTAGACGAAGGGCGACAGGGAGTCCATTCCAGGTTGTAGGGCCAGCAGCCGGCGAAGAAGAGCGAAGGGAGCCTCGGCATCGGACGTCCAAGGTAGAGAGAGCATCATAGTTTCCACAGGTACTTGGGAACTGATCTTAAATGATTACGCATGAACGACGTAGAGCGTGACTATCTCGGTGAGGCAGTTTTGATTGCTTAAATTACACATGCTACATAAATGTAAATTACAACAAGTTCTTATATATATGCACATAAATGTGACCTTTCTTTGTTTAACTGTCACTGAGCATTTGTAGTGGACCGAGTTATAGATTTGTCGTTTCCAAGTTACTCAACCATTGTGATTTTCGTGACCATCAAATTCAGATGTCAGTGGAAGGAAGGTGAACAAATTTGATTCGGATGTGATTATGGGTTTGCTGTAGGTCATCGCTTTCAACAGAAGTATGATTTTGGTCTGGCCACTTTGGATATTCTGTACGCCTATCCAGAAGACTCTGGAATGTACGAATGCCGTGCAGTCAACAGTCGTGGCTCAGACGTCACTCGAACACAGCTACGATGTTCAGGTGCGTGTGTGTGCGTGTGCGCGCGCGTGCGTGTGTGTGTGTGTTGCAAAATCATGTCTGTCTTGTTATTGGTTCTTCTTCTGTCATTATTTTAAATCTATTTTATTTGTAGGAATTTTTGTGATGCACTGTGTGTTTTGTTCTTGGCAGGCAAAGAGTCGATAGTGTACGATTCACAGGTTGCAAACAGTTCAGACAACATACGAAAACTTCGAGGAATTGAAGTAGTTGTTAGGTAATTTACTGCTCCTTTTATGGGTATAAAGGAAGGTGACGGATCTCTTTCAAGCTTGGTCTTATTGTCTACAAAACTCTGCATTTTGGTCAACCACAGTACTTGAAGTGAATGCTGATTCCAAAAACTTGTAATTGTTCAACTCGGTCGTCTACTTGCCTTTCTTTGTCGTGCTTTCTTGGTGGCTGAACCCAGGTTCTGGAACTCCCTCCCTGTGTCTGTTCGGTCTGCTAAGTTTCTTTCTTTGTTTTGATCTCGACTCAAAACCTTCCTTTTTCAGTTGGCATACCCTCCATAGGCTGTCTTGATGGACTGACCCCCTAGTATTGAGTCATTTGACCTGATCACGGTTGGATTTGATGCGCCATCGATTGATGCACTCAGCTTTAGACATGGGTGCAATAAAAGTGCTGATTAATAATACAAAAAAATAATGACGTAATTGGAACATGTATCCATCATATTACTGATATGATATTAATTTATTTAGAAAGAAAACAATCTGAAAGAAACGCAAAAATGCTAACATGAGTGACAGTTAACGATAATAGAAGCTAGATTTTACTGAGGACATAACATCACTTGGACTAGCGCTAAGGGAGCAATGAACTAGAAAACTGACCAATAACAATGGAGGTAATTTTTATGTACCCATTGTCACCAGTAAGTTGATTGTTTTGGCACTGTGTTGTATTAATTTCACGAATTAGCCATTTTACGCATGGTTCCGGAGTTTGCTTACGTGGGAGTCTTTTGTTTGACTTAAACAGGGAGCCAGTCCCAGTTTCTCGCCCAGAAGAGTCGGTCGAGCCAACTCCACCGTCTTTTGACCTTGCTCCAGAAAATGTTGAGGTTGAGGAAGGTGACACAGCAAAGCTCATGGCAAAAGTCAGTGGCCATCCAGTGCCAAGAGTTTCCTGGTTCCTCAATGATTCCATTGTCTTTGAGGTCAGTGGTGTATGTTTGACCACCTAAATTGATTACACCTCTTTCCTTTTATTCATGTGTAGATTTGATGTAAGAGTCTTTAAAGTACTTCTGAAAAGACATATAATAATGTTAACGAGTTAATTTAATTAATCACTGTCTCATCAAATTACATATTTGTTATACTGACTACCATCATTGTACCATCGGTTGATGCGGTATGTAGCAAACATTGTCGCTATCGAAGTTACTAATTTAAATTACAATTTAATTCCTTGAATACTTAATAGTTTACTAATTTGTCACTCATGTCTATTTTAGAGTTCCCGCATTCATGTCCGTTACGATGGGATGATGCATATTCTTGAAATCGCGAAGGCTCGTGAGTATGACACTGGAACAGCACGAGTGGTGGCTAAGAACATGGCTGGTGAAGCAAGTCGCAGTTCAACCGTAACGGTCACATGCAAGGTTGACCTTAGATCCCAACTAAAACAGGCTCCGAAATGTAAGAACTGTTTGCTCTCTAAGCCGTAAACACAAGAAATCAATTGCTATATATATATTTTATGGTGTTTATTAGATGTCTGTACTTGAAGCTTGGTTGCTAAATGAGTAAGTGTGGGCCCACCTAAAAGGACATTTATATGTCCCCCAGGGCTTCTTTCTCTTCTCCGCATTGATCCTCCACTGATATTTTCGTTGTAATCCCCACAACATTGTAATCTATTTGCTTGTGTGCTATATTGGTTCAGAGATAATCAATAAAATGGTTGGTTATGGTTTATGGAAGTTGCAATTTGCAATTGATTGGCAAATATTGACTTGCTTGCTTGTGACCCAATAAAATCTACTGACTTGTAATGTTCTGTTGTTATATACTTAGGGTCTTGTGTTCTAATCTGTTCTAAACATATTTCATTTATCTAAATCTGGGTTTGTCTACTGTTCTGTTAGGGTCTTGTGTTCTAATCTGTTCTAAACATATTTCATGTATCTAAATTAGGGTTTGTCTAATGTTTTGTTAGGGTCTTGTGTTCTAATCTGTTCTAAACTTATTTCATTTATCTAAATCTGGGTTTGTCTACTGTTCTGTTAGGGTCTTGTGTTCTAATCTGTTCTAAACGTATTTCATATATCTAAATCTTGGTTTGTCTAATGTTCTGTTAGGGTCTTGTGTTTTAATCTGTTCTAAGCATATTTTATGTATCTAGATCTGGGTTTGTTTTATGGATTGCTGTGAAAAGCACTGATTAATAGCATGTGATTTAATCTAATCACTTTGGTAACACTATCATCATGATGTGCAAGGCACCGTTAGATGTTCACATTGAATAAACCATTATGTTATGTAATCATAATTATTAACCTTTGGAGAATCTTATTTGAAATCTGGTTTGTCTGGAAAACCAGAAGTTAGTTTGTGGTGGGTTATCAATATGAAATACAGCAACAATTAATTTACATGATCATTGACAAGTAGATATTAATTTACATGAGCAAATGCAGCTTAAGTAATGATAAAATTCCATGGATCTATTTCAGGGGAAATTGTAATGGCTCTGTATAGACTTCCAGCTGCCTACACTTATCCATCCAATCTGTGCTGACCTGCCTACCAATGTTTTCGTAGTTGGAAACCAATTGTTTTCTTTTATAGCGACTGCAGAAGTGGAACTGAGTCGGAAGAACCACCTGGAAGACAGAAGCTCTGAGCTGGATCTGGCATTCAAGAAGCCAAAAGCCACTGTTGTGGAACTTAGGCAGTTTGAGAGAGGTAATTATACCCTATCAAGCTCTAAACTGCACTGCCTTTTACTGAAGCCCAGATCTCAGTGTTCACTGACCATGCCTTCTAAAATTGTGAAATATAATGTTTATCACATTCTGGTCTGTCTGTCAATGTGTCTACCTGTCTGTCTTCTTGCCTGCCTGTCTGTCTGTCTCTAGCACTAGATATGCTACTGGGATATTTACATATCATCATTTTAATACCAATCATGCATTTGCGATTGTGATATAGTGCTTTTTTATAGACCTAATCGTTGTCTCAGATAGTCTTAAACTTGACTTCGATTAAGGATAAAGCTCTTAGGTATGTCTTTTCGTTCTGCAGCCACTCAAGACAAGGCTCAGTCGTATCGAGATGAAGAGGCTCAGCGAGCCACGACCGACATCATCCGACGTCATGCCGAAATGTCAAGGTCGGACACCTCGCGTGAAGTGCGCCAGCTGGAGCCGAACATCCATGTGGAGGCCGAGGCACACGTGGCTCGAGCAAGGGCGATGCTGGGAGAAGACCTTGGTCCGGGTCTCAGAGTACCAGACCCAAAAAAGGACCGACCGATTATTACGAAACCTCTCCAAGATTTAAGGGTCAATGAAGGAGAAGCTGTGAGGTAATCAAATATTAATATTATTATTAATAATATATTAACAAATTATTTTTGGTATTCACCATTTGCACCATGTGGTATTTTTCACATAATTTTAATGTTGATTGGACATTAGTTTTATTTTGCTTTTGAAACCTTGCAGTGGCGATGATTATACAGTGATGATGAAGTTGATGATTATGATGATGGTGATAATGCCGATGAGTAAGGGTGATGCTGATGAGAATGATGGTGGTGGTGATTATGGTGATGGTGTGGTGCTGCTGATTGTGGCAATGATGATGATGATAGTGGTGGTTTTGCTGGTGATGATGTGGTTTCATCGTGATGATGACTAGGTGATGAGCTGTGGCTTGTAGGATGGAGGTGAACTTCACCAGTGGTACCAATTCCATCCCAGAGGTGCGTTGGTTCTTTGACGGCAAAGAGATCGAGTCGTCTGATGATTTCCAGGTAACGCGTCTCGGCCCGATGTCGAGCCTCGTCATTCCAGAGGCATTTGCAGACGACTCTGGCACATTCACCGTGAGACTGATCAATCCAGATGGTGCCATGGCTGAGAGCACTTGCATCCTCTCCGTTAAAGGCACGTTCATTAGGCCTGGCTTTTAAATTTTTTTGTTTTTATTCCCAATATTTTATATAGCACCTTTCAATGCGACTAATCAAAAGTGCTCCCAACTCTAGCTCAGATGATACGGTAAGTTTTCAAACGACCATAAAAGTACAACTTCACGACATAGGGAACTGGCCTAACTCCGAGAAAGGTCATTCTGCCAAGCCCTTGGCCCTACCACAAAGAATGCATGGTTTCATATGACCCCAGGAAAGAAAAAAAAAGAGTTTGAGTGGTTTTATTGTTTTTCTTAATTGTTCAAAAGCAAACATTGACCACACGATCAACTGGAAAAGTATTTATTTATTTAATTTTGAAAGTTTATTAAACCAAGTTAGTTAAACTGATTTAGTCTTGTCCTTCCTTACTGTGACTCATGTACATTGACAATCTTGTGTATGAACATGAGATTATGTCTTGTTTTTCCTATCATGCGTTGCATAGTGTCATAGAGGATGAGATTCAGATTTTCAATGAAAACCTGGACTTGTGTTTCTGCTAACAGCTGCTCCATCTGCTCCAGCGCCGCCGCCAGCAGCCCGTGAGGTTCCCAGATTCCTGAAGCCACTGGGAGCCATTAATGTCTCATCCGGTGATAAGGCCGTCCTCGAAGTGTCCATTGCTGGTCTACCACCACCCAAAGTGGAATGGCTAATGAATGGAAAGCATCTGGTGGAAAGTCACCAATTACAGGTTATTTATAAGCTGAATTTAAAGGCATTAATGGAAAGTAACAATCATGAATGGAAAACATATTACGTCTATAGAACTTATTGACTGTTAAAATGTTGTAATGTGATTCAAATTGAGAATGTGAATAAAGTGTCTAATAGGGTTAAATAAATTGCTAGCATAAAATTGCCCTTGTAAATAAATACCAATAGTGTCCAACGATATCTAGTACCATTATATTCGCTAGTCTCTTGTGTACCATTGATCCTTGTGTTGTAATTTTATACTGGCCCCATATCAATTGCTCCATTGCGCTGCAGTACATTACAATCAGAGAATTTGTAATGTTCAGATGACACAGGATGGAAATAGATGTATTCTCGTGATAAATGGAGTGGTACGGGATGATGCAGGATCATACACATGTCGGGCGTACAACATCTCAGGAGGGGTTGAGTGTACAGCCGAACTATCCGTAGATGGTTAGTAGTGTTGAGCGATGTGATTTTAAAGAGGTAATTGTAAATCTTATAAATGTTGGATGGTGAGTAATATGGATTATTGTCATTGTAAAGAGGTAATTGTAATAGTAATTGGACTTTTATGATACCATAAGATGGCTTCCTCACCGACTTTTAAACATTTTAAGTTGCAAAAGTCAGTTTGAGTTTTTGTTCTTGGTCAGCATGTTTTTGCCAGATAGTTTACATCTGCATGTTTTCTACCATTTAGTTTTTGGTCTCTTCTTACACCTCATTCTGCATTGTAATTTATTATGTGTGAATTCCAATTAGGATTGTAACACAGATAATTATAAATACTAATAGTGATAACTATCGTATTGCTAATGAGATGCATATCTTCAAAGTAAAACTGTGGACTGGGTAAGAAGGATCTAGTGGCATAGTGTATTGCTGAAAAAAACACATACTCAGACATGCAAAACTATAATTTATTCAGCCCTTTATTATAAATTATAACAATTGTCTAGCACTTATATGCGCTCAGAACTTCTGGATCTGCACAAGATGTATTTAATAGTGAAACGGTTAAGTACTTGCTATACTGAGCTAAATGAATTGAAATGTACTTCAATATGAGTTAATTTGAGACTAATTTGGATTGTCTTGTTACTTTGTACCTAATGCATTACATGCAAGATTCGAAAGAAGAATAAAGAAAGACAGACCAAGACTGCACTGGTTAAATAATATAAATGAGGACAGAACATCACTTGGACGGATGCTAAGGGGAGCAATGAACTTGACAAATGACTGAGATCATTATTTGTACCAATTGCTGCCAAATATAGTGGGGATATAATTATGGTGATATGTGTCCTACCTAAATTTCTGGAGGCATTTGTGCCACATGGGATTGACATACCTTTTGTGTTTCCTATGATAAATGATTCCTTGGTGCTTCAACTAACAGATATTTCTAAAAGTGCTTCTTATTTTAAACGGTTTGGTGTTGCTGCTTGTTAGCCTGAAGACGTGTTTAGCTATTTTCAAAGTATGCATTTATTTCAGACAGTATATCTTCTCAGCAGCCTCTGAATAATTGTAATTTGCAGATAAAGCTTTTTAACAAGGTTTTTTGAAATTGTAAATGAAACCCTAATGTTCTAGTTTGTACAAGCGCTTGTCAGGAGTTAACATTATTTATTTTAGGAGTGATTATTTTAATTAACTATTTTGGAAATATTTTTGTAAAGTTATTCAGAATACTTAGTTTGATATATATGTTCTCAAAGTTTATTTGGGTCTTCCAAAAGGGTCAATTTCTGAGTTTCTAATAAATTTATCTAATCTATTATCAATTAATTTATTTTATTTATTTCCAAAATAGTTGTGTTAAAATACTTGTTTCAAAATAGGTATTTTGAGAGTGCATCGATAATTTAAAATGAATTTTGATTTCCAGAATGTTTACTTTTATCTGAAATTGATGATAATTGATTATAATTTGATGGCATGTTGTGTTTTTACAGATATTAATTGCAGATTATAGGAAAAGTGTTGAGCATCTGTTTTATTCTTAGTTTTTATTTCCATTGGTATTTTGTTCCTCGTGTGAATTCTATTTATGTTGCGATGTCGCGAGTGAGTGATTTCCTAGCATGGATTGCAGTTTTGGATGGTTTGGCTTGAAATGCAACGCTACAAACTCCTCGATGTTAGGTGAGTTTCATAAGATCTTGCTTTGTTTAGATATGGCCTTCAGAAAGTCTGAGTCATGAGTCAAGAAACCCTTGCAGTAATAATAACATATATTAATTATTCAGCTGGATAACTATGCAAATGTTTTGCTTTACATTACAGTCTGATCTGATCTCATTCCCTAATTGTCTAATCAAATAAAGTCCAGTTACACGCCACCATTAAACTGTAATTTTGTGTAATCAGGAAACTTAACTTTTCATTGTGTCATTCAGGTTCTGCTTTGAAATGTATGTTAACCCTGATAAAAAATTCAGATTTCTAAGCACTACTCCAAAGCCAAAGCACAGGACACCAGCTTATTTACTTATTTACAAATGCTACGTCATGTCAGATGGGTTGAGTTATCTGTATAGTGGAGGAAGATGCTGCGAGTATGATCAGACTGGCCTCCTGCCCAACGCTGTCCGGGTGTTTTTCTGGCCATACCTTAGATTAGACCTGTTTATCTTTGGATCAGGTTTTTCAGATGCTGGACCTAGAGTCGACAACTCTCTGTCTGCTCATCATGGTCAGTTTATGCCTTGTGCAATGTGCATTGACCACCAGAATGATAAAAGCTACCAATTACTATTAGTAATAACGATAACACGAACCAATCTGGTAATCGATTGAGCGCAGTATTTGTTGGTATGAAGCATGAGCAGAGAACAGTGGTAAAATGCATGATTTACAATTAATACCTTGTTTAGCAAAAGACAGGTTTAAACATGGATTCTGTGCTCGATAGGCATCTAGATTAGATCTAGCTGCTGTTGGCGTTTCGGTTGTCACCAAGGGTCCGCTCAGACTCATTTTATACGTGCCTTAAAACTGTTCTTTTTAAACGTGCTGAAGTCGGGAGCGCTCCTGAGTAGTAGCCTTGAAGGGGCGCTATATAAATCTCTGTAATGAATGAATGAATGAATTAACCACTCCATTACGTTTGTGACATTGCAATGAGCATTGCAGACTACCATTCTGTTTTTAACATGAGTTTTTTTGTGACGTTTGCTAAAGGTGTCTGTCCAAGGAGGGTCAGTCTGGAGGGTGAGATCACACGAACCCAACAACACTTCACGAACGCTAGCTCAGAAGTGCAGCTGGTCAAGAATTGGAATGGGCAAAGAAGGACCCACAGTTTCACTTCACCTATACCCACAGGTATTTTTGCGGTGACCTAGTGTAGACTTCCGTGACTTGTCTCTCAAAGTGACTGTGAGGCTTCGGTTGGTGTTGCTTCAATTGGGACTCTGGGAGGAATTTCATTCTCTAGATCCAGAAAACAAAAAGTGAGACTACTTAGATAGAACTGGTTCATACGTATGAAGAGCAATGGGATGCCATTTGGTATATAGCATAAGTTCTTATTCAGAATCTGATCCATCAGTAACGTTAGACTACAACAGTTTGTTCACTTTTTCAGTCGTGGTTGGTCGAGAGCGCTCCTGAGTAGATATCTGGTAGGGGTCTTGTATCAAGTTACGCTGGTTGATTGTTTTGGTTGATTGATTGATTTGACTGATTGATTGATTGATTGACATCTGTATTACTGTAATCCTCTTGCATAGGACATCGATCGATAGTTTCATCAAGTGAACCTGTAGTGCCAATCATTATGTGCTGAAGGAAAGACTGCTCGAAATCTGCTGTGTATTTGTTCAGACCCTATGGGATCAGGGGATTAGTCTGAACTCATTGAATTTCATTGTGTGGAGGATTGCAAGATGCATGTGTGCCTTTCAACTCTGCATTTGATTTGAACTCACTTGGATAGGCAGGCCAATTATAGATTTGGATGTGACTTAAATATTGGTGTTTTGGCGTAAATTTAGGAACTCTGCATAAATTTGGGCACCTTGGCAAAAATTTTGGAGCTGTGATTTCAAGTGACTTATAGTGTCGTGACTTATTTTTGCATTGTAGTCCTGGAACTTGATAAGACTCCTCCAGTGTTCGTTGAGCAACTGAAAGATATCGTTGCCAAAGATGGACAAGAGGTGGCGCTCTACTGCGTTGTCCGCGGCAACCCGATGCCGATCATTTCCTGGTATCACAACGGCAAGAACATTGATCGCAGCCAGGATTTTGTCTTCACCTATGATCAACAGACCGGAAAGGTTTATCTGGTCATCCTTGACTGCTTTCCAGACGATGAAGGTCATTTCAGGTGCAAAAATAGTTGTTATGTATTATGTGTTCTGAGAATCATTATTGCAATACAGAATTGCTTATTCGTGACCCATTCACTTCCGAATTTGATGCATGTGGAGTTAGTTGTCTTCATATATTTTCTAATAGTTTTAAATTGTTGTTATTATTGGTGTTATTATTATTATTATTAGTAGTAGTAGTAGTGGTAGTAGTAGTAGTAGTAGTATTTTAATAAATGTATCCCTGATGGTATTTCATTTCCTAGAGGCTTAGATCATAGTTTTACTAAGGTATTTATTATTATCATCATTATTGTTGTTTTTCCCATATCCATCAGATTTGACTAGCATTGTTCTGGAATGGCTAGTTTATACAGATTATTTAATCAGTGGAATGGGGATAAAAGTGATTGTACTATAGGCACTGATAGAGGAAGGTAGTCTCCCTTTATCACCTGATATTATTGTTATTTAACTATCATTTGTTATTATAACCATCATTATTATTAATATTGTTATAATTATCCTTTCCATAATTATTAGTATTTCTATTGTTCTCAAATTTGTCATTACATTGACATTGCATTTGATGTACAAATAAAATGATTATTTTGTCTTTTTTTGTTTGTGTTTTTGTTTGTTTTGTATTATTATTTTATCAAATGCAATTTAAATATTTCAGGTGTGTTGCGGAGAATGTAGTCGGTCATGCCACAACCGATTGCTACCTGAAGGTTCAAAGCTCAGAAGAAACTTCAAAACCAGTCACAATCGAAGGACAAAAAGCTTTCGAGAGTGGAAAAAACCGCCAGGAATCTGATAAGAAAAAGCCTAATAAGATTCATGGAAACAACCAGAAAACCACTTCTGGAACTCGCATCGATCCACCGCAGTTCACCAATGCGCTGAAGCCGGTTGTGGCTCGTGAGGGCGAAAAATGTACTCTGGTCGCCGTGGTTGCAGGCTTCCCGGCTCCTAACATTCTGTGGGTTAAGGACGGAAAGGAGTTGGAGGCATCGGAGCAGAATGACATTAAGTTTGATCGTTTTACTGGGGTTTGTGCGCTGACAATCCGGTCGGCCGGAGTTGTCGACAGCGGCATGTACTCCTGTCGAGCGTCCAACAAGGCTGGAAGGTCAACGTCAACGGCAAATGTGGTCATTGTCCGTAAGTTCTTTGTTGTGTCGTGCGAGTCTGTTGAGGGATTCACCACATCGTACAATGCTTTTCAATTACAATGTGTTATTATCTCTTGTTGTTGTATGCAAGTACTCAGCTGGTTGTTACCAGTCGTGCCTTCTTTGTGTTTGGCCCTCGCTCTGGAACAGGCTCCCATTTTTTTTAGCTTGTAACTCAGGGACTACTCTGACTATTGTTATACTGGCTGTCTTTTTGGCCATGCTGGTCAGGAGTGCTCTTGAACAGGAATCTTGAAGGGGTGCTATATAGATCTTTATTGTGAATGAATGAATCTATTGACATGTCAAATTTTATTTCATATATTCAAGAGGCGAAAACTCAATGCACGTTTCAGAATAATATGAAATGTACCTGCTTTTTAACTCCTAGCATTTGCACCTGCAGTTGTCACTGTAAAGTGTCCTGGAAGCAGCTTGCTACTGATGACACAGCATAAATTGATCATTACAACTGCGATACATGAGGTGCTATATAAATTTTATCAGTGCAAGACAGTTACAAACAACTAGGGAGTAAATTTACACCTACAATACATTTGTTGTTAATTGCACAATACAGATAGCAATACTGGTTGCGGCCCAACTCCTTGGCTGTGTATCAACTTTCAGTGATTAATTTGTTGATTGATTGATTGATTGATTGATTGATTGATTGATTGATACAGCTGCCGGGGCTGAAGTGACAATTCTTGAGAAGACAAGGTCTGTGAAAAAGGAGACGGTCGTGTCGAACAGCCGTGGAGAGACTCACGTCTTTGAGAGCTCACCATCTTTCCTGCAGACCCTGGCGCCATCTGTACATGTCTTACCAGGCAAAACGATAATGTAAATAATTTACTCAAGCAGATGACTTATCTTATAGAATTGACTTCAGTGAAACTCAATCTGTGGGAAATGCGTGGTAGATAGACTACGCATATGAATATGCGTTGAAAATGATTTTGGAAGCCATGTCGTAGGATGTTGTGAGTCGGTATATTGAAACAGATGAAGAAGAAAAGCATGAGTCTTTTAAGCAGGCATTTTCTAAACTTTGGATCATGATCCAAAAGTGGGTCGTAAAGCTTGGATATGTGGGTTGCCAAATTAGACATATTTCCATGTTTGACATATTTTGTTTTATCCCAGAAAATTTATATGATCTTGCTACTCAAGTTACAACAGTAACTTGAGTAACAAGTCATCTATGGTTGCTGCATGCAAAGTATTTGCGTTATTTTCTGGCTGAAAACATGTCACAAATGCAGCGACAAGCTTGCACCTGTAACAATTTTCAAGCGGATATCTCTAAAATTGCTTGATCTGCTGCAAGTGAAGCACGTATTAAAGATGTTTCAATTTTCAAGGAAAATTTTTCTGCTTAATACTGGAACTGGATTATTATTATTATTTCAAAAATTGTAAATGTATTTTTTAGGTCACTGTGTTTTTATGTGATTGCCATGTCAATTACATTATGATGTAATGTAATTGGGCATTTATATAGCCCCCCCTGCACAGTTAATGCAGTTGTATTAATGGGCTCTTACGATTTATCTCATCCAGGCTGCGTTGTTCTGTGACTGGTAAACCAAATCCATCTGTTGTTTGGTACCACAATGGAGATCTCGTGATGTCCGGCGATCACATCCGAGTCGCTCACGTTCGCGACTCGGCCATGCTTACGATCGAAGCTGCCAGGCCGTCAGATGCGGGCGAGTACATCTGCAGGGCTAGCAACAAGCTTGGTGATGTGGAAACACGAACAGTCCTGTTCACTGAGCCGGAAAATGGTAACGTGCCCTGGAATCGTTCTTTTGCAGCGAATTTATCAACTGTAGTCACTGAACTTTAACTGAACTTCTCAAACTGATTATATGTGCATTGTTAATTTATATCATACAGGGTTTTGTCTATCACTTTTGGTTTCACTGACCTATTGGACATTGATTGGACTCTGATGAACTTTGATTCTTGATTCTTAACTTCGGTTTTACCAACGGTGACCTTTGATCCATACCTTAGATTATTCTGATTAGTATGCAATAAAGATCATTTGACTGCTTATTGTTAGTTTCTTTTTGATTGCTTGAGTGTTTGTTTATGTGTGTTATTACCCTCTGCAGTCTGCATACTGATTGTCATCAGGATTTCAAGAGACTAAAAAGATGCTATATAAATGTACTATTACAATGGGCAGGTTACATTTGTTTACATTATATTAACTGTTTCTTTTTAGCCACTGACGTGAAATTGGATGAATCTTTGGAGGCATCTTCAACCGTCTCACACCTTCCACTGTCTGATCCTACCACAGAAACCTCGGCCCGGATCACCCACCCCGACGACCCTCCCAAGTTCATTACCCCACTCTGCAACCAGACTGCCCCAGACGGAGAACGGGTCGTTTTCCGAGTGCGATTCCGGGGATTTCCTCCCCCAGTCGTGACTTGGTACTTCAACGGGCAGCCGATAGAGTCGAGTCCAGATTTCCGAATTTCGGAGGACCACGAACGGGGAGAGAGCACGATGACGATCGTGGAGTTGTTCCCGGATGACGAAGGAGAGTACATGTGCAGGGTGGAGAATCCATTGGGGACCGCGGTGACTCACTGCCATCTGTTTGTTCGACGTAAGTGGTGCAGTGATCCTAACCGTAAAGAGAACTTCTGTCATATTTTGCTCATACAGAAACCCGCTGGCTAGTTCCGTGTATATCCACCACTGGTGACTCTTCCTGTGCTTTATTTTTGCTGGCGATTGAATAGTCCAGCGTTTCCCAATCTTTTTTCGCCGTGGAACCCTTTGATCATTAATTGTTTTGGCGGAACCCTGTTCAAAACTAAGCATATTCTGTTGTACGTACAAACGCTTGAGAGAATGAAGACAGTTATAGGTTTAGGCCAAGATTAGATTAATAGAGACAGAAAAATAACACAAATATCGATGACAATAACATATGATCTCTCTTGCATGTAAAGTAATACTCAGATGTCAGGCAAAAGGCTTCCCTTTGTTATTATTATTATTTAAAAAAATTTGTAATGCGCACAAGGTCACATCTAAATGAGAATCTTAGGCGCGGATAGTCAGTCGCCAAGAGAAGATGCAATTAGATTTCCAAATCCTTGAAAGCCAAAGAGAAATAAGGAGTTTTTAGTCGCTTTTTGAAGAAAGGAAGTGAATTTGAGCTACGAAGAGAGAGTGGCAGTCGATTCCATTCCCTAGGAGCAGAAAACACTGAAGGTTTTCCACGGAATCCTTTTCTTTACCTCACGGAACCCTAGGGTTTCGCAGAACACAGTTTGAAGCACTGGAATAGTCTGTTGACATTTAACACCATAATGCTAACACAGAGAGCACTGCAGTGATGTACTGTTGCCCAAAAGCCCTTCTTCTCAGCTTGTACGTTTAGTAGTATTAAGTGGGGTTAATGTATGATGTTGGATGTTATTTACCACAGCATCTGAGTTCAGGGTTATATTTGCTAATTCAGGACTCTGACTAACGAAGTGTAAGACTCTGTTTGGATGGACTAAAATCTAACGGTGCCCTGCAAATGTTGTCTGCTCAAATAAATGAATGGATGAAGTTAGTTGGGCTGAAATGGGCTCTTTATGGATGAAACAATCTCTGTTTGATGTCTCCTTGTAGTTGAAGGTTCGGAAGAAGATAAAGCAAGTATATCGACAACAGACGCAACAGATCTCGACAACCAGAGGCGGTTTTCAGAGACGGTTGCCATCGACAACAGTCAGACAGTCTCTGAGGGCGTTCTGCAGTTCGCTCTTCCGATTGTCAAGAAGGAAAAGTCGGAGTTGATGACACGTAGCGTTTCCCTTCCGCGCGGAACGAAGATGGAGGTGCAGCTGTCTGCTCCACCATCCCTTGTCGAAAGGAAGCAGATCAGTCTGAAGCAGCGTGCGGAGGCGGTGTCGACGTTGCGCCAGGAGCTGATGATCCCGCTGATGCAGCAGCGAAGTTTTTCAGAGACGGTTGCCATTGACAACCAGAGGCAGGAGGAGATGCTCCTGCAGCATCGGTCGTCGAGCAGGGCGCAGCTGAACGTGGAGAGGGTGTCGGCGCCACGCGCGATCAAGATGGAGGTGGAGGTGCCAAGGCCGAAGAGGGAGCTGAGCAGATGCGAGTTCCAGCGGAAGAGGAGGGTGGAAGCGATCCAGACCCAGCGGCAGGAGATGCGCCTACACCTGGCTGGTGGAAAACCTGTCTTTGTCGAGGAACTGGCGCCGCAGAAGGTAATGTTCTTTCTCTTTTATCCAGGCATTGAATGGCATTTAGTGTAACATTTAGTACAAGACAACTAACATTTAAGTGTTTAAATTATCGACAACAGTCTCTTATTGCGTTAGTCCAAGTGATGTTTTGTCCTCATTTAAATAATTCTTTATCCAGGATTGCCTTGGTCTGCCTTAGATTAGATCTGAACAGGTAAGATAACCTGATCTGCTGCCTTGTGATGATGCAGGTGATGGATGGAGATCAGGTAAAGTTCTGTTGCCACGTCCATGGCAATCCGATGCCTGAGATCTCATGGAAGCACAATGGGAAGATGGTCTTTGACAACCCAGATGTTCGGACGATCTACGAACGTGAGACTGGAGAAGTAGTACTGTTGATACTGGAGGCATTTCCACAGGATACCGGGCTTTATGAGTGCATAGCAGTCAACAAGTACGGGAGAACCTTATCCGTGGCCAACCTTACGGTTGAAGGTAAGTCTGCGTTTTAGGTGTAGCAGTTGAATGAGGCTTGGAAGAGTGACATGATGGTGATGGTACAAGCTGGTACATACATGCAGGAGTACTACTGTGATGGCTTATGTATTGTAATTTCGAATTTATATAGTGCCGCTTAAAGAGACCAACTGTGATCAGAAGCTCTCCCGACCTAACACCATGCGACCATGGTCGAACAGAATGATCTTGAAGAATTTGTGGGAATAGGCAATGGATGACATGTTCTCCCTTTACACCTGAAATGGTTTACATAGCAGTGGCTATTATTTTAATGGAAACAGGATTACATTGCATTATGCTACTATCACGTAGCAACGTAAAACATATTATGTGTTCTATTATGATGTGCTTTGAGATGGCACTAATTTGCATTACTGTATTGTATTGCCATCTCCCAAATAGGTATTCACATATCCACCTAATGTTGAAAGGTTGGCTTCTCGTAATGGCTACTTCGGTAACTATTGGCAAAGCATATCTATATATTATCTGAAAAAGCATATCTAGGTGAGTGTTTGTACAAAGCCTTTTAGGCACAGCTCAATAGCTCTGCTGGGAGTAGAGAGGTTGTGGTTTCAGTGTTTTAAGGGTGATGTTAACTGTTTTATTGTAGCTTATGAATACAATCCAGACAGCGAGATTTCTCACTCGGACTCCGTCACATCGCCGCCTGTTACTTCTTCAAAGCCAGATTTCCAGTCCAAGACTACACTGTTCTTTGCCAACATGGGGAAGATGAAAACAGAGGCACAGGTAACCTCCAAATCTACCCAGGTGAGAGAACACGTCTACGAGGAGACAGTACAGATGGCCGACGTCAAATGGCAGTTGCCGAAACCACCATCACCCACACAAAAGGTACAAGATGCAGCTCAAGCAGTAGAGCCACCAAAGAGACAAGGCGAAATAGTTCAGAGTCGAATACGTGTACGGGAACTTGCGATACCAAGTGAAGTGCAGGCAGACATTGAAGGACCTCAAGAAAGAATTAATATTCAAAGTGTGGCCAAACATACTGAGGTATTTCACAAGGACCTACAGCTGCAGCAAGTTGCAGCAGGTGGACATAAGGCAAGCGGTGAAGTTTTGATGCCGATTCATCATCTCCAGAAGGTGGCAGAGGATTCTTCTCCCTTGAGATTCCGATCAGAGGATGGCCTTGAGATGAGAGTTCAATCTCACCTGAGCCTAGACCTCACAAAGCGTCATCACGTTGAGGAGCATGTTGCTCGATCAATCACCTTAGAGACGAAGGCTTTTGACATCTCACCTCCAACCACCTATGCTGTGGATTCAGCTGCACTTGGAGCAGGGAACCAGTCTGTGATAACAACTCAGAGGGAACACAAGCAATCTCAGAAGAAGGATTTAATGACCACTGTTGCAGTTCAAGGTGGACAGCAAATGAAGAGGTCAGAGGCTGTCATCTTAATAGAGGCTCATTCAAGTCAGAAAGCAACAATTGATGCAAATTCCAATAAGACAGCTCGATCAGGAGCAGTACAGGAGGCAACCAGACCCCCTCTGGATTTTCCAAAGTCGCTTCTGATCTCGGAACAGTATATCCGGACTCCAGAAGACTCTGTCGAACTGTTTCCAGATCGGTTCTCAGCATCTCAGGCGAATGTTATTGAGGACTTGTGTGGAAAGGTTTCTTGTCATCTGACTTTGAGTCTGGTACGTACATCAGAAGAGACAGTTTGTCGAGAAGATGTGGAACGTTACCTGGAACATATTCGTTTCAGCTCTGTTCTGGAACATGAAGTTGGTTCTGACCTTTTCCAGGTGGAGAAGACGATTGTGAACAGTTTAGGATTTGATGATGATAGTTCCAGACTGCATGAGATAGTGACTAAAGTAGTTGATGTCGTAGGCGAAGTCCCTGTTCCAGCTTTTAATGCTGTTCAAGGTGAAAATAAAAATATATTATCGACATCTGAAGATGTGGTTCATGCCATGGATGAAGGTGTTAAACCCCATGAACAAATCTCAGCCATGATACAGGATGCAGCACCAAAAGAGCCTCTAATGAATGAGGTCGATGTGCCACCATCAGAATGCGAGACTGTAGCGACAGAAACGGGTTCCGAAATTCAAGATGGAATTTTTGAAGAAACACTGTATGAAAACACTACCGAATCGATGAATGGGGTCAGAGTGCCACCACCTCCACCAAAAAAGCAAATATCACAGTCAGAGGGATCGGAGGATGACGTCTTCTTCGACGCAGTTGAACGAATGAGTCATGGAAGTAGGGCAACGCTATCCAGCATTGATGATGATGCTCTCGCTGTTTTGGAGTTAGAAGGAACTGATGTCGGAGCAGAAAGTCCCATACCTCCAGGTATTGCTGAAACAGTTTCTGATGAAAGGCTAACAGAAGATACGCTCATGGTCAGAACCCAAGAAGAGTTTCCAACAGAAATCTCTGCCCAAGAAATTGTAGAAGAGCTACCCACTGAGGCCTCCATTGCCAAAATCATAGAGCAACTACCCACTGAAACCCCCATTGCCGAAATCTCAGAGGAGCTACCCATTGGAGCCCCAATTGCTGAAATCCCAGAAGAACGGCCCACTGAAGCCCCCATTGCTGAAATCCCAGAAAAACTAGCCACTGAAGCCCTCATTGTTGAAGCTATTGCCGAAATCTCAGAGGAGCTACCCGTTGAAGTCCCCATTGCTGATATCCCAGATGAACTACCCACTGTAGCCCTCATTGCTGAAATTTCAGAAGAACTACCCACTGAAGCCCCAATTGCTGAAAGCCCAGAAGAACTACCCACCGTGGCCCCAATTGCTGAAATCCCAGAACAATTGCCCACTGAAATCCCAGAAGAACTACACACTGAAACCCCCATTGCTGAAATCCAAGAAGGGCAATCTATTGAAACCTCTGTCACTCAACTGCACGAAGAGCTTTCCAATGAAACCCCCATCACTGACATGCCAGAATTGTCAGTACCAGTTGCTCCTTTCTTTGAGGAACCCTTGTCTCCAATGACGGTCACTGATGGCCAGAGGACAATACTAAAATGTCATGTCGAAGGTCACCCGTTGCCATCAGTAACATGGTACGTAGATGGAGATCCGATCGTGGAATCCGGAGACTTCCAGGTGGGCCGCGTTGACGGAATCTGCTCCTTGGTCATCGTGGACACGCTACCTGAGGACGAAGGAGAGTATTCCGTCATTGCCGTCAACGAAGCCGGAGAGTCGACGACAAAAGCATTTCTTACAGTCATACGTAAGTACATTAAAGTTTATATTACTTTGCTATGCCATGTACTGCCATTTGATATCATTTGGGTTGTGGCTGTTTAGGTGTTTATAGATTTATGTTCATATGTATGAGGTCTGTATGTGTAGTTGTATGGGTAGTTGTATGTGTAGTTGTATGTGTTTATGTATTACGGTGTTTTAAGTATGTGTAGTATTTTCAACTGAAGGAGTTTTTCTTCTATTCTTCTTTGAAATGTGTTTATTTTGGTGTAGGTTGGATTGGGAGCGCCTGTGTAGATTTCTTGAAGAGGAGCAATATCAAGTTTCATCGATTCATTGATGATGTAGTTAGCAATCTATGTAATGCTGGTGTCCAATGCCCAGAACGTCAGTCGATGCCAATTCATGAATAAATTCCATATTTTAAATCGTATCTTGATAGCTTAACCCAGCGCTTATTGAAAATCTAATGCTCTACTGAGTAGCTTGTCCTGCTATATTACATTACAATGTAATGTGTGATCACTTGCATTGGTTGGGTTTTTGCTGTTAGGTGCTACTGGTCCTGCCATTCCTTGTTTCAAGAGTGGGCTTGTCAACATCGATGTAATGGAGTCTCAATCTGCCAGACTCGAATGCGAAGTGACTGATGACCCTGCCACCATTGTCACCTGGTACCAGGTGACTATGGAGTTCTATTAAGCAATTAATCAATTAGACCTGGCTAGATTAGATTAGCTTAATCTGGATAAACTTTAAAGTAGCTCAAGCTGGACTAACTTTTGTTCTGTTAAGCAATTAAACAATTTGACCCAACTTGATTAGAATGGCTTAAGCTGGATGAACTTTTGGTTAGCTGAAACTGGAATAACTTTAGTTCGATTAATTAATTAGACCCAACTAAATTATTAATTTTAAATTATCTCAAGCTGGAATAACTTTTGTTCTATTAAGCAATCAATTAATTAGAACAAACTAGATGATTAGATTAACTTAAGCCGTTATAACTTTTGTTCTGTGAAGCAATTAATCCATTAGACCCAGCTAGATTATATATATTAGCTTTGGCTGGCATAACTTTAGAAAAGTTAAGCAATTGATTTATTGGACCCAACTGGATTAGCTTAGCTTAAACTGGAATAACTTTTATTCTCTTAAGTGATTTATCAATTAGATCCAACTAGATTAGCTTAAGCTTAGATGGCTTTTTGTTTTGTTCTGTTGAGCGTGTTTTGCCATAATATCATGGTTAATGCAGAGCTCTAAAGTCTATGTTGTTGTTGTCAGCAGAGTGCCATTTATTTATTTTCTCACAGAATGGTCAGAAGTTGTCTTCGAATGCTCACTTCCAGATGGAGTATTCAGAGGGAAAATGCATTCTGCTCATAGATGGAGCCACTGCAGAGGACGAAGGGGAGTACGCCTGTGAAGTCCGCAACGAGCAAGGAGTGGCTTCCACTGCTGCTCAGTTGCTCGTCGACCGTAGGCACAATCGTGAATTTCTGTGTTTGATTTATACATGTATGTCTGTATGTGAGTGTACATATGAAATACTGTATGTGTATGTATGTATGTGCAACTGTGCATGCACTGTTGTATGTATGTATGTATGTATGTATGTATGTTTGTATATGTCTATTTGCATGTATGCATTTAGTCATTTATTACGTACTTATATTTATGTGTTAAAATATTTTGATGTTGATTACTTTGGACCCTACAATTCAAGACCATTTGCAAATGGCATGGTCCTCAACTTGAATAGAAGTTAAAAAATAAGACAGGACATTTGTGCAGATGGCTTTTACTTTGTTGACCCTGGTATTTATGAATATGCATATTGTGTGCAAAGTAAGTCTTTTTATATATATATATATATACATATATATATATATATATATATATATATATCGAAGCAGTTGTGTCCTGTCTGGAAATAGGCCAGCTTGTTACCTATACATTCTTCGCAGACTTTGCAGTACATGTCTAATTGTCTATCTGTCCATCCATTCATTCATTCATCCATTCATTCACCCATCCATCAACACACAATTGTACACGCATACATTATTGAATATTACCTTAGGTGGATAAAGTTTGTCTTTCTTTGAAAATGTTACATTAATTGTTGCTTTCTGCATGCACATTAACCTAAATACTTGCATGCACATATGCATTTTCACAGATATGCATTTCGTGACATAGATATGCATTTCGTGACATAGATATGCATTTCGTGACATAGATATGCATTTCGTGACATAGATATGCATTTCGTGACATAGATATGCATTTCGTGACATAGATATGCATTTCGTGACAGATATCCATTTCATGACATAGATATGCATTTCGTGACATAGATATGCATTTCGTGACAGATATACATTTCATGACATAGATATGCATTTCGTGACAGATATACATTTCGTGACATAGATATGCATTTCGTGACAGATAAACATTTCGTGACATAGATATGCATTTCGTGACAGATATACATTTCGTGACATAGATATGCATTTCGTGACATAGATATGCATTTCGTGACAGATATACATTTCGTGACATAGATATGCATTTCGTGACAGATATACATTTCGTGACATAGATATGCATTTCGTGACATAGATATGCATTTCGTGACATAGATATGCATTTCGTGACATAGATATGCATTTCGTGACATAGATATGCATTTCGTGACATAGATATGCATTTCGTGACATAGATATGCTTTTCGTGACATAGATATGCATTTCATGACATAGATATACATTTGGTGACATAGATATGCATTTCCTGACATAGATATGCATTTCGTGACATAGATATGCATTTCATGACATAGATATGCATTTCGTGACAGATATACATTTCATGACATAGATATGCATTTCGTGACAGATATACATTTCGTGACATAGATATGCATTTCGTGACAGATAAACATTTCGTGACATAGATATGCATTTCGTGACAGATATACATTTCGTGACATAGATATGCATTTCGTGACATAGATATGCATTTCGTGACAGATATACATTTCGTGACATAGATATGCATTTCGTGACAGATATACATTTCGTGACATAGATATGCATTTCGTGACATAGATATGCATTTCGTGACATAGATATGCATTTCGTGACATAGATATGCATTTCGTGACATAGATATGCATTTCGTGACATAGATATGCATTTCGTGACATAGATATGCATTTCGTGACATAGATATGCATTTCGTGACATAGATATGCATTTCCTGACATAGATATGCATTTCGTGACATAGATACACATTTGGTGACATAGATATGCATTTCCTGACATAGATATGCATTTCGTGACATAGATATGCATTTCGTTACATAGATATGCATTTCGTGACATAGATATACATTTGGTGACATAGATATGCATTTCCTGACATAGATATGCATTTCATGACATAGATATACATTTGGTGACATAGATATGCATTTCCTGACATAGATATGCATTTCATGACATAGATATGCATTTCGTGACATAGATATGCATTTCGTGACAGATATACATTTCATGACATAGATATGCATTTCGTGACAGATATACATTTCGTGACATAGATATGCATTTCGTGACAGATATACATTTCGTGACATAGATATGCATTTCGTGACATAGATATGCATTTCGTGACAGATATACATTTCGTGACATAGATATGCATTTCGTGACATAGATATGCATTTTGTGACATAGATATGCATTTCGTGACATAGATATGCATTTCGTGACATAGATATACATTTGGTGACATAGATATGCATTTCGTGACATAGATATGCATTTCGTGACATAGATATGCATTTCGTGACATAGATATGCATTTCGTGACATAGATATACATTTGGTGACATAGATATGCATTTCCTGACATAGATATGCATTTCATGACATAGATATACATTTGGTGACATAGATATGCATTTCGTGACATAGATATGCATTTCATGACATAGATATGCATTTCGTGACATAGATATACATTTGGTGACATAGATATGCATTTCATGACATAGATATGCATTTCGTGACATAGATATACATTTGGTGAAATAGATATGCATTTCATGACATAGATATGCATTTCGTGACATAGATATACATTTGGTGACATAGATATGCATTTTCTGACATAGATATGCATTTCATGACATAGATATGCATTTCGTGACATAGATATACATTTCGTGACATAGATATGCATTTCGTGACATAGATATGCATTACGTGACATAGATATGCATTTCATGACATAGATATGCATTTCATGACATAGATATGCATTTCGTGACATACATATGCATTTCATGACATAGATATACATTTCGTGACATAGATATACATTTCGTGAGTGACATAGTTGCATACACATACATGACTATATGCATTTTTTAATTTATCATAATTGTAGTTACATTATCATAAGGAGTAATTAATTATATTTGGCATTTATTATACAATTGCCTATCCACTGGTTTACATACATCTTAATTTATCTAATAGATACATTTTAAATGTTAAATATACATCTTCTCTCGTCTCATAAACTATTGGATGTTTGCATGTTTTGATTAATGTGTCTGGTATGTGTGTTTGTTATGACAGGTTTGGTGGACTAATCCGAGCATGGTTCTGTCGATTGCTATCTACATTCTAACTTCTTAACCTGATACATTTGTTTTGGTTTTAGCATTGCGGCCTGAATGAAATGAGCATGACGCTTCTCTTGTCAGCTCCAGCTTGAAATTAAAGCATGCATTGCAGGCTGCTTTTTCATTGTTTTCTCTAATAAGTTTTGTTGATACTTGTCTGATTTCTAGAGCCTGTCCATTTTTGGACTTTCCTGTATTTTTAGCATTTATGTAGGTAATAAATATAACACAGTTTTACTGTATTTTTTTGCAGATATGCATTTTGTGACTACATATGTATCAGCAGAGAGTGTATATATATATATATATATATATATATATATATATATATATTCTCTGCTGATACATGCTCACAAATAAATATATATATATAATTATGTGTTTACCTGTGTATCAAGTCTCTTTATATTTGCCTGAATAAGGGTGTGATTCATGACTGAGATACATTTATGACTTAATTTTAGCTGATAGTGTGTACCAGTAGATATTACCATTGTTGTATAACCACATAATTATAAAAAATTATATTATTAACACTTTAATGAGGAGTGTGTGCCGAAAGTGACAGGGAAACCAAGGCATCTCATCTTTAAGCTATTAAGTTGTCTGCAATGTTTTTTTGGTTGGTTTATGACAAAAATGTGATTATTTTTAGGCACTTGTGGGCATAGTTTAATTTGAGGTCATTTTAATTCAGGCTGCTACCAACAATAAGGTGCTCGATTTTTACATAGTACTTTTATTGCTTCAAATGAATTTGTGATTTTTAAGATTGAATGTTGCATGTGCCTTTGTCATTCCAAACATCTTGTGCAGAATCCAAAGAAATGTGCTATAAATTTCAATGAAAGTAACAGTTACTTTACTATCATGAATTTTTTTCTACAAGATACACGTGATCCTTCCAAATATCTGTAATGTTTGCCTATTTCCTATTCATACCCAATGATGTTAAAGCCTCAAATGGATGAACTTATCAGTTAACTTTTAAATGCGGTAATTAGAATTTTATTAACCTGCATGTTTGTGGTGTTTAATTGCTTTGCAAGAATTTTGCTGGAAAGTAACATCAGTATGGTCTATATAAATGTTCATTACACTCATAAAAAACATGCTTAACTATGTACATACCCATATACATGCATGAATACAGTGACTTGGATAGAAAACAACACTAGTGTGTTCATAATAATTCTAAAAGGCTCATATAAAAATTGCATACATACCGATGTGCATGCATGCATACATACATGTGTGTATATTTTTGTACTCAGGCCACAGAAGAGACCCAGAGGATGCAGAGACTGGATCCAAAAAGCATCCCGCAGGTGAGACAGGCGCTCCTCATTTCGCGCATCACTTGCACGGATCTCGGGTCGATTCGGGCGACCAGATCCTCGTGAGCGGGCGTGTCATGGGCGATGAGCCGTGGCAGGTGAAGTGGACCGTGAACGGCCATGACATCGCCGCTCTCGATTCGGTCGAGCGGAACCGCTACCTCGTCTCGTCGGTCCTTGACGGACTGCAGATCCTGTGCATCGAGGAATGCAGCAGCAGGGATCACGGCGAATACATGTGCTGTGTGTCGAATGCGAGCGGACATGCTTCCTCTTCGTGTTTCGTGGAAGTAAAGTTTGTGGAGAATCCATTGTCTGTGGAGAATTCATTGTCTGTGGGTCTGTACCAGTCTTGAGATCGTATCACCAATTAACGCCGGTGATGGTGCATGCTGCTTGATGCTTTCGCTTTGAGGCATCGGTGTCGAATGATTTCTGCTGTTGACTTTTTTGGATCAATTTCAATCATCTTACCTTTAATTCTCTCGTTCAGGGTTTTTGGATGTGGTGTATCGGTTTTTGCTTACTTCTGTTTGGTCTTGATAGACTGTAGATATTGTCTTTTTATGTTTCAGATCAATTTCAATCTCTTCTCTTTCAATTCTTGCTCGTGGCTTTTGGATGTGATTTATCGGTTTTGCTTTCAAAGCATCCTTCTGTATGGTCTTGATTGACTATAAATTTCGTCTTTTATATTTAGAAGGAATTTCAATCTTGTCTCTTTTAATTAGTTCTGCTTTCAAAACATCCTTTTCTGTGGTCTTGACAGACTATTATCTCAAGGCTGTGATTATTTTTGGGTGCTGTACTTTGTATTACATCTGCTTGAAAGGCATCCTTTTATTCTGATCTCATTCAGTTACGATTGAGGGCTTTCGTAAATTTGTTGGTGAATAGTGTGCTATGAATTTTTCTGTTTGAAACACTCCATTTTGGATAAATTATATATGGTTAATTGTGTATTTTTAATTATATATGGTTAATTACATCAGATTTATTATATTGGGTTAGTTATTTAGTTTTAATTATTTTGGGTAAATTGTATTGGATAGATTCTATTTATTCTATTTTTCTATAGGGTTAGCTTTATAGAATTAATTCTATAGGATTAATTATATATAGGGTTAAATATAATTATATGGGATTTATTATGCAGACTATATCTTAGTCGTTTATTAAGTTTTTGGGTAATAGTTGGCAATAAACATCCCTAAATTTGGAGTAGGTGGTTTATATCAAAGGGATTCATTCTTTGAAATATGATGCACTTTTGTATCATCTCTTTGATCTTGTTATTCTGTGCTATGGTTAATTTTTCTAATGTTGTATTTTTGTCTGTTCTTTCCACACACACCTTTCAAGTATGTGCTGATAAATAATGTAACTGGGTTTTGGTTCATTTCGATATGAATTGATTATTCTATTAACACTTTTCCTGGTCATAACATCCCTTGTTCAGCAATCATGGCTTTTTGTGGCTTTTGGTTAATGTCTAGGACCATCTTCATTCTCGCAATTGCTTCAATTATTTAAATCGTCTTTTGTTTCAATTCTTTTGTTGGTCAATTATGTCTTATTGCTTTGTTAATTTCTTTGCTGTTGGTGATCAACAGGTCTTTATAATGCATTGTCGATTCCCGTTCTAATGCGAGTTCTTTGAATGTTGGTCGACTTTTGGATAAATTGCTGCAATTGATTTCCCTTAGTGTGCTGGATGATGTGTGATAAGGTCCAGAGAAAAAGAATCTTTTCCTTGGATCAAGCATCGATGGTCTGAAATGACCTTGAATTGACCTTGCATTTAGTGTTCAACACATTGATGGCTAATTTGAGGCTCTGGCTGTTTTGTTTTGTGATTTTTCTGATTTTCATCGCTGATACTATTTGGGAGTAATTGTTTGGTTCCCTTGTTCCTTTGTACTCTAATTCATTAAGTGAAGGCTTGACTTTTCCTCTTGCACCTCATGCATTCCGATTATTGTGTTAATTGATTTATAGAAAGAGCCAGATTTAACCTTACTTTCAATCATATTCACTGAGAGTCTATATCTTGGTTATTCTTTTGCTTAATAAATCATCTGGACTGTTGATTGAAATCCTGATTGATATTGCTATGTAATTATTCCTCCTTATATATGCGTGTATCTAGGCATCTGTGTGATTCTTCTGTGAGGCTTTAAGAGATGATGAGAAGTGACTGACTAACGGATCTGAAGGGAGGCACATTTTGTTTTTTAATTGTGCTGAGAAACATATATAGCACTATTTCAGTATAGACATATCAGAGACAAAGAAAGACTGAGGAGTTCGTGTCACATGTTTTTGGTCACTTATTCCAGGGGAGTGGATCAGGCTGGACCTTGGAAGTCCAGGCAGGAGTAACAATCAGGCCTTGCGTGGCAGAGTGGATGAATGGATGACCATTGGTGTTAGAGACCGAGAGCCAAAGCTCTTCGAGATGTGATGGAGCAGACGCTGCTAGACAATCATGCATGACCATCAAGACCAATTGGTCCTCTGCAGACGAGAATTACCATTTACAAATTGAAGATCTAGTTTTCTTCTTTCGATTAAGCTCGGTCAACTTAGACTGTTCACTGGAGGCATCACTGTTCTCTACTCTTTTGAAGGAGAATTATTTCTAGTAGTAAGCTAGAATTTGCACCTTCAGGGTCTGTTTTCCCCCCACTAATATAGTCTAGGCCAGTGGTTCTCAACCTGTGAGTCACGACCCCCCACGGGGGTCGCCTGACAATTTGCCAGGGGTTGCCTAGAACCTTGAGGAATTTTTAAAAAAGCGTTTTCAGCCTTGTTTCTCATATTATGATAAAATTTATGTAATCGTGATTATTACATGAACTATTACGATTACTTAAATTAATCTTTTCTTATTTCTTATTTTCTTATTTTTTGTACTATGATTCATTTAATGTAAGTATTGCCAACAACAAATTTTAAATTCTTCTGTTATTTTAAGATTGATCATGCTGTTATGAGGTGTATGGATTATCAAATGATGAGAAGTAAAACGCATGGTAGAAAAATGCGGTGAAGGCAGTAATCCAATATTTATAACAGCTGGGGGTCGTCATATACCTTTGGATATATTATTAGGGGTCGTAGGACTAAAAAGGTTGAGAACCGCTGGTCTTGACTGATCTGAAGATCTAGTGATTTTGCTCTATGCTGACATGAGCTAATTCTCAAGACTCACTATGGCATACTTCTCGCTGGCTCTACAATTTTGTAATATCTGACTGCACTACTTACTACCTGGGCAGCTCTCTGATTCGGAAATTCTTTAGTAGCGCCACTCACCTTTCTCAGTTACTCTGTATAAATTTTCAATTTCAAATACATTTATGTCTCTATTGTGTTGAAGTTACTTTGTTGCATTTTCTTTTTACCAGTTGAAAAGGAACCGATAGATGCTAAAGGTTCTTGGCAGAAAGAGGACGAATTGGCCATGTATCCGGACAGTATCACCTCCTCTAAAGAACGTTTCCTAACTGAGGAGGAGGATGAGCTTTACGAACCACTGGGCGAAGAATATTCCAATGTTTCCAGAAAACTTGGAGCCAAGTTGAAACCAATTACTGAGAATTCAGGTGAGTCTGTTGAGCCTTTACAATCGCTTGAAGTCATTACTGGTGAACACAGGTGTGGGGAGATCTTGATGGGTGAAATGGGGTCTTCCAATGTGCCCGAACAGGTGTGTTTTGATGGCTCCGAGGGCGAACATATGGCTGTGTCGAATGATGAGGTTGTATTCCTTGAAGATTCACAAGAACAGGTGGCTGATCCAGGAATGTGTCATATTGTGGGTACCAGAAAAAATCCAGAAACGCAGGCAGAGGTGATGGAACCAACACTGTCCGTTGACTCAGACTTGACTTCAGATGTTGAATCTTTCAACCAACACAGCAGTGGCAAGGCTCGTTGTCTGGCAACGGCGGAAAGTGTGAGCCCGTCAGAAATCCAGAACCATCTCTCTGAGGTGGAGATTCTACATCGAAATCAACCGTTTCATGTGCTGGAAGAGCAAACAGACCCTTCGAAGGATTGCACAACTACACAGTTGGATGTTGACGATAGTCTTGCACAAGAAAGGATCTCAGAAGAGCATTCTTTGGAACTCGTTCTATCTCATTCGGTTGATCTCATTGAAGGTGTCGTAGACCAGTTATCGGACCAAGAGAGTTGTAAAATCTATGCAGTTGAAAGTGACGTCCTGCAAGTACAGAAGAAAATGAGAGAGATTCGAACTACAGAGTTGGTTCAATCTCTTGTAGCAGATGTTCTTGAAGACTTAGCAGAGGTTGATTGTCATGTGATTGGTCGGATTTTGGAAAACGTGGACAGTCTGTTGTTAGCCAAAAAGGAAATGCAAGCAAGCCTTGTGTCAGAACTATTACCATCTCATGAGTATCCCGATCTCAAAGCTATGTCGGTAGAAAACATTGTTTCCTGTCACATTGCTGAAGTGAATAACGATCTTATGAATGTGCTTCGACACACCCAAGAGAACTTCATTTCAGAACTGATTCCTTCTCATGTGATTTATAATATCATGGACGAAAGGGATGAGACCGTCGATGCCAATCAGATCGGTGAAGTTAAGAGTGATCTCATTGAAGCACACAACTATACCCTGAAAAGTTTTGAGGCAGAGGATGGTGTTAATTGTGAGATTTCTGATGTCATTGATGACCTTATTACCGGAAGGAGACAGAGGCAAGAGAATCTTACTCTGGAGCAACTAGTTACTCATGAAACGGCTGATTTGAATGATATTAGAGAGGAAGATAATGACTCCTGTCAAATCTATGAAGTTACTGACAATCTTTTTGAAGGAAAGACAGAAAAGGTAGAAAACTTAACGTCTGAACTGGTGACTTCTCTTGATTGCTCCAATCTCGAAGACAGGGAGGAAGAAAACATCGGTAGCTGCAACATCGGTGAAGTCGATATTGACGTCGCTAAAGCACATGAATACGCCGAAGAAAGTTTTGTTTCAGAGCTGCTCCCTTGTCAAGCAGTCGACCATCTCATAGAGGACAAGGCATTACCAGCTGCTTCCCAAGAATTTTGTCCAATTCGTGACGTTGATGACGATCTCACAAGAGCAGAGGAAAAGATGAGAGAAAGTCGTAATGGGGAAACAGTGGCACTGGTGGACTGTACTGGTTTGGTTGTGGAACTTCCAGAACACAGATTTGAGGCAATAGAGGGAATTATGATCATGGAAACTGAATTTTGTACCTCCCAGTCTGGATCAACCGATATTTCCAGGAGTGTTCAAAAGATGGAAACTGAAAAAATGGAAGATACTGATAGTGTTTCATTTCCAAGTACCAGTGAGGTCAAAACATGTGTCGCTGAGGGCGCATGCACAGAGGAGCTACTATGGGGTAAAGTTGAGGACTCAAAGGGTGTGCGAATCAGGGAAAGGGATGACGCTGAAGAAATCAGCTTCGACGATGGTGATTTTGAGATTGTTGAGGCTGTGGAAACAACACATCCAGATGTCGAAGGAGAGATCGATCTGGATAAAGTATTTGTTCATGCTGGGAATTTTACCACGTCGAGAGCTTCAGTGGAGTTGTACAAGATGAATGTTACCAAGCAAGTAGAACTAGTTCAAAGAGACGAAGGTGACGACAGTTGCTATGGTGAATTTATTAGAGGGGAGTCATTGTCGACAGTGGATCAAGGTGTCATGGCGATTGGAGATGTCTGCCTTCACGATATACTGAACAGTGGAATGCTTGCGGACACGGAAAACAGTTCTCTGGAACAACAACGGAAAAATCAAGAAATGGAAGAATCAATCCAGCATGACGATATTGTAGAAGTGAATCCTGATGATGTGGGTGATGGTGGACGCGATCCCTGTGAAAGGGAAGAATCGGTCGAATGTGACGGACGTCTATCTCTGGATGCTGGTAGAATTGAAATGAAGACTTTTTGCAGTGTTGATATGAACAGGTTACCAGTCTACCAGGACAGCTGTGATGCTCAAGCGCTGGACCATGGCATTGAACCGATACTATCGACAGAGGCCAAAGGTATCTATGCGCATGATTGGTCAGCAATGATGACCGTGCGTGCATGCAATATTGGAAATCATCAATGCGTGACGATATAATATGGCTTTGGGTTTAGCTGTTCGTCATATACACTGCTGCCTCTACTAACTCTTCAGATATGTAGTTAGTTGTCAATTAACAGTCTATTTATACTGAGCACCTGCTTCTTTATTTAGGCTGCATTTGGGTTTTCTATGTAAGCGATTGAAGTAATCAACTCTTTCTAGGTTGTTTGTCGATGATGACTAATCTTAATGTTTATGCAAATTGCTAGGGTAGAATTGAATGTTTGACTACTGCTACAGATATATTTGCAGGTTGAAAATTATGGCTGAAATCAGTGAGGAACATTCTTCATGTAAAGCAGAGGTTTTCAAATGATTTTGTAATGGTGTGCCAGTAACAATATTTTCCTGCAAGACTGCCTAAGGGCTATGAGGAAAATGGGGTAGGGATCTCAGAGGGGCCATGCAAACAGTTGAATTAGGCTTTTAAAACATGATTCTGATATGCAGTATCAATTACAAACATCACAGAAAACTGTGACTGTCATAAAGTCGTAAAAATGACAAATTAGACCTTTTATGTTCAATTGTGCCCTCTTAAGACAAGGTTCCACAGGCCAGAAATACATCCTCAACGGGCCGGAAATTGCCCGCGCGCGGGCTGGCTCTTTGTCACCTCTAACCTAGAGGAACCAACCTGAGCCACATTAGGCAATTGTATAACTCCCCTTGCTGCTGTGCACTCTAAATTTCTGATGGTAGATATTTTCTTAAAATGATAGTTTAGAAATACTTAACAGCAGTGCTATATAGGCTTGACAGACTCTGCTATATAAATAAATAAATAAACGATTATTTATTTATTTATAAGTATGTGTGCATGTTCAAATTCTGCAGGTTATATTTTGTGTGTAAATGTTTACGTTAGATCATTTGTGAATGTTCTCTATTTGATATCTTTACTTGTTGTTTAGAGGCATTATAATACACGCATATATGGCATTATATGCGCACTTGTGCATACATGCATACATACATACGTACAAATATGCATGCATACTTGCATGTGTGCATATGTGTTCATGTTCTGCACTGCTGGGATGTTCTGAAAATATGCTTCATAAAAGTCCTGATATGTACATGCGTACTTAACCCTCATGCTGCAAACCCTGGAGAGTAATTTACCCAGAGAGTGGTTTTTCGCAGACCATGTGGCATAACATTACTCGATGCATTTTTATGGAAGTGCCGTAATCCTTGAACAATAACCATAATCACAAAATTCTATTGCTTCCAGTCCCTGAGATGGCAAAGGTCAATCATGGCAGATCAAGTGACCATGAGGTGCAGGGTCATGTATTGGTTATATTATGGTGATATAATGTTGATTATGACCCTGTTGTATTTCCGAAACTAGTGTACCTATCTTGAGCTGAAAGTCTTCATGTCTCACTCAACCGAGATATTAATATTTGACAATGAAGGTCAAACACCCTTAAAATGAAACTCGTACGATTGTCCTATTACTATAAATAATTCTTTGTCCCTACCACAGATGCGAAATTCCAGTCTCTGTCACATGTAGCTCCTGGGATATTCTGAGGAGGGTAGAATTACCCGAGGTAGCGAAGTGCGTCATCCAGGTTACGGCACGAGGGTTGAACGCATAATTCATTACATTCAGTAGGTTTGCATGTTCTTGTACTGATGTAATTAGTGATGTCAGTAGATATTTATTCATCGAATATACATGTATGTTCATGTTTTTGAGAATAACCTGTGCATGTTCGATAACTGATACTGTTTGCTAAATCTTGATGCCATATGTCAATCTACCTTTTTATTTAAGTATAATTTATTTCTTAAATAATTTATTTACAAGTAAATAATTTATGTACCAGTATTTCACAAAATTTTCATGGGATGATGCATTTCGAGTGTATATTGTAGAAACATTAATTAATTAAGTTAATTATTTGTTAACGTAATAATAGCCATGCTAGTACTGTATAACAGTAATTCTTCAAGTGTGCTACGACATAGTAATTGGACCCAGTAACGATTTGGGGTACCAGGACACTTTACGTATATTACCGGTGTGATTGGTGGCACCGTGTAGTAGAGTGTAAAACATAATTAATAACGCTGGTCATTAAAGGGTTATTGAGTACAACACTGACCAAGAAGACTGACCACCAGCTCTTATCTGCCGAGGCTAGGAAAGTTTAGCACTTCGAAACCCATGGGTGCCTCGTGGCAAGTTTAATGGACTGTCCCTATTCCTCTTCTCTTCCGCCTCCTCTGCATGCATTATGAGGTTTAGGCCTCAAAAGGTGAACAGCAAGACGAGCAGTGGATGGAGTGCTGAAAGATCAAAGAGATCTAGTAATGTGCATTGTTTAATAGTACTTTGTTGCTCCACTTTATTATTAGTGCTTCAGATTTTCACTGAGGAGTTTCCGTGAAGTTACTCAATATATTCGATTCAATACACAGTTGTATTGCATTGTTTTCGTACATGCATACTTGTAATTTTTGCATAAATTTCATCTTGCTTTGCTGAGAAACTTGTGCTTTAGAAATGTGCAAATACACTGCATTTTATTTGAACTCCAATGGTTGTGGGTTTGACTCTGCTGAGTAGACTCCAAGTGACAACACTGAACAAGTTGCTCATGTGACTAAGATTCATTTATTCTGGTATAGAGTACAAATGTTTAAATTACTCTTTTTAAATGTGTTGTAAAATTTATTGAATTGTTAATTAAATATGAGGAAATTTCTCTGTGATTCAGAGGAAGTGGAGAAACGAGAGGAGAACGTCGAAAGCGAAGAACCAAAATTTGGATATGAAGACGAAAAGCGGGAAAAGAAACTGAAGTCGACGGTCACTGAGGAGGTCACCATCACAGGTTTGTCTTTATACACCGGCCTTGCATAGTATGATATTGTATGGTATTGTATGGCTTATTGTATTGTATGACTTGAAGGGAGCAGAACACCCTCTTGAATTTTTCATCTGTGGTAGTTCTATGTGTCCGCATCATTTGTGCAGATATTCGAGACGCAGAGGAACTCTATTTTCTGCAGAGCATAGGGAATTATGTTCTTGGATATTCGATGTCGGACAGCAAAGTTTTTGGAGGTAGATTTTGGGCAAGGCTCTGGTGATATCGCCATACCAGAGCAGCTGCCCTGGCAGTTAGGGGGGGATCCAGTGTAAGACCTCCAGCATGTAAATGAAGATGTGATCATATTATAGGTTGGGTGTTGTTGAACCTGGAAATGACCTATGTGGCTTACATGGAAAATCACTTATATGCCTGTCAGGTGCATGTGTTCTGAACTTTCATTTATCGGTTTGCGTTTGTTGTTCAAATGTTGCGTTTGGTGTTCAGTGACGTTTGTTCTGAACGGTTTTCACAAGTTATAACAGAGGAGAGGGAAGAAGTTAGTCGCCAGGTGGCCAAGATGGACGCAAAAAATATTTACGCGTATTCACAAATTGTTTTTTATTATTTTTTGTCGAGTTTTGTGCTTCTTTTATATCTCGGATTATGGATTTATATCACCAGTAACTGGATCACTGTTCATCAATCGGTAAATGAAACAGTTTTTCTCACGGCGGAGTACGAGAATTTAAATTTTAGAAACCGTTTTTATCTTCTGCAGCCGTTAGACGCTCGTAGCACAGCGAGTCGGAATGTAACTCTGGGTGTTGACATTGACCTCTTAACGACCTTACTCTATCAACAGCAGTTATCAGTCTGTCAATTTCACCTCTACTCATCGCACTCTGATATGAATGTGCAGTGTCATCGAATGTCGCAAAGTTGACCCATGCAAGCGTGCACTGTACGAATAAGCCCCGTGCTGCGTCACATCACAGGGGCTTTGTTATGGGTACGTACCGGCTGGCCCTTTCGTCCCCAGCGCCATCGTTCTTTATCATGCATAGCTGTTGCACTGCTTCTGTTACTATCGGGTGATATTGAAAGCAACCCTGGGCCGCTCTACCGCAAAGTCCAGTTTAATAAGCCTACATTGAAACCATCGTCTATAAACTTTGGTAGCTTCAACATCCGTTCAGCCATCCGTTGCTCAGCCATCATACATGACCTCATCAGAGACGAGAGGCTGGACATACTGGCTCTATGCGAAATGTGGATCTGTGCTGACACTCTTGATTGTATCAGGCGTGACATTGCTCCTGAAGGCTTCTCTGTTCTCCATGTTCATCGGAATGGATCCTCAGGTCGCTCAGTGTCTGGCGGGGGTCTCGCTCTTATCTACAGGTCCACGTTAGAGGTCAGCATACATCCTCAAATCCTCAAAGCTCTGCACTTCCTCGTTTGAACTTCAACTAGTTCATTTGGTTAGATCATCTTCATCTATAACTATTGGAAACATCTACCACCCACCGGGTACAATAGGAGATTTTTACAACGACCTTGCCAACTTAATTTCATCCATTTGTGTTGGTGAAAGACTTGTGTTCTGTGGAGACCTTAATTGCCCTGGATCTGAAGGTCGAATGAATAGCATACTGGCCGATACCTTCGATACCTACGGTCTCCGCCAGTATGTTGAAATCCCTACCCGAGGAGATAACATCTTAGACGTTCTAGCAGCCAATGATCGAACAACAGTCTATGACACACACGTGAATGATGCTGGTCTTATATCGGATCTCAAATTAGTACTTTGTAAAATAATGACTTCCATTCATCGCCAACCAGTGCGTCACGTATTCCGAAACATTAAAGCAATAGACCCTTTAACGCTCAGTGACATGTTAATTGACTCAGACTTATTCACAGCTCCTGCAAGCAGTGCAAACGATTTTGCAGAACAAATGAAAACAACAGTGTCACTGATATTGGACAAACTCGCTCCGATTCAGACTTGCTACAGGCGACCATCTAAACCTATTACTAGATGGCTCTCATCTGAAGCATCCCGTGTGAAGAAGGAATGTCGTCGACTTGAAAGAAAGTGGACACATTCTGGACTTGATGAGGATAGACAGTGTTATCGTCGACGCTGGCGTGTAACAAATAAACTCATAAACGATTCACGAAACTGGTATTTCTGCAGCCAACTTGAAAGTGCTGAGAATCCTCGGGACCGATGGCACATCGTTCAGCGTCTTCTACACTCAAATAAACAATTGCCAGCGCTCAGACTCAGAAAATCAGACTCTGTGTGCAAATTTTGCAGCATTTTTTTTTAACAGATTTATTGATCTTAAATGTAAAATTGCTAGATGTGCTGCTAATTTAGTGTGGAGTGACCTGCTGCTTGACTCCGAATTCTCCGGCCCTGCCTTCGATGACATACCGCCTGTCACATTCTTTGAAGTCTTTAATCTTCTCAAAAGCATGGTTCCTAAATCATTAGCATTGGACTTCATACCCACATCACTCATCGTCTCTTGTTCTGATGTATTCTCTCACCTCATTGCACACTTGGCCAACCTATCTTTTGCTGAGGGGTGCTTTCCTTCATGCTTCAAATCTGCTTTAGTCATGCCTTTACTTAAAAAGCCTGACCTTGACACTAGCAATTTGTCTAACTTCAGATCTATCTCCAACCTCAATAACATTTCCAAGATCCTTGAATGTCTTTTTCTTATGCGTATCAAGACAAAAGACACATTACTTCCTCTCCCAACTTCAGTCCCTACCAGTCAGCATATCGCGAAGGCTACTCCACTGAAACTGCTCTTGTCTCTACACTGGATTACATCTTCTCATCTATTGACAATGGTAAAGCCTGCCTCTCTGTGTGTCTTGACATTAGTGCAGCCTTTGATACTGTAGACCACCAGTTACTCCTGGCAAGACTTGCAAAAAGCTTTGGTGTCTCTGGGACTGCCTTACACTGGTTAGCTTCATACCTGGTTGACCGCAATCAGCAGGTGGGCATTGGATCTGCTCGGTCGGAGCCCACACTTTGCACTACTGGAGTGCCACAAGGATCTGTCCTTGGCCCTTTGTTATTTAGTCTTTACTTCCCCAATCAGTCGTATAGCTAAACACTTTAGAATTCAATTACAACAGTATGCAGATGATACTCAGCTCCATATTGCTCTGTCACACACTGATCAGTCTGGTAAACTAAAACTGGAAGAATGCCTCTCATCCATATATGCGTGGTTCTGTTTCAATGGTTTGGCCATAAACCCAGGCAAGTCTGAAGCAATTGTATTTGGCTCATGTCAACGCCTGCGTTCTTTCCCTATGCTCTCTAGCATTGAACTGGCTGGCACTGCTGTGCCGCTTTCAGACTCTGTTAAAACACTTGGGGTTACCCTCGACAGCAAGCTCACATTTCGACCTCACATAACAAGCCTTTGTAAATCTTGTTTTTATCACATCAAGGCAATACGTCACATAAGGTCGGCTCTAACTCAAAATATGTCTGAAACTATAGCCTGCTCACTTGTCTCCTCTCGCCTCGATTATGCTAATTCACTTTTTGTCGGTCTCTCAGACCTTGAACTCAAAAGGCTTCAACGTATCCAAAATACATTAGCTCGAGTAGCGCTACGTGTCCCACTACGAACATGCTCCTCTGCCCTACTCCACCAGCTGCATTGGCTCCCTGTTGAATTTAGAATCAAATTTAAGTTAGCTTGTTTGACCTACAAAGCCATCATCACCAGTACACCTACCTATATTCATGCTCTACTAACTCCTTACATTCCTCCTTGTTGCTTACGATCATCAAGTACAGGTCTTTTAGTTGAACCACGATGCAGAACAGTTATGGGCTCTCGTGCATTTCATGTCTCTGCTCCTAGGGAATGGAATCGACTGCCATTTTCTCTTCGTAGCTCAAATTCACTTCCTTCCTTCAAAAAGCGACTCAAAACTCACTATTTTCCTTTGGCTTTCAAGGATTTGGAAATCTAATTGCATCTTCTCCTGGCGACTGACTATCCGCGCCTCAGATTCACAGTTAGGTGTGACCTTGTGCGCGTTACAAATTTAATAATAATAATAATAATAATCAAATGATGATCAAACAAAATGTCTAGAAAATTTCCTATGCTCATTGAAGCCTGTCATTTTTTTATATTTTTATATCAGCATTCATTAGGAAGTTAGAAAATTGTTTTGTGCATGTGTTTGTATGTTGCATGGTTTGTTTTCTAAATCTAGAAACTAACAAAATTCCTCAGGTCACAAAAGTGACAAAAACGGTCGAATTCACAAAAACTGAATCGTACAAGTCGTCGACAATAGATGGCAGCACTGTTCCCAAGACCTACACTAATGTCGAACATCATGAAATAGAGGGCGATGATTTGCATAAACTGTTGAGCACCAAACGTGATTCAAATGACGACAGAAGATTTAACAATTCTTATGGAAAGTCCATCGCTGAAAGGCCCTTCAATGACTTTGGACGAAGAGATGAGAGGGCAGAAGACCATGCTGGACAGGGTGGTCATGAAGGGAGTAGCATGGCCGAAGGTCCTTCGAGGATGGAAAGTCAAAAGTATGGATTGTTTGGTGATGTCAGTCGTAACTGGCAATCACCTGATGTGAAGAATACTTGGGTTGACGAAGGGGTCACAGATTTTCGTAGTAGGAGGTCGGAATTCGGAGAGCCAGATTTGAAGACTGGTAAGGTTGAGATTCAAGGAAGTTGGAGGACTTTTGGCTATGAGGACGCTAGTAGAAGAATTGGCAGTGAGGCAAAGGAAAAGACCGCTGTTACTAGCGACGAGAATCAAGCGGTGGAGCTGATGATCAAGCCGGAGATGGTTGGCTACGAGGACGACGAGTTTACGGTGCCGCGATCGGCCCCAGAAGACGTGATCCTGCAGCAGGAGGTGGAACGCTCATTGAAGGTTCACGAGGTGGAAACGACTGACGAGATCACCGTGGAGACCAAAGTGACACAGGTGAAGACGATCAACATGCGTCTGTCGGAGGTCGGCGACATCTCTGTCACCGAAACGTCAGAGGTCAAGACGGACACCGACATGAAGGAGACACGAAAGACCAAGGAGCGGGACGAGCTCATCATGTCCCACAGGATGTTGGATCAGCCCTCAGCTGAGCCTCAGAGAAAGTCGCCTCCCCCTCCGCTCTTCTCGACGTCGCTTCCCACTCGCACGGAGCAGACACCACTGTCTACGCACTCGCCCAGGTTCTCCACCAGCACCGAAAGACTCCCGAGCGATCCGGGAAACTCTGAGTTCCCTAGATTTTCCAGAGTGGCTGCATCCCCGGCTTTCGACGACATCGAAGATCGATCGCTGTACATCGCGATGAGTTACTACGAACCGGAATCGGACGAAGTGATGTCACTGCACGAAGGGGAGAAGGTGGAAGTGCTAGATGACGTGCGGGAGGATTGGTGGCTCGTGCGAAAGATGTTCGACAGTCGACAGGGGACCGTGCCAAGCCATTACCTGAGGGAGAAGGGCGACTATGATCGGTCTGTGGAGCAGCACATCATCTCCCATATTGGTCGTATTCCTTCAGAGTCAAGTAAGCGTCTTTGCTGAGGTTGGCCAAGGTCAAACCAGTTGGATTGCAGAATTTCCTAGTGTTTCTCTCTTCATCAAAATGTCTATCTTTATGCCTGGATGCCTACATATAACATGGCTGTCTGTCTTCTGACATTTGCCTCTCTGTCTATGTGTATAATTTTTGCTTTGTGTTCCTTTTTTTATCCCCTTGGCTGTCTCTGTTGCAGTTCTTTATGGCTACAACCCTGTCTACTTCTATCCTTCTCTTTGTTCCTTCCCAATTACTGTTTCTGCCTTACTCAGCCTAAATGTTTCTTTTTTTCTGCTTTCCTGCATCTCATTGTTCTACTCGTCTAAATGCTGCAACAATTTTATTAGACAGTATGAAAATAACATTAACCATGTTAGCTGCATGCAAACTAAGTGCATCTCCTGTTAAGAGCATCACATGTTGAGTGCATTGCTTGTTAAGTGCATGCTACTTTGCGACCCATTGCTGTTTGAATACAGAAGTATTAAGTTTCGTCTGATTAATTCCTATGACCTGACAGTTCTATTGAATAAGCTGATGCCCTTCCCTCTGCTGCCTAAATGGTAGCTGCTGAAGGATTTAGGTTTTCTTTTAATTATCAGCTCACTCAATAGCCAATTTGGAGGAATGATTCTGTGAACATTATAAAATTACTATTAGCTCTCAGAGACCAATTCAAATTAAACACTTGTGTCAAATACTGACTCTTGCAATGACCAATTTAGAGGAGGAGATGATCGGACTGCCCCAGTCCGCCGAAGTGGTACGACCACTGCGCAGTGCCATAGGCCGCGACGGAGAACCAGTGCGCTTTGAGTGCTCGATCATCGGGAACCCAAGGCCAAACATTGTCTGGTTCCACAACATGAAGGTCATCCGACCCTCGCCGGAGTTCCTCCAGTTCTATGACACGGATAATGTCTGCTCACTAGCGCTCAGGGAGGCTTTCCCCGAGGACACTGGGCTGTACACCGTTGTCGCTAAGAACACCTATGGGGTTGCAACCTGCTCAGCAGAGCTCACTGTTAAGGAAAATGAACTGATGAAAGGTAGCTGCCATTCTGTCCTCCAATTCTTATTGTACTGAACAGGATCCAAATAAGCATTAATAACTTGACTGCTGTGCCATTATACAATACAATATAACTGAAATTTTATATAACCCTTCTTACAATTAGTTCAGAAGTGCACACACGCCTCGATGGCGCAACTACAGAATGCAGAGCAATTGTGCGCGAAGGACTTGCTCAAGGTTCCTCTACGGCGACTCCTCAGACGAGAGTCGAACCCGCACACTTAGCATTACGGTCGACTGCTCTAACCAATTGGCCACCGTGCCACACACTTTGTAATGTACTGTGAGATAATGTAACTTGACTTAACCTGCAGCCATTTCAAGTTCTGAAGAATTTGTTATGAGTTCTGTTGCCAATTCTTTTCTTTAGAAGGAAAATGCTCGGTTGATTTGTGATGATAATTTTATGCAATTTTAGTTAGCATGTTTTGGTTTAATCATAGTTTTGTGTTTTGCATGTTACTTATGACTAATACATAAATTCTGGGTTTGGTAAACTCCCCGGTCATTATTGTACTCTTACACTCAAGATGTCTTTTACCAGACCAGTCATGGTTTCTTGGCTTTCTCAGTGGTAGGTCCAAGACATTTGGAATTTGTTGCCCAGTTCAAGGAATTCTGTTACTTCTGTAATAACATTTTTGTCTGAATTAAAGACTTGTTTGATTAAACTCACTTTTCCCTCAGTGCTTGACTTCTGGTTTCCTTGTGCTATCGAATTTCGACCTGCCTTTGGTTTTGTACAAGCTTGTGTCCTCTATCACTTGACGCCACCATCGGCAAGCACCTACTGCATCGTGAATATGCAACTATGGAAAGAATGTTGGTTGAATAGATAGATTTGCATTTCTACAGCATTATTTTGGAGCATGTCATTGTAAGGTAAATGGTGGAAAAACAAGTGATGCAATGTGTAAACAAATGTGTCATGTGTTCTCTATTTACTGAAGTTTGATCCAGCTTTAGAACAAGATGTCATGTAATATTGCAGGAGAATGCTTGTTATGAATCATGTTTAGATGTACCTGGCAATCCATAAACTACGCCCTAGACTACACCCATTTACTCTCCCAGTAAAAGACGACAGAAATTTTATCTGTAGCTCATAATAAATAGTAGGCTTAATTGTACCTGTCATGACCCTCTCTGCCGATCTGATCGCGAACTACGGACATTCACCTTTTTGTAACTTACTGCAGTTTGTCAGTTTGTTTCTCATTAAACGAAGATATACACATCTTACAATGAATGCCTGTGATAAACTATGGAAGCAAGCCAGCTCCCCTACTAGCAAAACAGTATTAACATCTGTTCATCGATGTGTCTTGTAGCATGTAATAACACTTGGTTTCAATATAATGACTGAATTGATAAATACCATCTGTGGTGGTTCCATTGTACGTTAATTTTGAATTAATAAATGTTGGGTTCTTTCAGCCCAAGAAAAGGACAGGAAAACTAGCGGGGATCCGCCATCGATTGTCGAAAGACCAAGGGCGCAAGTGGTCGACGAAGGAGAAAGGGTCAGCTTTCGATGCAAACTCACGGGCCAGCCCAGGCCAGAGGTCAGACGCTTTGCTATCTCCGTTGTCGTTGTCATCCATGTTGTTGTCATCATCATCTTTATCGGTCATCTCGTCATAGTAACCAATATTGTCATAACTATCATCACTTATAGTATCATCTAGCCTTCTTGTATTTTATTCAGCATCATTGATATCATTACCATGATCATCATTGTCATCACCAATACCAATTCCTTTGAAGGCTCTTCAAGGCATTATGTTAATGCTGGATAGATCCTTACATACCTACATGAGTAAGCCCTACATGCATGTACATAAATGATCGTCATCATTTTTGTCGTCTTCATCGTCCTCATCTGTTTAGATAATTTGGAGCAGAACCAGCTGCCACCAACTGATCTTATTTCCATGATAATCTGTTTTCTTTTATATGATCCTCTGATCTTAAAGATCATCTGGAAGAAGGACGAGGTCGAGATTGAATCAAAGAATGATGGTTTCAAAGTTGAAACTCTGGTAGAAGGAAATACGATCCTTACTACACTGACGATCGATCGAGTTTCGACTTCTGATGCTGGGAGATTCCAGATTGTGGCGGAAAACGAATTTGGAGTTGTGGATTCGATCATATCTCTGATCGTCAAGGGTAAAGGAGATGCCACGAAGGTTGTCGATCTGAAGGCTGGATTGAAGAAGTCAACAGTCGAGTATGTTTTTCTTTTTTAGATCCAATGTCAGCAAACTCACCAGTAAATTTGTTTTTGTCTTTAACTCACGAAGTCAACACTTAACAGGCTAGGTCATATCGCATTTTGTTTGAACATTCATGTGTAAAGGTCAAGTTATTGTTTGAATTGCATTTCAACATTCGTATGTGCTGTCATTTGATTGGTTGATTCAATTAATCATTCGTCACAACTAAGAATTATTTATTAAGGAACTGTAGTTGTTCTTTAATGCTAATTAATAATTCGTCAGAGGTAACTAAATTTGTATTTATTTGTAAATGTACATTAATCGATGAGTATGTGTATTTATTTCAGGAAGGATGTTACTGAGAAGGTAGGCTTTTGATGGTGGAAGTTACAGGATGAACGGCTCTTCATAAATTAGTTTGGATCAGCATTATGCACCACTTTAAATACAGTTCCTTTTCTTTACTTTTAGTTTGCTTATCTTCCCTTAAGTATTAATTTAATGGTAGCAATTGTGTACTATGATTTATTCGTTTAATTTTGTGAAGTTTATTTTTAAGTAAGCATTAAGCTAACAGTAAGATACATGTACTAAAGAGTTGTTACTTTACATTACCTTTCTTTACCTTACCATTATATTGTTATTTTACCTCCGGCATGTGTATTATATTTATTTTCAGTTGCATGTTGTAATATGGTTCATTTCTGGCATGAAAATATGATAATCTTACTTTTGCTTGCATCATTAGTATTCTAATAGGGTTGAAATAATGGCATGATTGTTTGCAATTTTTGTTTTTCATTTTTTTATTTAGATGACGAACAATGTTTTGACGTCATCTGCTGTAATCATTTTTTATTTAAGTTTATTTATGTAGTTAGTTTGTGTACTATTTTTGTTTGCCATTTTTTTTCATTTGTTGGCATATTTTATTCATTCACATTCATACTAATTGGTCAGAGCCTGTGTATGTGAGTTGGATAACAAGCAAAATCTTGTCCAAGCAAACCAGAATCATGCATAAGGAAACTTCCGATTTCACAAATCAAGCAAATTCCAGTAATAATAATAATAATAATAATAATAACCGTCGCCAGTCAGTTATGGGCACCTCAGGCTCAGACTGGAACAATTGTGATACTAGAGACAGATTGACTCTTATGTTTAAACAATATTGAAAGCGGTCAACTAAAAACTAATTTGTGTGTATCCATGTCCGATGTTTTATGATTAAATAAGTTTGTGTTTATAGAAAAATAATGATAATAATAATTAATAATAACGGATCTGTATAGATTCTTACATTTTATTGAATCGTAATAATTATGTTTAACAATTATCTTACTAGAAATGAGCTACAAATCTGCTGTGTGAGTACTAGCAAGACATAACCTAAAATCATGACATAACATAATGTACAACAATGTAAAGGCTTGACAAGGTCAACTCTACTGATAATACAGGCAGGTATTGAAGGCCACCAAATTTGTTGCTATTCTGGCAACGTTTGACTGGTCAAATCTTGAGGATCTGTTTCGATTGTGAGCACAAAATCCTTTTCAGAGACCATTGACGCCCGAACAGGCTGACTTCCGTGGCCTCCTGCGCAGTGGGTCCGTCAGACCAAGCCGTCCTCCTCCTGGCCAGCCAGAAACTCCGTCTGAGACTAACCAGCTGGATTTTCGAGGCCTGCTAAAGAAGTCGCCGGCATCAAAGCAAAAGGATCCGGGTAGTATGACAGAACTTGTGAAGTCAGGAGTACCCAGTTCGCTTGGCAGCTCAGAGAGCCTGCCAAGGGGTGCCAGCGATGAGGTTTTCTCTAGTTCACCCTATGGCACTCACACGCATGTCGATTCACAAAGTGAAACCATTAATTCACAGGGTGGAACCGTTGATTCACGAAGCGTAATCATTGAACCACCAGAAGTGGCTTCAATCAGTCCATTTGAAAGTCCTGCTTCTAAAGGCGTGAGCGGAAACACAGGACTTCTTAGTTCGACTCCAAAGATTCCAAGCGGAACTTCGGCTGGGAAAAGGTTCTCACTTTCATCGTCAAAGAATGAGGTGTGACATTTGTATTCTTTGCTGAGGTAAGGTTAGGTAGGATTGAGAATTGGGAAGTGTAGGGTTAAGTATGCATATACTCATGAAAAATGAACATACATAATAAATACATTGATACACACATACATGTCTGCTTACATGTATGCACACATGCATATACAAGACTATCCATGCTTAATGTAGACATAAATACATGCCAGCAAGTATAAATGTATATACACAAGGACTTGCATATAATACATAATTTGGTTAAGGTTCCTATATGTTTGAGGATCTCCACCCTGCATGTTGTACAATATGGTATGCCCTAACATACAGTGTGTCAGTTTACTTCTGGTTTTGTTTGGTTGCATGCATTAAAAGCAATGTTTTGTTTTTATAACTTTGTTTGACTTTTAGTTTGATTAGGTTATTGCTTAGTTGCCGTTTAATTAAATATTACTGGTTATGGTTTTTTATTTTCTTTGACCAGTCTTTTATTGTATATAATGTTAAAATGTTTTATTGGTCGAGAGTTCAGTGGGTTTACCAATGGGGCAAGGAGAATGATCACCTGTGGTTGCTAGAAGTTGGGGTGTTTACGTTTTGGACATAAACTGGGTTTTGTTGATTCCTATAATATAACGGCCTGCAGAAATAAAAATCATCTAAATCGCCAGATTGGGGTTTATTCTCCCATTCCCGATTGGGTTGGGGGTTGGATGTCACTGTATACACTATACATGTGTATATATTTGTATATATCTATGTATGCATGTATGGTCTAGGTGTGTATTTGAGCCTGTATGTATGTGTGTATGAATGTAAGTGTGTGATGGATGAGTGCCAGGGCATGGTCACCTCTTAGATCCTAGAAGGAGTGTACTGGTGATGAGGGTGATGATTTAGAGGTGTGTGTGATGGGTGAGTGCTCCTTTTGGCATAACCTACCCTTCTCGAATTACATCCCTTTCTCAGAAGATCACACCTTCCCTGTTGTAAAATTCTGGCATATCCATCCATTCGGCTGAAAGATGTTTTTATTTCTCTGTGGGCATCCACACTGAGGGTACCTCTCAACAGTAGCCCTGACTTATCGGACTGGCTAATCAGAATGGCTTATCAGAACTTGCAGATGAAGTAACACAATAGGATGGTGACGATTAAAACAATAGGATGAATGTGCCTGAGAATGGTTACTGTCTAGAAATATCATCATTTAATGGTTGATTTCTTTCAGAAGGGACTCCAGATCGTCGAGCACCCTCACGACCTCAGAGTGCGCGAAGGTGAGAGCGCATGTTTTGCATGTCGAGTGTCGCCGAGCATGCCAACGCCCGTTGTCAGTTGGTTTTTCCAGGGGAAGCCGATCGCTAACAGCGAATTGTTCCGCATTGAACTAACCGACGACGGACGGACTTCACTGGAGATTCCGCGGGTGGATTATGACGACGCTGGAATGTACACCGTCCGTGTTTCCAACTCTTCTGGGATGGTAGAGGCATTGGCAATGCTCTATGTTGAAGGTAGTTGTCAGATGATTAGGTCGACAAAGAAGGAAAATGCCTTTGTCTATCCAGATGCTTACACTTTCTGAACACACTGGATTTTGCTCTTGGTTTATGCAACCCATCTGGGGCAGGCTCCTAAGTATCTCAGTGATTGAAAGCTTAAACCAATCTATGCTGTTTTGCTATGTACCCTGCAGGGCAAGGACTGCTATATCGCAACATGCACTTTTATAATGGTGGGCCCCTCCTTTTGGCATAACCTACCCTTCTTGAATTGCCTCCCTTCCCCAAAAGATCTCACCTTCCCTGTTGTAAAATTCTGGCATATCCATCCATTCTGCTGGAAGATGTTTTTATTTCTCCCTTGGCATCCACACTGAGGATACCTCTCCACAGTAGCCTTGACTTATCGGACTGGCTAATCAGAATGGCTTATCAGAACTTGCATAATTGGATTGTGCATTGCATCTTTGTTGTTTAGGCGTTTGTGACTAATTTATAGTCATGTTGTGTGTTTTGCTACTAAACTGCATGCTTATTATAAGGATTTATTCAGACTATTTTGTTTACCTGTTTTATTTCTCCTTGGAATTCCTTTGCAAAAGTTTGGGGTCAGATAAGGTGAGGTAAAGAGGCAAGACTATGTGAGGTGAGGAATAAAGGTGGTTTGAGGAAAGGCAAGCCTTACAAAGTAAGAAAGCAATGACAGGTGAGGCTAATTGGAATTAGAACCTCTCTGCCTGCCAGACTCTCTAGATTTTGACCCCCTCTGCCTATCGAATCTGGTTTTTTTTATTAAGCATCTGTGAATGAGCTGGTTTCTGCAACTTCGCTTTTGCGGGCGCTGTAGAAATTTTGAGATTACGATTAATTGGAGCAAGGTATGGTAAGAATCCCACATAATGCAATACTTGAAGGAAAAAGAATCAACCGGGCTGACTATGAACTGCATAGAAAATATAAATGAGGACATAACATCACTTGGACTGAGACAAGGGAAGCAATGAACTTGACAAATTACCGAGGACAATGGAGATCATCTATTCGTACCCATCACTGCCAGATGGCTGGCATCAGGAACTGATGATGATGATGGTGAATGGTCATGGTTGATGATGATGATTGTGGTTGATGATGGTGGATGATGATGAGGAGGAGGAAAGTTAGAAATTGTACAAACATACGTACATCGGTACTTTCAGGTATGAATGGGGGTTACATGCATGCATACAACCATGAACACATGCAATGCATGCATACATGCAGTTGTAATTAAGTCATTTCTACATGCATGTTCTAGAACTATGTGATGAAGAGGACGAAATAGAAGTGACAGTCGAAGAGGGAGAAGAACAGAAGAAACAGCATCTACTAGGCACCATGACCGAACTGTCTCTACAGCCATCATTTGGATCACAGCAGTCCAGGGAGCCAGTCCAGGACCTGCTGACCTTGAAGGTTGATTCAGCTACTGAGGAAGCACTTGCTCAGCCTGATACCTTTTTGGAGACTGATAAGGTGGTGGAAGAACTAACTGAGGAATCGGTTCTTGAAGTGCCAGATGTTGAGTTGGAGCTATCCATGGAGGAATTGCAAGAACCAGAAGTTCAACCAGAAGTCGAATTGGACCGATCCATGGAGGTATTGCAAGAACCACCTGCTCAGTCATCATCATCATCATCCCAGTTGATACCTGGACCGGAGGCAATGCCTGCTGAGCCACTTGTGGAAAAACAGACAGTACAGCCATTTGCAGAGCCACTTGTAGAGCTGGAGCCATCACCACAGCCACATGAAGAACAGTTGTTTGAGGAGCGACCTGCATTACTGGAGTCATTAGATGAGAAATCTCTAAAAGGACAATCTGTTGAACATGAGCTTTATGCAGAGCCAGTTGTTGAACTTGAGCCATCTGTTGAGCCATTTACAAAACCAGTTGTTGAACTTGAGCCACCTGAGGAACTTGAGTTACCTGCTGAATCTCTTGCAGAGCCAGTTGCTGAAGTTGAGTCATTTGAGAAACTTGAGCCATCTGTTACTGAGGCAAGTGCAGAACCAGTTGTTGAACTTGAACCATGTGAGGAACTTGAGCCGTCTACTATTGAGACAAGTGCAGAACCAGTTGTTGAACTTGAACCATGTGAGGACCTTGAGTCATATGCTGAGGCGAGTGCAGAACCAGTTGTTGAGCTTGAGCCATCTGACATGACATCTCCAGGGTCAGTTGGCGAATTTGAGGTATTTGAAGAACTTGAACCTCCTACTGAGACTACTGCAAAGCCATTTGTCAAATATGAGCCATCGGATGAGACAATTGAAGCGCCGGTTGAGGAACTGGAAACCTCTCCTGAGCCAATTTCAGAACCATTTGTTGAACATGAGCCATCTGAAAACGTTGAACCATCTGCAGAGCCACTAGTTAGTAATGAACCATCTGAAAATGCATCTGCAAAGCCAGTGAGTGAACTTGAGCAAGTTGAGCCAGTTGCAGAATCACTTCTCAAACTGGAGCCTTCTCGAGAACATGAGAATTCTGTAGAGCCATCTGCAGAGCTATTGGTCAAACTTGAGCCATCTGTTGCACTATCTGCCGAATCAGATATTGAACTTGGACCATCAAAGGAGCTTCAGCTATCCGTTGAGCCTTCCACAATGTCACTTAATGAACGTGCAGAGCCAGTTCTAGATCTTGAGCCATCTGAGGAACTTAAGCCATCTGCTGAGCCATCTGCTGAACTGCTTGTCAAACCAGAGTCACCTGATGAGACATCAACAGAGCCTCACATTGAACTAGAACCTAGTTTCCATTCTTCTTCCCTGACGTCTCACAAAGAGAGCATAGAACAGGTAACAAGAACTGTGATGTAATTTCTTTCACTCTTTGATAATGTAGATTTTGTTTCTTTTGGCCTGTCTCATTCTTTGATGAGCAATTAAAACATGTAATATTATACCTTTTACAGACACTACTGATGCTTTCTTTATACACATAAATATGGATAGTAATTGCTATTTGACTTCAAACTGACTGCTGCCTAAGACCTGGTGCTTTTTATAATAGCAATTTAAATCTTTGGATTGAATTAGGTAAGACTTGTGTATTTATCATCTCTTAGTCTTGCTTAGTCTGTTTTGATTAGATTAGGTTTGACTGATTTCTTATGTCTTATTCTCAGATTCGATTTGGTTGATATTTCTCATCATCTCTAATTCTTCCGATTTCATTAGATTTTACTAATATTATGTTTTTTATGTTGTTGAAGACTGACAGTTGTGTGCCGGCATTGAAGCATGCCCTGGAAAAGCAGGTGGATGTGGAATTGGGAAGTTGCTTGGAACTGAGATGTCAGATATGTCCTATGGATCGGGTGGAGTGCGTCTGGTACAAGGATGACGTCCAGATCACAGACGAGCGATTTGTGTAAGTCATTTGTCTATTAAGCTATTGATTGATTTATTAAGTACTTACTTCATTTGTTATCTGCACACAGTCAGAGCCTTTACATAGAGTTTGTTCAGTAGGCACATACCTGCAATCACTGCATGACGGAGCAAACAAGCTATCATATACAATGCCATGCTCATGATGTGTATTCTGTGGTGATGCAATTAAATTAGATGTTGCAGTGCTGTGGTGACGTTCTTGATATGCACTATGTAACTACATTCATACAAGTATATGTTTACAGGTACATGTATCTGCATCTATTTTAAATGGAATTATTGGCTGTGTTTCTAGCTCAGTTTGAAGGTTTAGCTATTGGTTTAACTGAAAAACCTGGTTAGAGTTATGGTTGCATATTAAACTTGTGAAGTAAAAGCTTTTTCATACAACTGGGAGTCTAAAAATATATTATAGATGCATTTTAATCAACAAATGATTCAATACCCAATTCATTTCTTTCCTTGATTTTTCTTGCAGTCAAACCATTTACGAAGATTTTGTGGTGAGCTTAACAGTCGCCTATTGCCAAACTGAAGATTCCGGCAATTACACAGTTCGTGTGTTCAGCGATTCTGGCGAGATCTCATCTTCAACGGTCGTCAACATCAATTCTTCAGGTCCAACTTTCAGTCGACCAGTCGGTGATGTATCAGCCATTCTGGGACAGTCAGCCATGTTTGAGACTTCTGTCACGGGTCTTCCACGACCGCAGATACTCTGGTATAGAGACGAGGAGGAAATACTTGAATCGGAAAAATATCGAATCAGTGACCTTGATGACAATTGTCTTGCTTCATTGACCGTATCAAACATCAGTGCGGACGATCTGTTGCACCGTTACACGTGTAGAGCAGTCAACGCGGTCGGTGAAGCACAGACTAGTGCCAAGATTCTCTTTGAAGGTTGGTTCATGCTTCTCTGTTGTTTGTTGCTGGCAGTTTTCGAGCCTTCACTCACCTCTGGGACACGCAGAAATATTTTATGCCGAAACTTTTGTAATAGTTTTTCGCCTTGTGTTTTCTAACCGCTGGAATGTTTCGTTCAGTATTGTTACACTCGACGGCATGTTTCTAAGTTACTAACTCTGCGGTTTTCAAACAGTGGTACGCATACCATCAGTGGTATTCTAGGTGTTGCCAAGTGGGTCTGTGAGAAAAGGATAAAATTCGACGTCTCTAAACAAGCTCCTTATGTCGTCAAATGCTCCAAAATTCGTTATTGGCTAAGACTTTGCCCCAGACCCTGCAAGAGAACTTACGATGTTCCCCTAATAATTAATAATTGCAGGGGGACTTTATTCCTGCCTGTTAATTTTTTATCCGACCTTTGCTGGTGGTGCGCCAAGATTCAATTTTTTGCCTGGTGGCACGATTAGATTGAAGTTTGAAAGCCGCTGTACTAACTCATTTTATTTGAAATGCACACATATTTTACACTTGTTATCAAGTTGTTGAATTAATACTAATGCTTGTTCTAGATTAGCATTTTAAGTGGATGCCTTATTTTGTTGTTGCCTTTTGGCGTTGACTGTGTTTTTAGAGTTAAATAACAATAATCATTGTAGGAGATTTTCGGAAGTTATTGTTGAAGTTTTACTAATTGCTTATGCTGCCATGAACTTTTGCCTCTAGTGAGTTCATTCATTTTTCCCAGATTGAGGTTTATTAATATTTCTGTGTATATATAATTATGGGATTTAAACTGGATAAGACAATTTTTATTCATTTAATTGGGACAATTTTTTGTGTATAGGGTGATTTACTTGAATTCGTTTGAATCTGAAGATGGGATTAGTTTGTATATATTATGAGCTTAGGCAGAAAATAGGAAATTGGTCAGATGTTTCATTGGTGTTTTGCAAATTCTTTTTTAGACAGAATGTTGTATGACCAGCTTTAGAATTGATTTGAAGTTTTTGAAGCATATTAGCAGCGTTAATTTGTGTGAACAATGTAAATGAAATGTAGGATCACAGCTGGTTTTTATTAATTTTGTGCTGACATTTTAATACTAAATTGAGGCAATGTTGACTTTTCTAATATCCACTGTCAGTTAAAACTGATAATAATAGATGGAAGATTTGAAAGGATAATTTGCTGAGAATACAGTGGGTAATCAAGCAAAATATTCATAGAAGCCAGAGACAAACCAGTATGCATCCTATGTTTTATATAGCTGCAGATAATTTGTTGAAAGATTAGCTTGAAATGAACTGGAAATTTGAGGCAATTAGCTGTATAATTATTTGTTGAAATATTAGCTAAAAATACGTGTGCAAATATTAGCTTCTATGAACTCAATGTTTAAAGCAAAGAATAGCTGCACATTAATTTATATTACTTAACTTGAATCTATAAGCATCATAAACATCTATAATAAAGGTATCAAGCTTTTTTAGCAGTGGGCCAGTGGCAATTTTTGCAACAAGTGATGGGCCAGGGCTGAATGACCCTGAGCCATATGGAGATTGGATCTGGGAGGGGAGCTCAGTGAGCCCATCCCCAGAAATTTCTTTGCAATACTGAATCTTATATGGTGCCACTTTTAGCAGTCAAATGAGGCTTACAATATCTTTATTTTGATCATCATTATTGGTGATGAACATCAGAGTAGTCATTAGGCAAGGTCTTGCTGGCCAGAAAAACGTCGTCATCAGACCAAAAATGGCCCGCTGATCGTCTGTTTGACACCTCTGATCTATAATGATGATGATGATGAGTTCTCTGCCCAAAGGCAGGTCCATTTGCTTTATGCCACCCAAGGATGAGATGAGTAAGGTGGTTTCCCATTGCCTTCCTCACAGACAATTAAGCACAACTTTTCCAAGGTCGCTGCGCAGTGACTCTGGGGTGGGTTCGAACCTGCGATCTTCTGAACGCAAGGCACCGAACATCCCACTAGGCCACCGTGCCCCATTTATAATATAAATGATCTTCAATATAAGTTTTTATTTAATAATACTGCTGTTTGTATAAATATTTCACAGCATGTTAGAATTTGAACATTCAGATTAAATTGATGCACATTAGAAGTGTGTTATTTTAATCTGGTTTTATTGCACAGTTTGTTCATCTATGACGTTCTATTAACATTTAAGGAAGAGCTACTCTCTGTTGAATAGTGTTTTGCAATAATCTACAATGTAATGGCAATACAATTACTTCCATTTCTTTAAATAAACGTGTTTGAGGGTACAATACAAGGATTTCTGGAGTTATCAGTTCTAGATCAGTGTTTCATTTGCAAAAAGGATGACATTTAATCTGGATGACTCATAATTTGTTATGTGAAAGACTCCCCACTGTTTTCTGAAAAGTTATTTGTTCATTTAGTCCGATTTCAAAACATTTGCATCAAAGGTGACCGCTGTGGTTTCAATGGCCAATGGTTATGAAATGTGGCATATACCTAATCATACCTACTTTACTTTATCATACTTTGCATAATTGATCTAATCTGTCCTAATTAATCATTGGCCTTAACTTTGATTAGTGAAATCATTTAATTTGATTCTGGTTTTACTGACTTGGCGTCTTCTAGGAACTCATTCTTGTACCAGAATCTTTACTCAGGTTCTTGCCATTTTCATGTTTCTGCCAGATTTTAATATATGATGCTCACAATCTTTTGCAAACAATTTCTACTCATCTGTATTTGAAGTTTTAATTTGTATGCTGTATTATTTTTGAATTAAATTTTGTGTGAAATATGCTCAAAATTTTACATCAGTAATTTTATCTTAAATTCAGATTTAAAACATCAGGTTGTGTAAATCTCATGTTGTTTCATCTTTCAGAAATTCTCTATGTTCTTAGTATTCCAAATTCTGTTTTTTGACATGCAAAAGATGTCTTTAATAGGTTCTAATACAAAAATATGTGTCATCGCTTAAATGAATTTCCCAATTTGTGACTGAATACTTAATGGATATGGATTTAATATAAGATTTAGGTAATAGTTTTGTATTTGTAGGTCAGATCTAATTCCATGCATCTATTTTTGTAGCTATCTATTCAGAATTTAGATTCTTCTAGCAAAAATGTTTTAACCGTGTTCGCTTGTTAACTTGTTAATTAGAAGTTTTAAGAGACCTTGTAACTATTTTCTAACTTTGTTTTATCATCTTCTGTTACTAACAATGGAATGTCGAGTTCTGTTATTTTCACATGCCTTGCCTTGTTTGTTCAATTTTCGGTTTTCTTGTAAAGGAATTTGAATTTTGTGATTAAATTGAAATTTCCTATTGCACACAGGCTTGTTGTTGTTAGACTGTTGTGGAAACATTTGGGCTCAAAGAACTCCCTGGCTTGCATTTGGTAACTGTTTCAGTGCCTCTTCAAGACCTATTCTAGCCTGGACAAATGATTTTAAGAATTGTCCAAAGGTGCATAGTCTGTGCATAGTCAGAAGCATAGCTTTAGAGCAATAAGTCCTGAAGCGTGGTTCTTGAACCACTAGTTGTCTGTAAGTGTGAATCAGTTGCTCCATGGCAACAATCAATCAATCCTCATTCATAACTGCAAGCTGACAGAGACTCAATTTTAGCAACAGATGCAACTTACAAAGTATTCCTGCAATATCCACCAATGTATACAAAATAACATAGCTTTCTTTTCTATTACTATTATTCATTCTATGGCTTTGACAGCATCACTTTTCATATAATGTTCACATTTAGGACCTAGTCATTTCTCATAAAATTGTTTGGCCATACACAATGATCACATAAATGATCACATTGACATAAGAAAAGTGGTTGTGGAACACAAAAACTTCTTAAGAACCACTGCTCTAGAATAAGGCCAATGATCCAAGTGGTCCATGACTCAGCAACCAAAACAGACCTGATATTTTAAACTACAGCTTAATCATATAGTTGAATTAATCGGACTTTCGTATTACAGATAAATGGTTGTCTTAACTAGAATTAAATGTTGACAATTTGTTTTATGAGAAATCATAAAATATTATGTGTTTATTAGAACTAACAAGTGAGGTAATAGTTAATAGCAATTACAGACAGAAGCATAATTATATATTTAATTATCCAGATTTTCAGTAATAGAACATAGTTATGTCAAGACTTCAAATTACTAAGCTGTGAAAGTGTAAAGGTAAAAGACACAGACAAGAACTGTTCACATATTTTGATAGAAACCGCACAGGTTTGAAGGAATTTGGTCTGAAGTGCAAACATGATGACATTAATCTAACAACAGAACAGTTATATCCCATTTATCAATCCTAGATTAATAAATGTTAAGGACAGAGTTGGCAGAAAGAAGGCTTGATTATCCGAGTACTATATTAATAATCGCTGGAAAATTACTGGCCAGGCACAGGTACATTATTATTATTCTCATTATTATTAATTTATTTAACGCCCTAGGTAAATATGATCCCTCGGGTGCCTAGAAACTAAATAATATGTGTGATCAAGCTTGGAATTACTTTTTCATATGACTCTGCCGGTTTTTTTCCTATGAGTTCTCATATTAAACATTTATTATTTTTATTTATTATTATTACTACTGAAATTTTATATACGATCCTACTAGGAGAGAAGGTGCATTGTTTGCTTCAGTTTTGAAATCGGAAGTTCCCTATGCATGATGCTGGTTTATTAAGACAAGATTTTCACTGGTTATCTATCCGACTCAGACACACACAGGCACTGACCAATGAGTTTATATTTAAGATTCTTTAAATGCTGTGCGACTTCTGGATGTTTTACTGAAACATAAATTCCAGAGTTGCTTAGAACTACCTTCAATGCAACCTACATGTAGTTCAGTGGTAATGGATCTGGTAATGTACAGAACCACTGTAAGGTGAGCAGTGGTGTGCATTAAAGCTTTGCTGATTTTACCTGGCTGGAGGTTTAGCAAGCAGGTTGGTTTTAACTTTTATCCTTTTTCAACCATTTTAACTTGCTATACCTGATTTCATAACATTTAGGTTTTCCTATAATTTTCATGACCTTTCTCCCAGGCCTTTAACTGTAAGTTTATTTGTAACCTTAATACTTTGTTTGGATGCATGGTTTTAACCAGATAATTATCAGTGTAGTTCTTCTAAGTGCGTGTACCTCTGGAAGACCTGCACTTAACTAATCCTTGTTGGTGTTGAAGTTAAGTAAGATAAATGAGCTCAGCTGTAAGCAAGTAATGTGCAGATCATTGTCTTGAGATTTTGACATTGCCAAAAACGCCAGTCACTTGAAAATTTTAGTCACTTAAGCTCAGGAGCTTACTGGATGACTTTGTAGGTAACTTGTAGGTAACCTTGTAGATAAATTAGTGCATAACTTAGTAGATAACTTAGTAGATAACTTTAGTACATAACTTAAAATATAAATTTGTTATAACTTATTAGATTACTTTGTGGATAGCTTATTAAATAACATAGTTGATGACTTAGTGGTTTAACTTGGTTTAGCATTTTTGATAACTTTATAGCTAACTTTTTAAATAACTTAGTGGATCAGTTAGTTGATCACTTATTTGATAACTTGGTATATTGTGAAGTAGATGATTTAATAGATAACTTTGTATATAACTTAGTAGATAACTTAGTAAATGACTCTATAAATAACTTAGTAGATTACATAGTAGATGACTTGCTAGTTTGCCTAGTATATTACTAGTGGATTAGTAGATTAGTTAGTTAATTTAGTAGGTAAATTGAAAACATGACCTAGTAGATTACCGAATTGCACCTTCCTCCATATCTGCCCTGACCCAGACTCCTCTAGCCAGCAGCAGTTGGTGCTTTTTATCCTTTGAGATGTCTGGTTGCAGCTGCTGGTAATCCCCCTGTTGTGGTTCAAGGCCTTTGTGATGTTGAGGCCTTGGAAGACGGTCCAGCCAAATTCCAGGCGAAAATAACCGGAGTTCCACTTCCAGTCGTCATCTGGTAGGCCGTTCTTCTATTGTCCATTGCCGTCTTAGGAACGATGATAATTATTATAGCAAAGATTACGACCTGATTAATGTTGCTGTTTGCCATGATAATGGGTTTGATATGATGCTACTTCTTTTTATTCTATACACTTCTGCTCTGTGCAGCAGTCTCCCTCCTCTCGGCATTGCCTCCCACCAGTATGCTGATGACATGCAAGCCTATCTTTATGGGCCCCTTCCTCAGCTTTCCAGATGGTTGAATGCATGCTGGAAGCGTCCACTGTTCTGGTCTCCAGGCTCTCTTCTAATCGCCTCTCCCTGAACCTTGGCAAAACCCAGTGCATCTGGCTTGACGTCCGAGTCAAGCTAGGCAGGATTGACTTGGAGTGCCTCCGTAATGCTTTTCCTAGCATCTCCTTTTCCCTATCTGTCCGAGATCTGGGCCTCCTTTTTGACCCTACCCTTTCCCTTTCAGGCCACGTGAATGCTGTATCGTGCCCCTGCTTCTATCGCCTTCGCCAGATTCACACTATTAGACTATGCTGTGTCCACGCTTGTGCATGCTCTGATCTGTTCTAGGGTTTGACTTTGATAACATTGCCTTCATTGGACTCTCCTCTCACAATATCTCTAAGCTCCAGTCCATCCTCAATGCAGCTGCCTGACTAATTGGTGGAATTTCAAAATTCCTTTCAAGACCCTTGCGTTGGTGCATAACTGTCTCATTGGGTCTGCCCCCATCTACCTTCTGGCTCTCTGTACTAGGATCTGCTCTATTCTGCACCGGGTTTCCTTTCGTTGTTCCTCTGCCCGCAGCTTCTGGTGGTTCCTCGCATACGCTCTACCACTCTACCACGGGGCCCAATCCAGGAGCTTCACCATCGTGGGTCCCACCAGCTGGAACAGCCTCCTCTTCCTCTTCGGAAGGAGCTGCTCTCTGTCTTTCCCTTGCTAGCTTCCGAACGCCAGAAGACTTTCCTTTTCTCTGTTTTGCTTTGTGATAAGTCATGAGTGCCTCTGATTTGAGGGTTGCTATTTAAATGCTCCATTACAAATTACAAAAATGATAAGGATGATGAGGATGATACTGAAATTATGGCAATGTTGATTAAGTAATAAAGATGATATATAGAAGATGGTAATGATGATGATGGTTGGGATGATGATGATGACTATGGAAGTTGTCAAACCAGTACCTCGGTCTAGAACTGCCACAGCTCAGCATCGCACCTCTGTTGGCCCTTTGCTGTCGAACAGCCTTTTAACTTGCTAAATCAAGTTATGTGGAACAACCTTCCTGCTGCTACTCGTGCTGAAATTTTATCTGACAGCACCACTGCATCTGTTCATTCTCTTAAGACTTTTCTTTTCTAGAGGGGTTCTTTGCACTGAGAGCGCCTCTAATAAGGTCGTACTATGAGAGGCGCTTTATAAGTTCGTAAATAGAATTGAATAGAATGGATTATGATGGACTTGAGTAGATTATCAGGTTTCCAGTAACTAGATTATTTTTTTAGTGGCAGTGCTATTGTTTTCTCCTCCTCAGGTATTTATCAGACACAGAGGTTGTGGAAAGGGACTCTGTCTTGATTGACTACATTGAGAAGGATTCCGTGTTCAGCCTAGCGTTGATCGGAAGCCTAAAGGGCAGAGCGGGGAGGGTCAAGGTCGTGGCAAGGAACAGTATAGGAGAGGCATCTTCAGAGGCGGAGCTAAAAGTGTTTGGACGGCGTCCTACGTTTGTCGAAGTGCCAATCAAATGTACCATATCAGAAGGTATGGTTAATACTGGTTATGCTGCTGCCCAATGCTTACTGTGTATGATATTGCTGAGGTAATGTTACATATTTTAGATGACAATGTTTTGGAATGGTTGTAAGCAGTGCTTTTTTCTAGAAAAAAAAGTGTTGGAACGAATCTGTAGACCTGTTGTCGAAAGAAATAATGCTAAGATTAACTACCAAATCAAAAAAATTTTATAGGACACAACGATCACTAATAACTTTTAGAATATAAAAATAATTGAAATTGTAAAGTTTTATATAAAATTCAAGAGTTTTTGCACAACTACTATTATTATTATTTTTTATTTGAAAAAAATGTGCCAGAACACACCGTTCGGGCACGTTCCGCCAGGAAAAGCACTGGTTGTAAGGTTCCCACGAGGCGTTATGTAAAAGCCAGAAATTTATTTTATTGTATTTGAAGATTTATAAAGCATCTCTCGCAGTGAACACCAAGCAGAGGTGCTTCCAATGTGATAATATACCCTGAGAGAAAAGACAGGATTTAGACTGTGGAAAGATGCATCAAGACATCAGGACAGAATCTTAGGCCAACTGAGGGAGGGGACTCATTGTACTGTGTAGAGATAATGCAATCAAAAGTTCGAACCATGGCAGTCCTCTCTCACTCCAGAGGTCAAAATGACGAAGAAAGACTGACGAATGTATAGTCACAGGTTACCTAGATCTAGTCATTAAGATCTGTAAATGGAAATGAGAACCTTACAATCAATGCAAGCAGTAAGAGGGAGCCAGTTGAGGTGTTCAGCTGAGGTCTTGCTGTGCTGGTCGAGGTATGGAAGAAATGAGGGACAGGGACTGGCTCCTGCCGGGCACCCATACATACATACTTACATGCTTGCATACAATAAAGACGAGGCTGAACGTACATATATGCATACGTGCAAGAGTACATGTACATGCTGCTGACACTGGCTTGTTGTAGGATTGTTTAGGGCGGGTCGTAGAGTAGTGGTGAACACACTGTGATGCAGAACTGAGAAACCGAGTTCGAGACCCGCATTCCTCTAAGTTGACTTCTTTCCTTCTTTTGCTAGGAGGCAGAATTTGTTAAAAATGAGATGTATAAACGTAATAGCGCCCTGCGTGGCTGCCGACGGTTAAATTTGACTCCTGTAATAACTCCTCATCATTCGTTCATACTGCACTTGCATTCATACTGCGTTTTGTCAGTTTGAAATTAAACGGAAATTATGATTATTATCAAAAGGTGCTATATAATATATAAGCCAGTTATAACACTGTAAAAAATGGCTATAATTGTGATTGTCTGCAATCATTCTTTGTTCTCAGGGAAGACAGCCATCTTCTGGTGTCGTGTGGATGGAGAACCTCTTCCATCAGTGGAGTGGTCGAGAGGGAAGCATCGCAAAGTTACAAGTTCATATCGGACTCGGATTCAGTTTGATGAGGTGACCCAGAGACATTCCGTTGAGATCAACGGCATCCGGAAAATGGATGCAGGCGAATACACGGTCACGGCAACCAACAAGTTTGGATCCGGGTTCTTCCAGGTTCCACTTGTCATCTGCAGCAGCAGCGCACAGAGGGAGGAGGAGAAAGAGTGGAGAAGAATGCTGGAAAGGTACGATCCTTTGCTTCGGTTTTTACTTTGCATTTCCTGGAAAGGTATGATCATTTAAGTACTTCTGTCTTTACTTTACCTTTTCTGTAAAAGTATGATCATTTACTTTGGTGTTTACTTTACCTGTACTGGAAAGGTATGATCGTTTGCTTCTGGCTTTACCTTACCTTTCCTGTAAATGTATGATCATTTTTTACTTTGGTTTTTACTTTACTTTTCCTGTATGGGTATGATCATTTACTTTGGTTTTTACTCTACCTGCGCTGGAAAGGTATGATAATTTGCTTCTGACTTTACCTTACCTTTCCTGGAGAGGTATGGTCTTTAACCTTTGCCTTTAGACTTCTTTGACATCAATTAAGTAACATAGAATGTGATATGATGAACGTAATCGAATCAAATCCTATTTTACTCATTTATTCTGTTCTATTCAGGCTAATTGCATCCTATTCTGTTATAAAAACTTTATATATTTTTTTTATTTTCTGAAATTTGATATCGCCCTTCTTCCAACATGTTTTGCTCAGAAGTGTGCGTACACATTCCTTGACGGCACGATTACAGTTGTACTGCAGAGCAATTGTGTGCGAAGGACTTGCTCTAGGTCTCTACACAGTGACTCCCCGGACGAGGGTCGAACCCGCTCACTTAGTGCACGCTGAGCGTTACAAGCCGACCACTCTAACCAATGGGCCACCAGCCTTTATTGTAATAATGAGATGGTCACTTGATATCATGTGCATTGGAGAGAAAAGTTTGTTTGAAATACTATTTAAGGTCAACATCATCAGAGATGTTGGAAAGTGATGATGCACCGTCAGACTCCACAACGAAACAGAAGACTGTGGTAGGTTGGACAACTCTAGAATTCATATCATGCATTTGAAAAACAATAGAATGACATACATTAGAATTTAACTGACTCTTACTTACTCTATGGTTCTCCAGTTTTTTCAGTAGAATTATTTGTCTTTACCAAGGCAATTTAAGTCAGAGTTGCCTTGGCTATGGTCTTACCATTTATGTGCATCACTGTCCCTCAGTTTACCTTCTAGTTGTCATACCATATATTTTTCATAGCCATCTCTTGCTTTGCTTCAGTTGTCCTGTTACAACACAGTTGGCATTGCCGTGTCAATTTGATTCATAGATTTCTTGCCATTTGTCTTACCAATGCATTACCATATTTCATGTTACCTTATTGCTGTCTTGCCATAGTCTTACCAATGCATTACCATATTTCATGTTACCTTATTGCTGTCTTGCCATAGTCTTACCAATGCATTACCATATTTCATGTTACCTTATTGCTGTCTTGCCATAGTCCTACCAATACATTACCATATTTCAGGTTACCTTCTAGCTGTCTTGCCATGGTCTTACCAATGCATTGCCATATTTCAAGTTCTATTCTAGCTGTCTTACCAATGCATTGCCATTTCTCAGGTTACCTTCTAGCTGTTTTGTCATTGTCTCCGATATAGTCATAGAGTATCTTTAAAATTTCATGACTCTTGTCCTAAGTCCTGTGTTCTATTATCCAGGTCGAATTCACAAAGCCTCTTCAGGATCTCGTCGTAATGGAGAACCAGGATGCCGTCTTTGAGGTCTTTGTCACTGGCACCAGTGTGCCCATGATCATCTGGTTTCTTGGAGATCGGCAGATCACACCAGATGATCAGCCTAAGATCATTTCTGAGGGTGGAATGAGTCAGCTGATAATTGAGTCTGTGAAACTTGGCACCAATCAGGAGGTACGATGCATCTGTGGTGACATCGAGACTCGTGCAAGGCTCACAGTTGAAGGTATTTGCTCATTTGTCTGCTTTGTAATTTGTTTTTATTTAATTCTGAGGATCAGGACAGGTGTCCATTCCACGTCCTGTCGAGAGTTGTTGCTCAAAGTCTGCTTAGCTGGCTCAAACTTTCATTACTGTAATTAGCGCTACTGAATGGACTGCCGTGTTGCTTGTTGTGCGCATTATAATCAATATTATCATAATATTACGGTATTATTACAGTATATATTGTGACTATTACATTATAATACATATTGTATTATAATATATATTTTAATATAATTCTTTAATTATACCACTTTGCGATAAAGTGATTGTATAATGTCTTTTCCAAATGGCATGTGTTTTTGGCATCATTTTTTGGTTAAAGGTTGCTGTTTTTGTGGCAAATTATTCAAGGTTTTTATGTTAAGTGACTTGAATTGATTTTGTGACATAGGTTGTGTTTAGTTTGGTGTGGAGCAGTTGAAGCTTATTTTTTTGTGTGAACTAGTTTTATTTAACTGGCTGTGCAATTACTTAATTCTAAGCTATTATTTATCCTATAAATTAAAGTATTTTAGACAATATATATTTTTACTAAACCGGTTCCAATTGATTGATTGCACTGACATTTTCAGTTGACTGTTTAATTAACATTTTAACACTTTAGATTATAATAAAAGTGACTGCAAAACATGCAGCTTGTTGTTGAAGTGTAAAAATAATATTACGTAGTGAATTATTTGTCACTCATATTGGATATGCAGTGGAAAGTTTTGCTATACTACTAAGTTGCATTGGTGTTTTGTGTGCATGGTGTGAATTGGTGAAGCATGGTTCTTGACTAACTGTTTCGATAATATTCTCCGTTACTTCTGCATGATCCCCTATCTGCATCATTGCATGTTTCCAGATATACAAGAAATTGCCGAAGATTTCACTGCGAAAGTTGACCAAACTCTTGAGCAGTACCACGAGGTCCATCCAGTCAATCACTACAATATTTCACCCATGGAGGCCGACGCTGTATCAGCGATATCTGGTGCTAGCAATTCGTCTAAGATTCGTTTTGATTGTCAGAGTCAATCATTGTTCCCAAATACAACCGAATCTTCCTGTCTGTTAATTTCTGTTTCACCCATCCCAAAAATCGATGATATTTTCAACTTTCATGAAAGTGAAGATCTTTACTTAGCTGGCACCATCACTGATCTTGAAACTAATATTTGTTGTAAGATGTTGGACGAACGTAGTGTAAATACTGAAAGTGATGATCATACAAATGAGGTGTTTGCAAGCAGTGTGGCATCTTATGACAAAGGAGCGTCAGTGATGATGAGTGGTGCTTTTAGGAGTGTAAGGAAGCTGGAGGTACCGGAATTTCATGAGGAATCTGGTGTGACATTACGTGAAGTCCAGCAGAATTGCAAGTCACTCCTTCATTTGTATCATTACTTTAAAACGATAGAAAATGCATGTGGTCTCTTTAGAATAGATGCAAGAGGGTATGCGGATTCAAAAGATGCGGATGGTGCTAACATAGCTTTGTCCAATAATTCTGAGCGGACTGTTCGTAGTGATTGTAGCATGTCTAGCACTGAGAAAAATCCAGATTGCTTGAATATGATGGAAACCTGTAGCAATAATCTTGAAGATGCTGATGTGGTTGGAGTATCCAAGAATAAATCTGATTACAAGATTAATGAAGTCAAAGCTTCTGCAGATTCCGATCTATTGTGGGATAAATACTGTGATGGGATAGATGAAAATGAACCACTTCATGAAAAGGATGAAAGGACAGATAAAACCAAACCACAGGATTATTATCTTGATATGTCTCAGGGTAGATCTGAAGAAGAGGTGGATGAAATCAAGCTAGCTGATGTAGAAGAATATCTAGCTCATCAACCCAGTGATAGAAAGAGGAAAATTTATGTAGCTGATGACACTCAATTATCTGCTTATGAGTCACAGACAAGAAGTTGTAATAAGGGATTTGATCTTGATTTTCATCTGTCTCAGCCTCAGTTGCAAATATTTTATTATGACACTCAACTGGTTGGGAATGTCGAACTATCTTTGGAAAAGTATGATAAGTGGAAAGATGAGGCTGAGCCACAAAATAATATTGAGCTATGTTGGAAAAATTCTGAAGAGAAGAAAGATGATGCTGAACTGGAAAATAATGCTCTGCTATCTTGGGAGAAGTTGGAGGAGATGAAAGATGATGCTGAGCCAGAGAATAATATTGAGATATGTTGGAAGATCTCTGAAGAGGGGAAAGATGATGCTGAACTGGAAAATAATGCTCTGCTATCATTGAAGAAGTCTGAGGAGATGAAAGATGATGCTGAGCCAGAGAATAATAATGAGCTATGTTGGAAGAATTCTGAAAAGGGGAAATATGATGCTGAACTGGAAAATAATGCTCTGCTATCATTGAAGAAGTCTGAGGAGATGAAAGATGATGCTGAGCCAGAGAATAATAATGAGCTATGTTGGAAGAATTCTGAAAAGGGGAAATATGATGCTAAACTGGAAAATAATGCTCTGCTATCTTGGGAGAAGTCTGAAGAGATGAAAGATAATGCTGAGAAAGAGAATGATATTGAGCTATGTTGGAAGAAGTCTGAAGAGAAGAAAGATGATGCTGAACTGGAAAATAATGCTCTGCTATCTTGGGAGAAGTCAGAGGAGATGAAAGATGATGCTGAATTGGAAAATAATGCTCTGCTATCTTGGGAGAAGTTGGAGGAGATGAAAGATGATGCTGAGCCAGAGAATAATAATGAGCTATGTTGGAAGAATTCTGAAAAGGGGAAATATGATGCTAAACTGGAAAATAATGCTCTGCTATCTTGGGAGAAGTCTGAAGAGATGAAAGATAATGCTGAGCCAGAGAATGATATTAAGCTATGTTGGAAGAAGTCTGAATTGAGAATAGATAATGCTGAACTGGAAAATAGCAAATTTTTGTGGGAGGAGTCTGAACAGAGGAAAGATTATGTTGAACTGGAGAATAATATTAAACCATCTTGGGAGAAGATTAATGATGATACTGAACCGGAATATAATGTTAAACTATCTTTGAAAAAGTCTGAGATGTTGAAAGATGATACTGAAAAGAAATTTCATGTTGAATTTTCTTGGGAGATGTCTGAGAAGATGAATAATGATGCTGAACTGGAAAAAGGTGCTCAGAGGAAGTCTGGAAAGTGGACAGATAATGCTGCATTGGAATATGTTGAAGAATCTTTGGAGAAGCCTGAGGAGATGGAAGATGATGCTGAACTGGAAAATTATATTGAACTATCTCGAAAGAAGTCGGAAGAGTTGGAAGATGATACTGAACTTGTAGGCCATGATGAACTATCTTCTGAGAAGCCTGAGGAGATGGAAGATGATTCTGAACTGGAAAAATTTGCTGAACTATCTTGCAGGAAGTCTGAAGAAAGGAACAATGAACTCAAAAGTAATGTTGAACTATCTTTGGAGAAGTCTGAGGAGAGGAAAGATGTTGCAGGGCCCAGTAATGATTTTGAGCTCTCTTGTGAGAAGATTGAAGATGATGCTGTACTGTACAAATATGCTGAATTATCTCATAAGAAATCTGAAAAGAAGAAAGCTGATGCTAAACTGGAAAATAATATTGAACTAGCTTTTGAGAAGTTGGAGGAGAAGGAAAGTGATGTTGAACTGGAAAATGATGTTGAATGTTCTAGGGGGAAGTCTGAAAAAAGGATCGATGAATTCCAACTAAAGAATGAAATTGTAATATTACAGAATCAATCACAGAAAGGAAGCGAAAACACCGAAAAGGCAGATGATGTCAGAATATGTATGGATTTTTCTGAAGACATGAACTGCTTGTATGATACTAAGCTTGAAAACGAAGGTATGTTGTCGGTGGTTAAATCTGAGCTAAGCATAGGTGACAGTGAACATGGCGATGATGTTGGGCCATCCTCTTATCAGTTTAAAGATGAAATACAAGATGACACTGAGAACATCAGTACATCAGATCAAAGTTTGGGATGCAAGGTGCACAAATCTAATCTTTTCAGATATACGAACCAATGGCGAGTTACTGGGAAGTCGTGCATGCGTAAACCAGAGGACGCAAGTTATGCAGGTGATGCAGAATACTTTGTGACAGATACGAGGGAGAGATGTGGCATTCATAATTCCATCTGTTCATCAGATGATCTTAGGATAAGCAGACGTTCTTTATTTGGCAAGTCAGACCTCGAGGAAAGACTGGACACCTCGAGTCTCTGTTCAGAGCCTCTTGCTGGATACCGGCGGAGAAAAAGGCAGGTTTTGATGGAACAGCCAGATGAATTCTTCCACCTTCCGGATGACTGTGAGTCGGTCAGCAGTTTATGGAGTGACCAGTGTGCCTCTACGAATTCTGAGAAACCTGAGGACAAAGGGGAAGCCAGTTTACCATCATCGAGGAGCTGTTTACCTACCGAAGTCGTGTCCCCAATGGAGAAGGTAGAGAGCTACCTTCTGCCCCAATCAAAGCAGGTGTTGTCAGGAACTGGAATGATGCAGAAGAATGAGAGAAAGATCCAGATGTCAACCCTCAACATAAAATCTTTCCGAATTGATGGACGAGTGACTGCCCCGAGTAAAATACTGTCAGGTTTTTCACAGCTCATGGGGAAGTCTCCCGGAATTCCTTTCATCGTTGAGACTAGCGAGGACAAGCTGAAACACGCCAAGGACTGCACTGAGTATGATGGGGTGTCAGACGTGAGCTCACTAACATCATCCAGAAGTGGAGTTGTGTCAAGCAAAGGGTCGCAAACTGAATCCATCGAGGTCACTTACGATAATACTGTGCCGATGTCTCCACCACCTACTTTTTCAGAATCTACTCTGTCATCAACAGTCATGGTAAACAAGGAGAGAATGAGGTTCTATACACCAGTTTCAAAGAGTAGGGGAAAGCAGACTTCAACCTTTATGTCAAATTGCTTAAAGGTTGAGCAGGATCGGGGTTTGCGATCGCTTGAGAAGGAATCGTCTGTGTAATGGGTGCTAAAAATGATGGGTTCAAACTGGAATGGAACATCTGGGGGAAACATTTTGAAAAATCTCCTCTTCAACCGGATCACCTTTCATAGGTTTTGAAACAAGGTTTGGTTACTTAAATGGCAACTTTTGTGATTCAATTGCTTACATTTGTCTTATTCTTTTGTCGGAATATTATACAGCAACAGTCTTTCCCGCTATTTGCCGTTTCAGTAACAACTGTAAGTGAGGGATTGTTTGAGTATTATAGTTATTCAGATTACCTAATTTATTTGATTATAATGATTAGTTTTAGTGAGTTGAATGATTTGTCTCAATTTATAAGTTCTATTGAATTTGTCTCAATTTATTTGGTGCTAATGATCTTTCTTTCGGTGTGATTACATTTGCTTTTGTTAATGAGTTTACTTACAGTATGTGTATGATTTCTTAGATTTTATTAATTCTTGCTGATTTTTTTAATGCTAGTATTGGAATTGTGACAATTGATAATTGAGATTTCTTAATTGTGACAATAAGAGATTAATTAATTTACCCATTCTCTTCAGCAGCTTGTTTAAGTGTATGTTGTATACATGCAATTTAGCCAGCTATGAGCCATCTAATAACAGAAAGCCACTTGCCATCTGAGAAAAATAATAATTTTGACTCTAAAATTAGGTATATAGATTTTTAAAAAGTTTGTAGGAATGACATTTGGAGGAAGAGCATAAATTCTCCATGAGGTTGACATTGATACGAAGTGTCTGCCTTTTGCAGTAATTGAACCCACAATTTTACAATAATATTGTTAGTCGATTACGTTCTCTCTAGATCCTTTACTATACAGATGAATTTGGTAACAACGGTGAAACCTTAGGCAGTTGAATTTATTTTATATTTCTAAGCAGTTATGGGCATGTTCAAACTTTTCCGATTATAACCAACATTCTCGTAGAAGCATGTAAGCGTTCGACTAACCTTGTGCATAACGGACATTGTGTGAACTTAACTCTTAACATACCATTATTCAAGTTTGATTTAGGTATTTGCAATAGATGTGTATGACACGTAGGCCTAGTCACATTGTGATTAATGTTGGCTTCTGTAGAATAGGCCTTCTTGCAAAGCTATAATGACATGTCCCGGGGTAATTAATTTTCGCAGCTGCAGCGTCGTACGTATAGGTGTGACCGTGTTACTAATTAGATTGCAACGTTGAAATGTGCAATCTTTGTAGTGCGGAAGTTGAATTCAGATAGCATTGATCGGTGGCACATCATTTCGATGCAACAGTCAGGACATGAAGCCCTTAATTTTGGTTTCATAGATCGTAGCATATGGGATTATGTTGTGGGACAGATGAAACCTGCGTAGAAATATCTTACATGTTGAACTGCTGTTGGAGTTGACTTGCTGCGTCAAACTCGAAGGGTTTATGGACATCGGCCGCTATATATTTTTGCAATAAATTTAATTACATCCTGCAATTTCTCAGCTATAATTATTATTTCTATTTTTTACTTTTCTTTTTCATGGTTTATATTTTATACTTGTTTTTTAGACGAAAATGTGAGCGATATAGGCCTATACGATGCTAAATTGAATTTTTGCTTAAAGAATTTGTTGAGTGACTGTTTATTGATTACTCAAAAATTAATATTAAAGGAACATGTTAAATTGATGTTTAAAGCATTTTCTTACACTTGTGTCGTATTTTATGTAGGCTAATATCACACACTTGCTCAATTAGCCTACATCACATTTATTGAAATCACACTGTAGGTCCAATCCAATCTTTTCAGATATTTACTTTTCTGTTTAACAGCATACTTGTGCTTTCGGGGCCTACTGTATATTACTGTGCAAAACTTGTGTACATTAAGCCAACTCTTAATCGTGATGCGACTTGTCAAAAAAGTGGTAGGGAATCTGAAAGATTCTGCTTTATATCTACATGTATGCCCTTGTAGCTAAAGCTGGGGTCTTACTCCACTGACCCCCCCTCCACCGGGAAAATTCGGACACTGACATAACTGTATGAAATGCGTGATGAGTGCTATTATGTCTTTGGATTCTCAGCTCCCTCTCACCATGTTGCCTCCTTTAGCTGGATGTATTCTACTGACGTCATCCTGCCTGACGTCAATCATTTCCTTGAAATAGTTACCGTGAACTATTCTAAAGCTAATCGCAGGGCACAAGCTTATTCACGAGCGTTGAGCTTATAGGCCTATAACTAGGTTTTCTGCTCTTCATTTTTCTTACGATGACAATTCTAGCTTAGGAGATTTAAGTTCTTTCGGACATGACCGTTTATTTTATTGTCGTTTAGACCTAAGTTTACCCATAAGAGGGATTTTTGAGTCCACTGCCATTTAAAAACTATTTCCAACCTCCTTCTGCGCCGTGTTCGCCTTTCGAAGGCTTCCAAGTCTTCTCAACACTTTGCTCGAATTTGCAGCTTTAAGTATAGCACCGCAAAATTAGGTTGTAAAACAGAGTTTGGATGCTATATGTCTCTCTTCTTAATCTACGAACTTCATATTCAGATCGTTGTGCGGTTTGTGACTCGGCCAATAGAAGCTTCAAATCCTGGTCCAGTTTTCGATAAACAATGTCAATAATGATAATACTAATAGTAGTAAGCAGTATTAATCACTGCTACGGTATTCACTCGCGCTGCGTCGAATCAGAGGGGTTGTCCAAGGGGAGTCCGTGGAGGTCTGACTCTGTTTTCCAGAAGATCAGAGGAGGCGAAGTGGCTGTTATGGCGCGTAGGCCCAAATCGTTTTGGTCGAGAATTGATAAGTTAATGATCAAAATAGTAGTTCAAGTCTGGGTAAGAGTTCTTGAATAGGTGAGGCTTAAGTTTCGAATGGTAAGGTCGAGCGGTGATGATTCGAGGAGTCTGAGACAGGTGATAGGTAATGATGGTGATTTTGATTACTGGAACGAGAGTCGAGACAGTTTTTTTAGAAAAAAGTGGGATAGGATCAAGCTTGCATTTCACGATTGGAAGAGAGTTTAGGAGGAGTGGCACCTCTGTTTGAGTGGCAAGAGAGAATCAGGAGCGATGACTGAGAAGGAGGAGCAATTAACGGAGGGATAGGTTAGTGTAAGAGGGCTGGATGAGTTGGAGGCTTGAAGAGATTGTAAGTGTGAAGCGAAGGGATGAGAGGAATGTCAGTAGAACCTATTCAGAGGTGCTCCCAGGTCAGCTAGACGCTTCGAGAAGATGCCACTCAAGCTAGACAAGGAAATAAAATACACTTTAAAGTTTTTGCATTATCTTCATTCATGAGGCATGCCTGATCCACATTGTCGATTAGAATATATAATACGGCGACTAAAGCGACGGGCTGTCCACCCTACCTCATAGGCCGAGGCTAGGCGAATGAAGTCGTCGAGCTGAAACAATATAGGCGTTGAGAACATTTCTTCCAGAGCTTTCAAATACCGAGCATATATTTCAAATTTTCAAATACAGAGCATATATACCTGGCGATTTAATGTAGGTTTTTATACGTTTCAAAGACTGGCCCTCACTGTCATTTGACACGATAAGAACATTAAGCCTATAATCTTCATGGATAGCTTAACTCTATTAACCTTAATTGCTACTTACTGAGTTGTGTAGGGCATAACCGATCATTTCAACCGAGTACCGAATCCGAGTATTTGGATGCACTATTTGTCGGATCCGGGTACGAACAGAATAGTAGCGGCAAATCTGGCCAGCGGCAGCAAGTACCATCCGTAGGCAAAGCGTAGTTAACCTGCCATGTGCACAGCTACGGAGAACTATCTATAGTCAATGCAGAGTCTATAACAATATCCTTCATATAGCGTATCGCTGCACTCTAGACTATAACAATATATTTATTACTTAATAACTTTATTTTTGAAAAAAATGTAAACCTTGTTATAATATTTTAAATTTGAAGTTATCAACGACGTCTTTACTCTCTAATGTTTACCGAGAAGTAGCCAATTCAAGCGGAAAAATTACTGATTTGATTGTCACTTGGAGAATGCAACCAATAGAAATTAAAATATATAAATTAACATTATTATTTTAAAAGAAACTTCAATGGAACGTTAAGTTCTTGTTTAATTAATCAATAACTTATAGGAAAGTATGTCCGTTAGTCCTAAATTTATTTTATGAAAAAATATAATTTTATTCCCAAAATTATATGATCAAAAATAGTTATTTTTAGCTAATTGCTGGTGTAATATTTGCACCGAGGCGAATACTTCCGAATAGTCCAATATTCGGCCGAGGCGAATGTCCGAGGCGATTTCCGGTTAAGTCCTATAGTTGTGTAATAATAATTATTATACTGCTGACATTGCCTTACCGGTTCTTACCTATGCATATATATTACTTTACCTATAGGCCTACATGTAACTATAGGCGTATTTACGATATTTAAGACTACCCGGTATAGCAGCTCTCGTAATCGCAGGGTGCTTGGTCATTTGATCTGCATTTCAGAGCTGCCGTATGTGTTCACCACTGGCCTGCAGGACCTTGAATGTTTGGAGGGCGCCACAGTGACCCTGACCTGTGAGGTATCGAAGGAGGGAGGGTGCCTGACCTGGCTGAAGGACGACGAACCGGTTGTTGAAGATGACGTCAAGTACGAGATGCTGGCCGAGGGTTTGCGCCACTCCTTGGTCATTCGTCGGTTGAAACGAACTGACCAGGCTGAGTACAAGTGCACCTATTGCAAGGACACCACGACCTGTGTTCTGCTCGTTGACGGTATGAACAGTTGGCCTATGTATGTATATATATATATATATAAAGTTTTTTCTCCCTACATGTTGTTCCCTTCCAACTCGTATTGATCTCGTAGTAGGCTTATGCGTTACTATAAATATCTGTATTGACGAGGTCAATAAAACACACGAATGTGATTATGATCATAGTATGATATGGTATTTTATTATGATGCATAGTATGCGGCAGTATAGTTTGTCGTTTTTTTACGCACAGGGGATAGTCAGTCGATCGGTCTCTTGGTGAAAAATTCCTGGCCCATTATAGGCAGAGAAATTCCAGGTCTCCAATGCGGAATGAGTGTGTTAAAATCTAGGCCTAATAACTAGTCCCAAGTTATAATAGCACAGAAATGATTAGTAGGCTTACGGTAATAATCTGATGCTTAAAGTTTAAACTGGTTGTTTGATTGATCTTAAATGTCAGTTTTATCATATTTTAAAAGACATAGGCCTAAATTGTAAACATTGTATGATTTGTTATATTATAATTATCTTTCATAAATTGCTCGCAAGCTCGGTCTAGGCCCCTTAACATCGTCTGGCTCCGGGCATTTATTTGCTCTGCCCCTCTCAGTGGACCTGGATATCTTGTGACGTCACTGATGGACTGAAAATCGCGCATTTCCGCATTGCCACCGAGTTTATCTTAGGAGCCGTCCATAAATGACGTCACGCGCCTAGGGGAGGAGGCTACAAATTTGTGACTATGTGTGACGAGGGGAGGGGTCGACGAAATGTGACGTCACATCAAACATTATAATGCGTAATTTTATTAAAAACTTACACTCGATTAAACAAGTTCTACTTGATTAGCAGTAATTGTTGCCACAATTCAACAACACTAATTAGGATTATTGTACTCTTTAATTTTTGGACTGTCTACTTTTATGCTCGCTGTAAGTTTTAGGGTTTTAGAAGTGAGGCAGCCATTCTGTAACACGCAAGCAGGAATCAATTACCCTGCCCAAACGCACAGGCCACAGAGCTGAAACGAAGAAAATGGAGAGTGTGTGGATTGAATATGATTTACTCATTGAGGGAGCATTTTTGCTTCACCGTGGAAAAATGGAGAGGAATAAAATTTAGATTGTTTTGAGTTATTCTTATCAGATTTTTTTCAATAACTGTAATGATTCTGCCAGAGCCTTTCATCTTGAGGAATTCTTAAGATTGCAATAATTTTTGGCTACTTTCTCCATTTTTCTTCGTTCTACTATTCTAGTTTTAAGTATTGTTATAGTTATAATTACTTCTTTTCATAATTAAAAGAAAATTTGCATAACATTCTGGATATCTGGTTTTTTCGAAAGAGGGATCAGGGCTTTATGACGCATATTTGAGGGGCGTCCTGGTATTTGTGACGACGTGTGACGAAGGGAGGGAGTGGTCAAAAATCGTCCAAAATTGCGTGACGTCATTTATGGACGGCCCCTTATATGCTATCGCTATGATGTACGTAATACGCACCTCAGATGCTGTAATCCCTTCCTATTTGTTTGAATCCCTTCCTAATTGTTGTAATCTCTTCCTATGTGTTTTAATCCCTTCCTAATTGTTTTAATCCCTTCCTATTTGTTTTAATTCCTTCCTATTTGTTTTAATTCCTTCCTATTTGTTTTAATTCCTTCCTATTTGTTTTAATTCCTTCCTATTTGTTTTAATTCCTTCCTATTTGTTTTAATCCCTTCCTATTTTTTTAAATCCCTTCCTATTTGTTTTAATCCCTTCCTATTTGTTTCAGACTTTCTGTCTGATACGGATGAACGTCAGGATTTGGAGTTGCTTTCTCATGGCGATTTCAAGGCTCGAGCTGACCTTGAGATGGAGTCTTCTTCGATTGCTCCTAATGAGGAACAGCGAACAGCGGATTCTGAAGGTCTTCCTGCTGGACTTGGTGTGGCACTTGAATCCCAGGCAGAGAGGGGTTTCAGCTTGCTGGAGAGCAGAACTTCAGTGGAACTAGAAGAGCTTCTTGAGGAAGATTTCAATGCAGGGAAGACATCGGTTTCGGTGGAAGAGGAAGTGGCAATTGAAACCAAGAAGAAGAAACAGGAGGCTTGGACGGAACGAGATCTGATCAGCTTTGACGACGAGTTTGAGGAATTGTTTCAGGCAGCTGCTGCGTCAAGTCAAACGGACGTCGAAACAGCTGAAGCGGGCGAGATGGAGAAAACATTGAAAAATACAGAAGAGGAGAAGGAAGAGACATTGAAAGGTACAGAAGTGGAGGAGAAGGTTACATCTAAAGATACAGAAGAGGAGGAGAAGGTTACATCTAAAGATACAGAAGAGGAGGAGAATCTTACATCTAAAGATACAGAAGAGGAGGATAAGGTTACATCTAAAGATACAGAAGAAGAGGAGAAAGAGACATCTAAAGATACAGAAGAGGAGGAGAAGGTTACATCTAAAGATACAGAAGAGGAGGAGAAGGTTACATCTAAAGATACAGAAGAAGAGGAGAAAGAGACATCTAAAGATACAGAAGAGGAGGAGAAGGTTACATCTAAAGATACAGAAGAGGAGGAGAAGGTTACATCTAAAGATACAGAAGAAGAGGAGAAGGTTACATCTATAGATACAGAAGAGGAGGAGAAGGTTACATCTAAAGATACAGAAGAGGAGGAGAAGGTTACATCTAAAGATACAGAAGAAGAGGAGAAGGTTACATCTAAAGATACAGAAGAAGAGGAGAAAGAGACATCTAAAGATACAGAAGAGGAGGAGAAGGTTACATCTAAAGATACAGAAGAGGAGGAGAAGGTTACATCTAAAGATACAGAAGAAGAGGAGAAGGTTACATCTAAAGATACAGAAGAAGAGGAGAAGGTTACATCTATAGATACAGAAGAAGAGGAGAAGGTTACATCTAAAGATACAGAAGAGGAGGAGAAGGTTACATCTAAAGATACAGAAGAAGAGGAGAAGGTTACATCTAAAGATACAGAAGAAGAGGAGAAAGAGACATCTAAAGATACAGAAGAGGAGGAGAAGGTTACATCTAAAGATACAGAAGAGGAGGAGAAGGTTACATCTAAAGATACAGAAGAAGAGGAGAAGGTTACATCTAAAGATACAGAAGAAGAGGAGAAAGAGACATCTAAAGATACAGAAGAGGAGGAGAAGGTTACATCTAAAGATACAGAAGAGGAGGAGAAGGTTACATCTAAAGATACAGAAGAGGATGAGAAAGCGACGAAGCTGGAGGAGATTAAGCAGCTGGAGAATGATGAGCAGGAGGAAAAGGTACAGGAAAAGAAGTCAGAAGCCGTGGTTGAGATGGAACAGACCCTGACTGCTGATGACCCTCCAAGCAGCGTAACAGTTGATGGTTGTGTTGATGAGGGGAAAGATCAACCGTCACTTGATACAATAGGTTCATCCGAAGAGCAGTCACACGACTCGTTGGAAGAAGGCGAACACGCAGCAGGTAAGCGGACTTCACAAGTGTCTGATTGACTTCACAAGTGTTTGGTAGGTTCCACAAGTGTCTGATTGGTTCTTTGGTTATTTTTCTGATTGAGATTGATCAATCTATTGATTGATCAATCGATTCACCGATCAGTAGTATACAGTTGACCGAGTAATTAACTGTTGGTATGGACTCTGTACCAAGTGGCCAATGTAGTACGGTAATGTACATAACCTGCTACTCTGAATAACCATACACGTAGAAAAGATAGCCATGCTGGCGGGGCTATCTTTTAGATGTTATAAAAACCTTAGATTTTTCTACATTCCTGTTGTTCCCTTCCAATAATGTCTTTTTATTCATTTAAAAATCATTAGGTTTAGGCTAAGAAGTAAGAAGGTTAGGAGAATGTTGAGTCAGGTCCATCTCTCCTCTTTCTCGTCCTGACTCTGGTTAAGAGCTCTTCTACTGAATAGAGTAAATAATCTTTTGGTGTGACTGACTGCTATATATATATATATATATATATATATATATATATATATACTATTCCTATACTATACTATGCTAATATATATATACTATTCCTGCTATATATATATATATATAGTGTCCTACGAGGCTGCTTTAGCGTCCAAACATTCCACGTTATCTGATGGACTTACTGGATTAACGGACCGTCAACGGGAAGAGGAATCCATGAGACGACACTCTGATCCACAAGTGTCTGACTCAAACTATCATTCCTTGATTGTTATCACAATTATCTTGTATCTGTCTGACACCCTCCGACCCTCGTCGGGAATGGAGTTGGCAATGGAATCGGAATTGGAAATGCTCAGGGAGTCAGCGCAGAACCTTACCCGTTACGAATCGATGTGCGCTCAATAAACTATAGGTCACTGAGTACAAATTGCTAGGAAGTAGATTTAATCCTTTTTCTGTCTATTATGATGCCCCTTCAAGGCTGGTCGTGACTACCGCTTAAGTCTCACTGAGGGGTGGGGCCTAATAATACGTCCCTCTACTTTAACTGGTTCTTCGGATTGAAGAACACCACATGTACATTATGTAGCAATAATATTACGGTGGACATTGAAATGACTTCAGATTTGGATCTTAATAATTTTTTTGAATAAATCTTCGAAAACGTCCAAGGCTTGTCATAGTTCGGTGACTTCGGTTCAAGAAACGAAAATTCAGTGACGCGTGCTGTTTTTGTATTTAGAGGAGCCATGCGTCATAGAGACATGGTTGAGTGACCAGGAAATCACCGAGGAGCAGTCGATCTCTCTGTCATTGTCCTTGTCGAAACCGAGACGAGTGACGTGGATGAAGGACGCGTCGCCCATTTCCAGATCATCATCGAGGTTCCTGGCTTCAGTCAGCGAGAGCGGACTTGACCATCAGTTGAAGATTCTGGACGCAAGAGCTGAGGATGGTGGGGAGTACACGGCTCAGGTGGACGAGGATGGAACATCCGGAAACATATCATCGTCATGCAGGATTAATGTGCTGGGTAACTTTACCACATATTATCATTATTATTTTAATAGTATAACTATTTTTATCATTGGTAGTGTGTGGTGGCTGTGGTGGTGGTAGTAATGCTGGTGGTGATAAGGATGGTAGGGAAGTTGCTGTAGCAGTAGTCATCGTAATGGCGATGGTTGTGGTATAGTAGTATGGTAAATGATGACGATAGTGGTGATTGTGGTATTGGTTGTCGCACAGAATAGTTGTAGTTGTGGTATAGTTAGCAGCCCCGTATAGCCAGATGCAAAATAAAGACGAATCAGAGCCCACTCTTGCCATTACCGACCTATGCCCTGCCTTCCCGTCCTTTCCACTTCCATAATCTAACCTCCCATGAGTTTCATCCTTTTTTCCCTTGCCTTCCTCACTCCACTTCCCCCTTATTATACAACATTGGGACCCAGAGCTGAGGAACCGAGTTCGAGACCCGGTGAGGTTGACCAGACTTTTCTTTCGCTAGGTGGCGAAGTTGCTTAAATTAGATGTATAGCGTTAAGGGCGCCCTGCGTGTCTGCCGACGGTTAAATTCGATTCCTGTAATAACTTAACATTGTCATCATTCGGTCATACTGTGTTTACAATCATAGGCCTACTGTCTTTGTCAGTTTGCAATTAAACCAAAATACATTTTTATCGTTTGTATGCGACAAAACAAGGCATAATGATGTAGAATCATAAAATTATCTGCTCCGCTTCCTCCTTCTCATCATCATCGTATTATTACCATACTTCTTAATATGACCAAGTCTTCTGATTGTCATTTACACACAGCCCTACCGTGTCGCATCACAACCAGTCTGACAGACGTTGAGCCAAGGGAACACGACAGCGTCTCCCTCGTCGTTCGTCTGTCAAAACCCGGATCAGTGACCTGGTTGAGAGGAAGCGATGACCTCTTGCTGCTGGCGCCACATGGTGACGATAGATTCAAGATGGCTGTCAGCGTCAGTGGTCTGCAACATTCGCTGACAATCGTCAGAATCGAGTGCGAAGACGGAGGTCAATTCAGTGCAGTTGTAGACGATGGTGTTGCAAAGTCATCGTGTCAAGTAACGGTCAGAGGTATTAGATGATATCTTGTGGGTATCAGATGGGATCTTGTGGGTATTAGATGATATCTTGTGGGTATGAGATAGGATCTTGCGGGTGTTATATGAGAACTTTCGGGAATTTACATTCACATTACATTTATATTACATCATCATCATTGACTAATTACTGACTTTGATGTTCTCTTGATCTATGTAGGCGCGAGTACATGTAATGACAATTTGGTGTTGCCTTTTGTTTTTTGTACAATTTATTTGATCTAGCACTTATTCATAATGCCAACTGTTGCAGTCGATATCAGTCCACCGAAATATTTCATTGTTACGCTAATAATGCGCCATCAACTCTTACTTAAATGCCCCTATGTAACTGTTCATCCTCAGTAATAAGTAACATTGACACCATAAACTTTTTCCTGTTCCTGCTTACAGAGAAGCCCTGTTCCATTGTCTCTCCACTGATGGACATTGAAGCAACTGAGTCGGAAACAATTCCAATCAAGCTGGTTCTGTCAAAGCAACGGACGGTGAAATGGTTCAGGTCTGGTGAACCAGTCCCCGCAGAGAACAAGAGATTTCAGGCATCCGCGAGTGATGATGGAAAGAGGCACACCCTGACGATATCGAACGTCATGGTTGAGGATAGTGGAGACTTCGAGGTCAAAGTGGACGACAACCAATATGGAATACTCGTTTCGTCATCTGTGTTGCGCATTAAAGGTTGGAATATACACGTGTCTACGCCTTTGTTTGGAAGATATATATATACCCAAGTCGACGTTATCAACATTATGTCATTATCAAGATGACAGTGATAAAAAGAGAAAATGAATTATTAGTATCATCCTGATTATCGTCGTCCTGAACGATCGCTATAGCCTATATATGACCTATATCGGTGTCCCATTACGTTTTCATTGTTAAGGAGTTTCTTTGAGGTTGACTGCAAATGTACAATCACTTCATTGACTTCCAGCTTCTAACTGTGCCGTATCTAATTCTTTTAGAGCGACCGTGTTCTATAACTACTCCACTGGAAGACGTTGAGGTGTTGGAGAAGGAAACCGCCTTCCTGAAGGTCGTGCTAACGAAACCAAGACAAGTAAAGTGGATGAAAGGAAGCCTGCCAATCTCTGGTGATGATGAGAGATTCAGAGCAACTTCTAGTCATAATGGTCTGGAACATACCTTAGTAATTACCAAAGTATCTATTGAAGATAATGGAATTTTCACGGTTGAGGTTGACGACAAAGACTATGGCACCATCGCGTCATCTTCTACGATTACTGTCAAAGGTTTGTATGGCTTTCTATCTCATCTTAAGGTTAATTGCATTTTTTAGCCATTACTGACAATTAGATGAAGATGACAATTAGATGAAGATGACAATTAGATGAAGATGACAATTAGATGAGGATGACAATTAGATGAGGATGACAATTAGATGAAGATGACAATTAGACGAAGATGACAATTAGATGAAGATGCATACATGTCATGTAGTTCTTCAGTGTTTCTTCAGTCATTCAATGTTTGCAGTCCATGAGCAAGTCATTAACCTGCTATAGTTACTTCATGCCATGGACCAATTATCTCATATGTTTCAGGTGTGTTAATAAGAGTGATAAAATTGACACCTCGAATCCTCGATGTTGGCTTAGGATATCTAAATGGCGCAAAAGAAATTAAAATGAATCCAACCAAATAAAATCTATCCCAATTAAACATTGTTGACTCCTTTCACGGGAAGTGGATGCAAAACATCAATTGAAAGACTAAAAACCATTTCTGATGGCTACACTGTTTATAAATGTAATGTAATGTATTCGGACATTACATAGCGCCACTTCGAGATATCTGCTCAGAGGGATCTCTGTGCTAGCTCATAAATTATGATGTTTAATGTCATTACTAACGAATATCTTACATTTCATGAATATTCAGAGTCTTTTGGCCAAGTTGCTTCGATAGGGTAGAGCGAAGACTGGTGACATTATAAATGTTTCTGGGACAGAGGTGCAAAGAACCAAGATTTTTTTTTAATCCAAAAGTTGTTTTTTTGATTTTGTTTAGTTTGGCTTAATTTGTTTTTTTTCTAGTTTTCCTTCGGATTGTCAAAACAGTTTTCTTATAAAAAGTATCATACACAGCATAAAAATGAGCTCAAACTCGTTTTTATAATTAATTTAGCTTGATTTCGGACTGAATAACACAACATTGGTAATATAATAGTAATTTTAGTAAATTTAATAAAACAATTTAAAAAAATAAAAAACCAAAAATTTTCATTTTTTGTATCTTTTGTTTTTTTGTAAAAATCAATTAACCAAAAAGCCAACATGTTTACTGCCGGATCTGGGATGAAATAGAATTCAATATATATCTTCAACTAATACATTCCGACCGTTTTGATTGATCCTTCAGAGCACCCTTGCGAGATAATGACTGAACTTAAGAGCGTTGAAGTGGTTGAAGGAGATCAGATTTCCCTGGAACTCGTTCTCTCCAAACCCAGGAAAGTCATCTGGACCAAAGAAACCCATCCGGTCCCACTTGACTCTGAGGGGTTCGTTGCATCCATCGATGAAAGCGGTTTGTGCCACTCCTTGAGAATATCCAACGTCTCCGTGAAAGACAGTGGAACCTATGCTGCTAATGTTGATGACAATCAGTATGGCACAGTCATCTCTTCAAGTAATGTTTTTGTAAAAGGTACGATCACTCTTGTTCTGTCTCTAATGCCTTATTAATATCATAGCTCACTTTTTCTATCCTATGTATAGCCTGTATTAATAATCTTACCTCATCTTACCACATTTACCTTGTACTGTGTGATCATTTGTTACCTTGTCTAACCTTGCAAATACCATTGTCTTACATTCTTAACTAAACAGACCTTACCCTTGCCGAAACTTCTCTTGAACTTTTCTTGCCGTACCTTCTTGTCATTACCGCACCTTGGCGTTTCATGCATTGCCTCATCTTTTCTTACCTTACAATACAATTTCTTGCCATATCTTAGAATTACCTTACACTTACCGTGCCATACAATATTTCCCATTTGTCTTATTTTACCATATCGTACCTTTACTTTACCTCAACACGCTCCTGTCCTATCTATGCCATACCTTGATGGTGATGAGTTCTGTTCCCGAGGGAAGGCTCTGCAATTATAGATGAGCAACTTCGCGACGCAGTGGCTTGGCGTTGATTCGAACCTGCATCCTCCGGTTACTCAGCAGAGAACATAAAACCACCCCGCTGCCTCCCATATACATGTACCGTAAGCCTATTTTTATGTTTCATTATTCCTTAGCTACTTGCACTTGGCGCTGTTCTAATTTGCAGAGGGTCCTTGTACGGTCGTTACTTCATTGGTGGACGTCAAAACGGTGGAATCGGAAACGGTTCTCCTAAAGCTGACCCTATCGAAACCAAGGAAAGTCGAGTGGTTTGATGGCAGTGGAATGCGACTGACGGAGGACAACGAGAGGTTCGGAACGACCGTCAGCAGCGATGGGTTGGAACACACCTTCAAGATATCAGATGTAACGATGGACGACGATCACAGCGTCTACACTGCGACTGCAGAGGATAATGAATATGCCAGCGTCCATTCGTCCTGCACGGTTTCTGTAAAAGGTTAGATGCTTTTGCTGACTTGCCGCTGCTGTGAGGGACGTTTAGGCACCGTGTTGATAATTGATATTGTAAGGCAGAGTTCGAGCTTTTGTATAAATCAGGGTCATATTTTAGATTTCCAGTTCAACGCCTTCGTCATACCATACCTGATTCTTTCTTTATCTATCTCGGTATCTCTCTCTGCTTGCCCTGTATGTCTGTCTGTCTGTCTGTCTGTCTCTCTCTCTCTATTTCTCTCTCTCGCTCTCTCTCTCTTTCTGTCTGTCTGTCTGTCTCTCTCTTTCTCTCTCTTGCTCAATTTCTCAGTTACATTTCATTACTCTATGCCGTGTGTGAACAACCTTAAAAGTAGATGTAGGCCTACTTTATTGCTTTATTCAAATCTCTTGGTCACTCTGTGTCGTTTCGTTTTACTATCGTTTTTACAAATTTCATTTAATGTTATTCAAGCTATCAGTGAACAAATTTGCCCATCGAATATCTCTGTACGTTCCGCTAATTGAAATCTTGCAGAGAAGCCATGTTCGTTTGTGGTGACGCTTGGAGATGTAGAGGGAGTGGAACAGAGTCACGCCTCGCTGAACCTCACCCTGTCCAAGCCCAGAGGGGTCAGATGGAAGAAAGACGATGAGGCGATTCCATGTGATGACGCAAGGATAAAACTGTACATCAGTGATAATGGTTTGGAACATAAGTTATGCTTCAGTGACCTCAGCCTTGGAGATCGTGGAGTGTATACGGCGCATGTTGACGACGGCGAATATGGATCAGTCACTAGTACCTGCACTCTCAGCGTTAAAGGTATCCACTTCCGTTCCAGTTGTTTTTTTATTTACCAGCTGTTCTACTTATTCGCTATCTTATTATTGCTCTAAACTTATGAATGGGATCATAGTTTTTTACACTGATGGTTGATGCTATACCACGAATGAGGAAGGTATAGCTAGAAGTCCAATGATGTCAGTCTGTCACGGCCATTTATTTTCCTTAGTTTTATTTCTGTTTAGCCCAATGCGACTTCTTTGTATTTGATTATGTTAAGGGAGAGTGGACACCATTACAATTTGCATTGTATTCTTTAGATGATTTTTAAACCAAATTGAGACACTGTGATTTCTGATTTCCGTTAATACTTAATTTATAATATATTATGATGCTGGCTATGGTCTATGGTATCGAATGCTTTGCTTTAGCCAAATCTCAGAAAATTCGTATCGTGACATTGTTATCCATTGCTGCCGGGAATTTGTCTTGCATACCAAGTGATGGCGTAACGGTTGAGTGCTTGTAGGCTATTTGAACCCAATGGGCCTATGTGGACAAGGCCAGTTGAGTAGCAATTAAGATCAGTGGCTGTTTCTAACGGGTCAGTCGTAGATATGTCATTAGTTATTATAGATATTTCACATATACGCACGCATAGGGCTACTTAGATCGTAATCGTAATATCAACATTCCTACAGCGCCCACAAAAGCGAAGTCGCGGGAACCAGCTTATTCACAGGCGCTTAATCAAAACAGAATCGATAGGCATAGAGTCGCAATCCAGAGAGTCAGGCAGGCAGACGGCTAAGGTGGATGGTGTCTTGAGTTGAAACGGTTAGGAAAGGAGGGAGGGGAGAATAGATACACGCAAAACGTCGTCATCTCGGTACGCAACCAATCTTGATATAATTATTATCGTTAACTGTGTAGAGCTGCCTTGTGCTGTGGTCGTTCCTCTAAGTGACATCGAAGTCTTAGAAGATAATGAGTGCTGCCTGAGCCTGACTTTGTCAAAGCCAAGACATGTGCGGTGGTTGAAAGGATCGAATCCATTCAAAGGGACAGAGGACAGGTACCGAACATCTATTAACGAAGACACGAAGACGCACACCTTGACGATACTCTCCGCCTGTCTGGATGAGTCTGCCACCTTTGCTGCTGAGGTCGACGATGGCGAATATGGCACCATGACGTCATCCTGCGTCGTCACAGTTGCAGGTAAATTAAAGTTCATTACATTCAAATATCCTATATGCCCAGTGCCCACATACTTCATGATTTTCCTTTCACAGTTGATTACTTACATATTGTAATGTAGAATGAGGTAACATGATGTGTAATAAAGTGATGTTAAATAATGTAAAACAAGATGAATTGAGTATGATGATGAGTGATAGAACAATTAGGTGTTTGTAATCTGTTTCTTGGTAATGTAGGTTAAAAATGACACAAGGACCATTGGGTGACAAGATGTAAGGCTTTATACAAAAAGGTAGGCTAAAAGCCATTTACTGTTCGTTGCAAATTCCCGGAAGGAGCAGAGTTCAAAGAGGTCATCACATCACTACTTTTGAGAGTTTGCTTGAAGGCGATGCATAGATGTAGGCCTTCGTAGATCCGTGCATGCTTTCATAAATGCATACACTCATGCATATTACAAACATACATGTATACTTGCACTCATACATACATACAACGGTCGATTGGTCTATCAGTAGTGCTCTGGAAATGTTTAGGTTTACACATTTGCCATTCCAAATGAATTATCGTATATGATATGCTATCTTTATAATGCTGCAGAACGGCCCTGTGAAATTCTCAAGTCAATAAAAGACGTGGAAGCCATGGAGAAGGATTCAGTGTCGTTGACCGTAGCACTATCAAAATCAAGACAAGTTCAATGGATGAGACAGGACGCCCGTATTCCAACCGATGATTCGAGATTTCAAGTGTCAGAATTCAACAATGGATTGGAGCACAGCCTGACTATATCTGACATTTCATTGGAGGATAGCTGCATCTTCAGGGCTGACGTCCTGGACAATGCCTATGGCGTCATATCCTCATCGTGTACAATCACTGTCAAAGGTAGCTGACACCTTCCTCCAAAATGGAGAAAATGGTCTGAAAACTGAGGTTGTTGCATGAATGGCTTGATGTCAGATAGAGATGGACAATTGATGTTAAGCCATTATAAAGTCATACATCTATATTTAATTAAATTACTCTAATGTCTGTTAACTTACACCTTATACTTTAAATGATGGCTACATTTAAATATTTTAGAGCAACCCTGTTCGATAGTTACTCCACTGCAAGATCTTGAAGTGTTGGAAAAGGATACTGCTTCTCTGAAGATCGTTCTATCTAAACACAGACAAGTGAAGTGGAAGAAGGGAACTGATTTGATATCAAACGATGATGAGAGATTCAAAGCATCTTCAAGTGAGGATAGATTGGAACACATCTTAACAATTTCCAGCATCTCTACTGAAGACGATGGGATCCTCTCAGTTGAGGTGGATGACAAAGACTATGGAGCCATCACCTCTTCAGCCAAACTTACTATCAAAGGTATTGCTTGGTGTAGTTACCTCGAATTATAGTCACCATAGAACAAGCGATTTAAAAAATTACCAAATCAAAATTATGTTGGATAGATGAATAGCTCGGAAAATTGAAGATAAATAGACTCGATGGATGGATAGGTTGGTCATTCGGAACATATATGCTCTTTGGTTCATGTTGGCCCCTCTTCTTCTGCTGGCCGGTTATAGAAATGAAGTCTTTTAACATCATTCAGTTGTAATAAATTAAAATACGCTAGATTATGTCGCATTACATTTTACAGTTTCAGTGCCGACTGCATTTCAATATTTCAGAGCAACCTTGTTCGATAGTTACATCACTGCAGGATCTTGAAGTGTTGGAAAGGAAAACTGCTTCCTTGAAGACCGTGCTATCGAAACAGAGACAAGTGAAATGGATGAAAGGAAGTGAATCAATATCAGTTGATGATGAGAGATTCAGATCATCTGTTAGCGACGGTGGATTGGAACACACATTAACGATCTCCAACGTCTCTACTGAGGACAGTGGAATCTTCACAGCTGAGGTGGATGACAAGAACTATGGAACCATCAACTCTACTTCCATGATTACTGTAAAAGGTATAAATTGTTGTAGTTATTCTAAAATATATTCAGTATCAGCCTATCCGGTAAGCTGGTTCGTTCTCATATAAAATTGCACAGAGAGATGGCAGAGATGAAGAGGGATAGAGAAAGAGAGACAGAGAGACAGAGACTGAGAAAAAGAGAGTACAGATATTGAGGCTCCATATCAGTCATGGATGCGTCGTTAAATAAACTTACTACACACATCGGTAGGTTTCTATCTAATAAAATTAGACCTACCCTAAATATTTTTACAGTAGATCTTATCGTTTGCTTGTGTTTATGTTTACAGAGCAACCCTGTTCGATAGTTAATCCACTGGAAGACGTTGAAGTGTTGGAGAAGGAAACTGCTTCCTTGAAGACCGTGCTATCGAAACAAAGACAAGTGAAATGGATGAAAGGAAGTGAATCGATATCAGGCGATGATGAGAGATTCAAAGCATCTGTTAGCGACAGTGGATTGGAACACATATTAACGATCTCCAACGTCTCTACCGAGGACAGTGGAATCTTCACAGCTGAGGTGGATGACAAGAACTATGGAACCATCAACTCTACTTCCATGATTACTGTAAAAGGTATAGCTTGTTGTAGTTATTCTAAAAGATATTAAGCATCAGCTTATCCGGTAAGCTGGTTCATTCTCATATAAAAATGCACAGAGATGGCAGAGATGAAGAGGTAGTGAGAGAGAGACAGAGACAGACAGAGATAGATAAAGAGAGACAGAGAGACTGAAAATAAGAGCTCATGTGCAGGTAAGAAGTTATTTTGAACGATGAAGTACAAATATTGAGGCTCCATATCGGTAGGTGTCTGTCTAATAAAAGTAGACATACACTAAATGTTTATACATCTTATTGTTTGCTTGTGTTTATGTTTCCAGAACAACCCTGTTTGATAGTTACTCCACTGCAAGATCTTGAAGTGTTGGAAAAGGAAACTGCTTCTCTGAGGATCGTTCTATCTAAACAAAGACAAGTGAAATGGATGAAAGGAAGTGAATCGATATCAGGCGATGATGAGAGATTCAAAGCATCTGTTAGCGACAGTGGATTCGAACACACGTTGACGATCTTCAGCATCTCTACCGAGGACAGTGGAATCTTCACATCTGAGATTGATGATAAATCCTACGGCACCATTACCTCATCTTCAACGGTGTCCGTCAAAGGTTCGTAATTCATCTAAGCAATTAAATTGTTGGTATTTACTGCTTTATACATATCCTATTATTGTAGATCTCTTGAGCTAGAACTGTAGATTAATTACGGAAGATGGAGTAATCTGGATTGTTCTTCAGGTTGATATATATATAGTTTAGACATGAGTATTTTGATTAAAATTATTTTAATATCACACTTCATATGCATGCACAGCTCCACATAAATAGGGCCTACGCATGTTGCATTTTCCTACATGTATGCTGAACAGCGTTTATACATGAACTTCAATTTTTCAGAGCAACCATGTTCAATAATTACTCCACTCGAAGACGTTGAAGCCACAGAGAAAGAGACAACTCTCCTGAAGATCGTTCTGTCTAAACCGAGACCAGTGAAGTGGCTGAAAGGAGGTGTGCCAGTCTCAGTTGATGATTGTGATGAGGTAGTCAAGGCATCTGTTGGTGACAATGGATTGGAACACACGTTAGCGATCTCCAACATCTCTACTGTGTACACTGGGATCTTCACAGCTGAGGTGAATGACAAAGACTATGGAAACATATCCTCTTCAGCCAAGCTTACCGTCAAAGGTAGGTCAATTAGAAATTCAATTATTAGACCAAGTGTTTTCAGGTAATGGACAACGAGCGGACGAACTACACTAACTCGACGCTGTGCGTTAAGCCCTGACGCTGTCGCTGTCATTGCTATTTGATCATGCACCGACAAACTTTCTACCCATTATGTGGCCCAAAGTATTCGTGTAATCACATAAAGGTGCTACACAAAGCGTCATACATATATAAACTGCCTTTAATGAATTATAAGTTACCTGCATCCAGAAATGAAGCGTTCGACAGCTAGATCAAACCTGCAAGTTGCTGTCGGATGCCCAGCCTAAACAATTTGGTTTTTGTCGGGTTAAAGCGCAGGCTTTTAACTGAGAACCTGATACAATGTATGAACTACCTTTGCATAGGAGTTAGTTTTCAGTTATATGATATTTCGCCAACTTTTGGTCTAATTGCTTTCGCAGAGCAACCATGTGCCATTATCACTCCACTGAGTGACATCGAGACAGTTGAAGATGAGACGATCTCGCTTGCGTTGGTTTTGTCCAAACCACGTCACGTGTCATGGATGATCGGAGATCAACCGATCTCAGTAGAAGACAAAAGGTTCACTGCTGCTGTCGTGGGCAATGGCCTTGAACAAACGCTGACAATATCGAATATCACAACAGACTATAACGGAGCCATTGCAGCTGTGGTTGATGACAACGAATATGGATCGCTAACATCGACCAGCACCGTCACGGTCAAAGGTTGCATTGATTTATAATCATTTTCAGATAATTTACTATTTTTAACGTCGCTTAATTAGTTGATTAAACTGGCCAAATGAAGGTTATACTTTCGAAACAAAGACAAGTAAAGTGGATGAAAGGAGGCGTGCCAATCTCAGTTGATGATGAGAGATTCAGAGCATCTTCCAAAGACAATGGACTGGAACATACCTTAACAATAGATAACGTATCGACGGAAGACAGTGGGATCTTTACAGCTGAGGTTGACGACAAGCACTATGGAAACATCACGTCTTCAGCCACACTCACCGTCAAAGGTCTGACGTTCAATGCATCAGGACAGTGAAGTGTACTCGCTCTGGATCAAATCTCACTAGCGATAAATGGATATAGGAATGAATGCATGAATAGAATGGTTGATTGGTCACTAGATTAATGAATGGATGAATCTGATGAATGGATGATGAAGTGGTGTTGGTGATGATGCTATTAGTTGCTGATGGGTAAGGTGGATGACGTTACATCGATACATGAATGGCTTGATTGATAGCTTGAATTACAGCAGGCTGCATAACAGATTGATCAATGTGTGAGATTCTATTTAAGTCATCACTTTCTTTCCATTCTCTTTGCACTTGGAGCGTCTCTGACTGGTGAACAGTGCGAGAGACGCTTTACAATTATATCGATGCAATACAGTAGGCCTGCAATTTATTCCTGGGACAAATCAATGCTTCTATTTATTTAGCACTGAACCTGAAACCGAAACCATGCAGGCATTCAACACTTTTTTGAATATGTTCTAAAAGGCTTCTAACATGACGTTTAATGTCGAATTGAAGTAAACTACATTTTATTTAATGGCATATGATTTCAGGAATCTGTTGTATTTTTCAGAGCAAGCTTGTTTGATAATTACTCCACTGGATGACGTTGATGTGCTAGAGAACGAAATAGTTTCCCTAAAGGTCGTGCTGACGAAACCAAGACATGTAAAGTGGATGAAGGGAAGTGAATCAATACCCGTAGATGATGAGAGATTCAGGGCATCTTCCAGCGACAGTGGATTGGAACACACCTTAGCTATCTCTGAGATCTCTACTGAGGACAATGGGATGTTCACAGCTGAGGTAGATGACAGAGACTATGGAACCATCACCTCGTCCTCGACGATTACTGTTAGAGGTATTGCTTGATACAATCACTTCAAACTATAGTTGCAATCATGAATGCTGTATCAGCCACGTGGATAGATGTGTTGACTGATGGTTGGATAGATGGACGGACGGATGGATCGATGGGTCAACATTTGATAAATGGATCGATGGATGTATGGTTGGCTGGATGGATGAATAGATCGATCGAGTAATCAGTGGATAAATGATTTAATGGATGTACGGATGAATGCATGCGTGAAACAATAATCATGCCTATGAAAGGGATCCGACGATATTGTACGATTGTTGATGGAATATGTAGATATAGTGATCGTTTTTTGTAAGCAATTGACATCTATGAGTTGAACAAGTGGTCCCTTTAATTCATGTGCATAAACTTTCAAGATCATCTTACTGCTTATTAGACAGCATGTCTGCTTGATGCTTTCAGAGAAACCTTGTTCAATTGTTACTCCACTGGAAGATGTCAAAATTCTGGAAAATGAGACAGCTTCCTTGAAGATCGTTCTGTCAAAGCCAAGAGAAGTGAAGTGGATGAAAGAAAACAAACCAATCTCGGGCGATGATGAGAGGTTTAAAGCGTCTTCTAGTGACAGCAGATTAGAGCACACCTTGACAGTGTCCGATATCTCTACTAAGGACAGTGGACTACTCACAGCTGAGGTGGATGACAAGAACTATGGAACCATCACCTCATCTTCTACCATTACTGTTAAAGGTTCGTTATTCATGTGAATCTATGTTGGCTTGCTGATGATATAGGCTACTTGCTTTGATGTAGTGTTGCAATCAGTGGATGTGCTCCCACATAAAAATAACGGATTGACAGAAAGACGTAGAAAATGTAGGATCGATTGATGGATAAAAGATTCCTATCATTCATTCATTCATGCATTGCAGAAATTAATATAACATCCCTGGCAAAAGGAAGGTTGCAACAAAATACGTCATATAGGCTAGGTTAGGTATTTGTCATTAGGTGGGTAATTTAAAAAATCTTAAGATTCACATGAATCGTTTTTGCATTAATAATGCAATACGTTATCTCTGTTGACTTAATTTGATTTCCACAGAGCAACCATGTTTGATACTTAATCCACTGGAAGACGTTGAAGTGTTGGAGAAGGAAACTGCTTCCCTGAAGATCGTTCTATCTAAACAAAGACAAGTGAAATGGATGAAAGGAAGTGAATCGATATCAGGCGATGATGAGAGATTCAGAGCATCTGTTAGCGACAATGGATTTGAACATACAATGACGATCTCTAACGTGTCTACTGAGGACAGTGGAGTACTTACAGCTGAGGTGGACGACAAGGACTATGGAACAATCACCTCCTCTTTGATGATTACTGCCAAAGGTATCGCCTGGTGCTCAGTAATTATTAACTTATTCCATAACATATTCATTATGAGAACTCTATTTAGCGAATGGTTATTGGTTACATCAAACTATACTGACTGAGAGAGAGATATGGAGTTAACAGCTCAGTTGTTAAATCGTTCAGTAGGTAAAATACAATTTTGAATCGAAAAGTATGCTCCACATAAGTTGCATTGTATTAAATCACAATGTGATAAATCTTATACTACATTTTATCTTTTATTTGCATATTTTTCCAGAACAACCCTGTTCGATAGTAACTACACTGCAAGATCTTGAAGTGTTGGAAAAGGTAACTGCTTCTCTGAAGATCGTTCTATCTAAACAAAGACAAGTGAAATGGATGAAAGGAGGTGAATCGGCATTAGGCGATGATGAGAGATTCAAAGCATCTGTTAGCGACGGTGGATTGGAACACACATTAACGATCTCCAACGTCTCTACCGAGGACAGTGGAATCTTCACAGCTGAGGTGGATGACAAGAACTATGGAACCATCAACTCTACTTCCATGATTACTGTAAAAGGTATAAATTGTTGTAGTTATTCTAAAATATATTCAGTATCAGCCTATCCGGTAAGCTGGTTCGTTCTCATATAAAATTGCACAGAGAGATGGCAGAGATGAAGAGGGATAGAGAAAGAGAGACAGAGAGACAGAGACTGAGAAAAAGAGAGTACAGATATTGAGGCTCCATATCAGTCATGGATGCGTCGTTAAATAAACTTACTACACACATCGGTAGGTTTCTATCTAATAAAATTAGACCTACCCTAAATATTTTTACAGTAGATCTTATCGTTTGCTTGTGTTTATGTTTCCAGAGCAACCCTGTTCGATAGTTAATCCACTGGAAGACGTTGAAGTGTTGGAGAAGGAAACTGCTTCCTTGAAGACCGTGCTATCGAAACAAAGACAAGTGAAATGGATGAAAGGAAGTGAATCGATATCAGGCGATGATGAGAGATTCAAAGCATCTGTTAGCGACAGTGGATTGGAACACATATTAACGATCTCCAACGTCTCTACCGAGGACAGTGGAATCTTCACAGCTGAGGTGGATGACAAGAACTATGGAACCATCAACTCTACTTCCATGATTACTGTAAAAGGTATAAATTGTTGTAGTTATTCTAAAATATATTCAGTATCAGCCTATCCGGTAAGCTGGTTCGTTCTCATATAAAATTGCACAGAGAGATGGCAGAGATGAAGAGGGATAGAGAAAGAGAGACAGAGACAGAGACTGAGAAAAAGAGAGTACAGATATTGAGGCTCCATATCGGTAGTCATGGATGCGTCGTTAAATAAACTTACTACACACATCGGTAGGTGTCTGTCTAATAAAATTAGACCTTCCCTAAATATTTTTACAGTACATCTTATCGTTTGCTTGTGTTTATGTTTCCAGAGCAACCCTGTTCGATAGTTAATCCACTGCAAGATCTTGAAGTGTTGGAGAAGGAAACTGCTTCTCTGAGGATCGTTCTATCTAAACAAAGACAAGTGAAATGGATGAAAGGAAGTGAATCGATATCAGGCGATGATGAGAGATTCAAAGCATCTGTTAGCGACAGTGGATTCGAACACACGTTGACGATCTTCAGCATCTCTACCGAGGACAGTGGAATCTTCACATTTGAGATTGATGATAAATCCTACGGCACCATTACCTCGTCGTCAAAGGTCACCATTAAAGGTATTAGGAAAAATTTGATTTGACTGCCTATCTGGCTCTGCTGGATTATAATATAATCAAGCATACCCTAATGATTGTTCACGTTCAACCAATTCAGTCTAATCAGACCTAGACTCATCTACTCTAGTTCAGTGTTACCTGGTCAAAACTTATCCAATCTATCTAGATGAATTTATTCTATTAAATTGAATGAAATCTGGTGAATTCTATTAAATTCTTTTTAATCTGGTCTCATATTCAAGTATGTTCCTTTTTACTTTATTATATTCTTTTATGTTCTGATCTCTATGCTGGTCAAATCCTGGATAGGCCTACGTGTATGTATTCCTTCTGTTTTGAACATATATGGCTTAGAATTTGCAAAGGATCTCTTTCAACAGTCGTCATGGTGAGGTATATTTCTACCTGTTCAGAACTACCATGTGTAATGGTTAAACCACTGGAAGACTTGGAAATCCTGGAAAGGAATTCGGCGTCATTATCCCTGGTTCTATCCAAGCCGAGAAAGGTGGCGTGGATGAAAGGCAAGGAGCCACTTCCAGTGGAAACTACGAATTATACGACATCCCTTGAAAAGGACGGGTTGGAGCATCGCTTAACGATAACCAGCAGCTCGTTGGAAGACAATGGAGTGATCACTGCTCAGGTCGATGACGGTGGATATGGAACTGTCACCTCTACATGTACGCTTACTGTTACAGGTATGGCATTTTTTTACGTTACAACGCATTGCGTTACGATATTATATTGCGTCTCATTACACAACGATACGTTATGTACACTGAACTAAAATTACAAATGGTGCGTTGGAGAGGCTCGAAAAAATTGCTAGGAAAATACTGTATCAGGCATACATTGCGTCAGTGTGTTTTATCAAATTATATTATAGAGCATTACTATAGTATTATTATTACTAAATTCGATTATGTTTCATACCTCAGAGGCCAAATGTGAGCTCATTCAGCAGCTGTCGGACGTCATTGTAACCGAAGGAGATGCTCTCGCACTCCGCATCCTTCTCACGAAGCCAAGAAACGTCGTCTGGATGAGGGGATCTGAACCGGTGGCCGTTGACGACCGTTGTCAGGCAACTGTTGATAGCACCGGGACTGAACATGCGCTTGCTGTGTCCTTGGTAACCATGCAGGACAGTGGAGAATATGCCGCCAGGGTTAATGACAATCTTTATGGAATCACGACGTCTACCTGCAAAGTCACTATCAAAGGTAAGCATCAACACGATTCAACAGGTATATATATATACACACATATATATACGCGCACATATATACATAGCAACATATATGTATATATAGATATAGCAACCAGATATGCGAGGCAAGTAGCTCCCCGTATTTCAAAGTCTTGTGGTTTGCCACCTGCTCCGACGCGGGCCCTCCGTTATGTTATACGAGGCGGCGCAGGTGTGAACGACAGTGGCATCCCATTATTATTATTATTATTATTATTATTATTATTATTATTATTATTATTATGGCACATATAGTGTTATTCATCATTGGCATTGCCAACGGATCTGTCATCAGGCCATCTGGGTCGCCGTTTGTCAGTGGATTGTAATCTTGACATAGTGCCCTGAAAAGCCACCGCATTGAAACGTTGGATCAGTGCCGACAAGTTCTGGAAAAGGAAGTTTGTCTCTCGGGTGTCACCGGTAGTTGTCGAAAGTCGGCGTCGAGTCTCAGACAGAAAGGCGAGGCCCTCACTATTGAGGGGACCGAAGGTTTTTATAGCGATTGGAATAAAAGTGTATTTCTTCTCCAGCTCAGAATGTTTTGTGTGTTTCCTTGTGGCTGCTATCTCCGCCGCTCCTCCGGCTGTGGCAGCTGTCTCGGGGATATAAGAAGCGGCCACTGTGTCCACCGCCGTCGCGTCCCAAAGTAAGGCCCGCCCCCCACTCCACGGTATCAGGGTCTACCGGTCCGTTATTATTATTATTATTATTGTGCATTTATTAAGCATAATAATAATAGTAATAATTATAATAATAATAATAATAATAATAATAATAATAATTATTATTATTATTATTATTATTATTATTATTATTATTATTATTATTATTATTATTATTATTATTATTATTATCATCACCATTATCATTATTCTTATAATTATTACGATTACAACTATATTATTATTGTTATTATTATTTTTGTTATTATTATTATTATTATTATTATTATTATCACACTCGGAAAATTGTTCACCGAACTAGAACCAGCATAGGTATTGTCATTAAGCCACCTGTATTTAGTAATAAATTTCTGAAAAATAGTTAACCGAACTAGAACCAGCATACGCAATGTCATTAAGCTACCTGTATTTAATAATAAATCTCCGAAAATAAGTTCGCCGAACTACAACCAGCATAGGCATTGTCATTAAGCCACCTGTATTTAATTATTATTATTATTATATTATTATTATTATTATGTTATCGCCCATGATGAGCTAAGTGAGTGTTGGCAATGTCTCCCGAAGAGGCAGGCTGCGTTCCCACGCTGAAGAACAACTGAGATACGTTGGAACAGAAATGACGTCTCCATTGGATCGTGGGTTGCAGGACTCGTTCGACTACCCAACTCTGAGATGAACTGCAGTCCTTCACTGCTCCAAGCGCCGCCGGATTCCAAGGAGAGGGCTACGAAGTCGTGGGTGTTGGTTATGGTGGAATACTTGGCCCTCTTCGTCTTAGCTGCGCGTTCGGCTGCTTCGCCAGCTCTGATAGATGTATCGACAAGATGTGACTTGGCGTAGGTGTCGGGCACTGTCACATCCCATGCCAGACATCGACCACGTGTCCAAGGAATGAGCGTGACGCCGTCCGGTCGCTTTCCATCTTCTCTTAGCAAGCCGAGAGGTTCCTTTTGCGCTGGAATCTTCGCCCTGCCAAGAGCTCTCCAGATGACATCGTTCAACATGCTATGTCGTTGATGTTTTCCGCTGCCTCTTCTACAAATTAGTCCATGGAGCCCTTTTGCGTCGACGCTCTCTTGACATTGGTGACACAAATGTGGCTCGCAGAGCGTCGTTCCTAGCCTCAACCCGGATGCCAGTCGTACATCCTCATTTGAGAGGCGCAGGCCTAGGGCAGTCACAGGGGGCGCTAGCATCCAGTCTCCAGAATGAGGTGCTCGTGAGGCCAGCAGGCGAGCACGGTCGCATGGATTGTTATTGGAATCCAGCAGACCTTTCCATGCCTTGTCTGTGAATCGGAGGTCCCATTCTTTCTGGCGATGACTCGCTGCTCCTGTTGGTGGTTCTGCATCTGTCAGGGTCTTCCAAGCGTTGAGTGCTGAACTCGCAAGTTCATATGGTTCTTCAGCAGACTCTGTTGGTAGGATGCATGCCTGGAGTTTGCTTGTACTAGCAGCAGAAGCCAGAAAGGCAGAAAGTGCCAGCGTAGATGCACAACGAACTCCCAGACCACCATCTCTCACCGGCAAAGAAACCTGGAGCCAGCGGTCATTGTCAAGGTCCACATTTAAAATGGTTGACAGTCCTTCTCTCAGCAGTTGATCAAACCGAGCCAAGCCCGGGCAATCAGCGCAGACGGCTGTGCGCAGACTGTACAGGAGCTTCGGTACACTTAGACTGTTTCTCAGCAGAACCAGAGCGTCATGTGTATAAAGCAAGGACAATCTTCCGATTGCCCTCTCGAGGTCATTGGCCTTTGAATTAACGACCATGTTCACAGCTGGACCTGAAATCAGAGGTGCACCCAACAAGGTCATGTCCTCGAGGGCTATGCTCGTGAACTCTTGGAACGCAGGGTCATTGTTCGGCATCTGGGTGTTGTGACACGCGATTTCGCATTTGCTGCGGTTCAATAGCAATCCCAGATTCTTTTATTCCTGCTCGATTAATTGAACGTCGTCGGCCACTGTTTCCTTGTTACCTCCCAATGTCAGGTCATCCAGATATCCGATACGCAGATCCGAACGAAGCTTCATCAGAATCGGTTGCAGCAGAAGACAGAATTCCAGAGGTCCCAAAGGATCGCCTTGCTGCGTTCCTTCTTCGGATCGAATTGTGTTTGAACCGTAGCGCAACAGTGGACGATTTGAATAGGCAGCGTGAGCAAAGTGGTAGAGCTCTGGGATCTCTCTAGCAACTGCCTCTAGAAGACAATCTCTGCGCAGAGTGTTAAAGGCATTGGCGAAGTCGAGCTTCACTAGGACGCTGTCCTCAGGCATTGTGGTTATCCAACGACGTGTCGCATGGACAGCTGCCTCAGCGCCTCCTGGAATGCCTACCCCAAGCTGAATGGGGGCGAGCAGTTGAGACAGCCTTGTTACCGCATGCGAATTAGCGCACTTTGCCGCCAGACGGCGCCATGTGTAGCCCACGGCGATCGGTCTTATGCCTCCGTCCTTCTTGCTCAGGGCTAAAAGGTTTGCCCCATAGATGACCTCATTCGCCTCTTCGGATAGACCTCCCTTTGGGAGCAGATTGACAAGGTCAGATAGATGTTGCCCGATGTTGTCATCTACTCCATAGGCCATCAGATCCTTAAAGTGTTGTGGAGTTATGCCATCTGGACCCCCTGTCGAACCCGCAGGGAAAGAGGAGATTGCCCTAGCGACATCTTCTTTAGAAACTTGAAGCGGGATGAAGCGATCCGAACTCTCTGGATCACACGATGTTCTCCTGTCCACTGGTGCAGGCGGGTGCTTTTTCTTAAGCGCGGCCAGAGTTTCCGGTGTGTCCAGCGCCGGTTTATCCTCGCTGCAGATGAGACGGATGGCTGCTTTGAAATTGCCTTCCTCCAGCTTGCTTGCAACTGTTGAGGCTAAATACCTGGCGTGGTCGCATTTAGCGGACTTGAGCTTACGACTTGACGTCGATGGCAATTCATCGTTAGTCGACTGCTCTGGTCCCTGCAGTCCCCATTCAGTAATGCGGGACAAAATCATCTTGGTCATGTTGTGCTTTCATCCACCTCTTCTTGGCTTCACTAGTACAGTTCCACCGAAGGCCAGCAAATCGAACCATTTTGCAACGCAATTTGGTTCTCTTACAATTGCTTGGATTATATCGGCCAGGAGAGCAGCACAAGATGGCCTTGCTGCTTTTGGGATTCTCTTAATCAGAAGACCGGGTGAAGCAGGATGTGAGAGCTGAGAAGCGATCGGCCCAACGTCCGTCGACAGCTCCCGTGAGTAAGAGATCTGCACGCTAGTGGTAGAAGACGACTGTCTTGTGGTATTATGCTTTAAAGGGCCGTCCGCCGTTGGCTGGTCGGAACCTGGACAAGGGGCGGTTCGAGGGCCGTGCCGGTGCATCGTGCCATCTGAGGCATGGGTTTTGAAGGACAGCCAACACACCCCGCAAACCCTCTGGCCCTTACAAGGTTTGTGACTCATCTGAGTTTCAATTCGGTTTGTTTTTAAATGCGCCGCCATTTAAACAGTAATCGTTGTCATTGGCAACGTTGACGTCGCTGGCCTTAAAGCATGGCAAGCGGCTATCAATTCAAATGCACGGCTACATATAAGTTGAAACGAAAGTTTGACAAACCAATCGTGTTGTGGTCTTGGCAAATAAGATGTGGTGAATATAATCAATCGGGTCACGAGTTGTTAATCCATTAGACGATGCTAAAATCCAACTCTGACGATTACTCGTTAGGCGGTATTTTTTGCTAAATAGTCGGACATAAAATAATTTTCCGCCCACCACGTCCGCTGCCTTAAATTATTATTATTGTTATTCTTATTATTATTATTATTATTATTATTATGCATTTATTAAGCGCCACTGTCTAATGACTGTCGATTCGTGTTGTGCTATAATTTGTAATGTATTATTGTACTTCATTCATAATGTATTGATCCTGAATATTTGTTTATTTCTCTTACTTGTAAGTGTAATCATTTCGTCTGTGGTCTGTTTCACTTCAGAAGCCCCTTGTAAGATTGTCGATGACCTGGAAGACAAGGAGGCCACTGAAGAAGACTCAATCACCCTGACAGTGCGCCTATCCAAGCCGAGGCCAGTCATCTGGAAGAGAGCTGACCAAACACTGACCAGTGGTCAATCTCCAGATGACCATTTGAGAACATCCTGCGACGAGGGTCGACTCGTCCACCGCCTGACAATTAGTCATGTGATGTTGGATGACGACGCGGGGTACAGAATCGAAGTCGACGACGCTGAATATGGACTATTGAAGTCGTCATGTCGCGTCAAGGTCAAAGGTCGGCGTTCTGTTGATGATAAATAATTTGGTCGGGTGAATGTTCTCAATCTTAGAAGTTCTGTGGTTGCCGTGTTGGGCATAATAGGTTGTCAGGTTCTATGCGTATGAGAGAGACTGACAATGGTATCAGAATGGTGCCAATATATCTAAACAGATGCGTCCTAATATAACGTGCAATGTAGACCAGGGTGAGTTCACTGAAGCACTTTCTATATTCACAGCAAGACAGTGCAAAAGGGATTGGGCAAAACGCGAGAGGCACGGTTGACCAGAAGAACAAAACCAGTGTCACCTGTGCATGATGAGATGGAGTCGACCAAGGAGGCCCGGCCAGAGGAAACGGGATCTTTAATTAGATTCTGTCCTAGACATGACCAGATGGTGAGGGTGTAGCATTTATCTCTGTTAAAGTATAAAAGAATTATGTATACTTCGCCGCGTAATAGGCCAAGCGTTCTAATCAATCGGCTACCGTGCTACATGAACATGTAGATGAGTGCATCTAAGCACTTAGTATTCCTATATTACAACAATATAAAATACCCGGCAATATTAAGCCACCGTCAATCTTTGTCGTTGTATAGAAAATCCGGTAGTGATTGTTCGTCACATGGAGAACCAGAAAGTGACCAAACTACCAGGAAGGGCGTCGTTCGTCTGCGAACTCTCGAAACCCGGACTTCCGGTCAGCTGGACGAAGGGAGGAAGAGTGCTGCCACCTGGTGATAAGTACACGACAACAGTTGAGGGCAACGTATATTCTCTGGTTGTGGGCGACGTCATCGGAGAGGAGGATGTTGGAGAGTATGTAATAGAGATGGGAACGCTATCGTCAGCTGCTCAACTCATCATTGAAGGTTTCAATTGACTATAATTGTATGGCACTGTAATGTAGTTTATTTACGGGTTTCTGTTGCACCTCTTCCAGTGCAAACTAATCGAAGGCGCTACCAGTGCAAAAATCCCCTGCAGAAACAGAAACAACCCCAGAGAGGGAATATCGTTTCAAAGCTAATGGCATAAGCGTAGCATTGGGCATAGCTTACTACAGGGATGTGGTCTCGAGATCGCGATCTTGGGCTCGAGACGGTCTCTAGACCGGAAAACTACGGTCTTGGTCTTGGTCTCGAACGCATCGGTCTTGGTCTTGGTCTTGATCTCGGACCACTCGGCCTCGGTCTTGGTCTTGGTTTTGGACCTCTCGGTCTTGGTCTCGAATTTTTGGTTTCGTGCTCAACAATGGCCTACCATGTTCTAAGGGACGACGCTATTGCTTCTAAGTATGACTACCGCATATATATGTGAGATTTCCTTCATTGCCCCTTTCTATGATCGTAATCGTAATCCCAAAATTTCTAAGCGCTATTCTCAAGCTGAGCGCCGTTGACGGACGCTGCGTCGTGTCCGAGGGGTTGTCCAGGGAGGAGTCCGGTTGCTAGGGAGACCAGAGAGAAGTCGGAGGAGCTGCTAAGGTTGAATTTGTTGAGGACGAGGACAGCTGGAATGCGAAGGATTGCAGGGGCGTCCAGATAGGGGAGTCCGGAGGCAAATGCCTAAAATTTCACGTAGTGGGGATATTTTTTACTCTTAGGGGGAATATTTTGCCTTCCATACCATTGGGACTGGGGGATTTGTCTCCATCACTCAGAGGTGATTGACACACCTGAAGGACTGGATGGATAATTAGGGGAAGAATACTTTTAAGTAGTGTTACCTTTCTGTAGCCGAGTATTTTTTCCTCATTTCTAGCTGGTCCTCGTTTCACGAATGAGTCATCAAATTGTTCCGATACGACTCTATCGGTTGGAGAAACCCTCTCCATTGAGACAGAGTTTCTGGCGTATCCACTTCCACGTGTCAAGTTAACGTCACAAACTGAATCCCAGCCGAACAAGGAAAGAGTCACGTGCACTATAGTCGGAAACAACGTCCGGTTCGTGATTCAGGAAGCAACATCTGAGGATTCTGGAAAATACGGTGTCGTTCTCGAGAATTCCTTTGGAATGGCTGTTCTTGGCTTCAAAGTCAATGTTCTTTGTGAGTGAATTTTGGTTTTCTATTTTCTAGGATTTAGATAACAACTTTGTGCCATTACTTTATCTTACAGAAGAAATGCTTTTGGGTAGACAAAGTCCATAACCTAACACAGTCAATCAACTGTTCAACCCATCGAGCTATCCATGGCAGTATCCATTCATCCATCCATTCCGCCACCCATTCACCTATCCATAAATCTGTCTATCCATTGTCCTACCTCTACTACATTCCTCTAGCCATTCATCTATCCGTACGTCGATCCATTCATTCACCCGCCGATCAATTCATTCACCTATCTATACGTCTCTCTATCCATCCACGCTTTCCTCCATTCATTTGACATTAAATTAATTCATTCTTGCATTACATGTCGTTACATTCATTACTTTACATCACAGGCTGTTGATTGGTTCAATTTCAGGTGCACCTCAATCACCAACAAACGTCCTCGTGGACAACATTACCAGCACTTCCTGCCACGTGACCTGGCAACCACCGGACCATGACGGTGGCTCAGTCGTGACGGGATACATAATCGAAGCCAGTAGAGACCATAGCAGCACATGGACCCAAGTCAGCAGCCGCGACCCAACAACGGAACTCCAGGCATCCATCGATTCCTTGTTCGCTGGATCCACCTATGCCATTCGCATCACAGCAATCAACTCCATCGGACCCAGTCCAGCTTCCGAATCTTCCATCTTCACCGCTAAAGGCCCTCTGACTATTCCAGGACCTCCTGGAACTCCAACGGTACTTGACGTTGGTGCCACGTTCGTAAGGATATCGTGGATCCTACCAGACAACGATGGCGGAACTCCAGTCACAGGTTTCACGGTAGAGCAGAGAAGGGTGACGACGAATTCCATCGGCGATGAGGGCTCCGGATGGATTAGTAGAGGGGGGATTGTCGAGGAGAGGGAGTTCGTCGTTGAGGATTTGAGCTCAGATGCGGATTACTCATTCCGGATTATCGCTCACAATGAGATTGGAAGCAGTGATCCATCACCAGCGTCAGATGTTGTCAGATGCCGTAAGTGTTGAGTCAATTACAATCTGCTAAGCATGGTTAGTCATCATTGACGAGATTGTTTAATCATCAATTGCACATTTATCGTCATCATCGCTGTACTAAATTGTATTTACGTTTGAATGTACTAACGGTGCAGCAAACGGGGGCAGAGGGGCACCGCCTGCCCTCCCCCCGTTTTAAAACCGGGGAGCAAAGCGCCCCCTAGTTTTAGTGCTCAGTGCCTCCATATGTGCTCCCCAAATCGGTTCAATTTTTGTGTTTCTCCAATAGCTTTTTATATTTGATGATTAAGGTTTTGTGGGTCAATAAATTTCCAACAGTTTAAAGTATGTTTTTACGATTTGAGCTTACTTATTGCAGGTATAAAAACTGTTATTTACAAAGGAGAATAATGCATGTTTGGTTATTCATTCATCTATAATGTATCACTTTGTTCCTACCCAAATTTCAGAAAATTTCTGACAGTATGATATTCGTCATTGGCTAAAGAAATAGTCTAGTGTGTGGTCTACAATCAAGAAGTCGGGTTTCAGATCCCTGCCAGGGCACAAATTTGATTGGAAATGTCTGTTGGAACGTGTACCTCCTAGCCGACTCCGGTATAATGAAAAGCTTCCTAGCATGGAAGACTTGCGTTGAGCTGCTCTCTTGTTGAAGGAGGCTGGTGAAAGACTGTGGCGATCTGCAGTTCTATGTAAGACTAGTGAGCGATCGGTCGTTCTTCCAGCCATCATCCGGCCCGAGTCTGCAATCGTGACCCATGACTTCCATTGTTTGCAGTTTGAGTATGACAAATATTGTATCCCGATAATCCAATTTACGAATCTATAAAGTTGTCCCGTTGACCATGATGACCTCGGGTATTGAATTGGGCGAAGACTCACTCATTTGGAAATTGGCAATACTAAATTAGTTTCGGCTATTGATTGCTATGTGTCAACCAAGTGATATCACAATAAACGAGTGTTAGGCCTACACTGACCTAACCCTTCAAGATGGAAGCTCCGAGAATGAGAGATGAACGCTGTTTGCAATGACCATGTTACCAACCTAATGATGACGGCGCGCAATTTTCGGAAAACTTATGCCCCCCACTTTTCAAAACCTTGTTACACATCTGGATGTACTGTATCTATGTTTGTAAATCTATGTATGACATTGTATGTAACTGTTTATGTATGTACATGCATGTACACTGTATGTGTACACTCGTGCATGTATTTTTGTGTGCGCATGTGTATGCGTGTTTTGAATAACTTAAAAGAGCACCTGTTAGGTACATCACAAAAGCTTTGTGCTCGTGGCTATCTGACAGAACTGAACAACTGCGTTCTAAGGTTGTTTTATGACGAGGTTCTCAGCGCAGATTGTACATGCAATGAAAGAATGTTCTAGTAGGGTGTTCTAAAACACAACGCATGCACGATGACCTTGAGCTGCATCACCAAGGTGGGGCACTGGCATCGGCACCTTCACGTCCCCACAGACAGCAGAGCGCATGTTTAACGGAGGATTGCAGTGGCTGCAACTGGAATCGGCGGTTCAAATCCGCGTCCTGTGCGGGAAAGCAACAAGTTTCAATCATTATTAGCCTGATTACGGGATGGTTTTTGATTGCTATCGCTTGATGGAATGCAACCCGTGTAGTAGGCCAAATACACTACCCCTTTTAAACACTCCCTGGTCAATTTATTTTTTTGACCTGGGAGTTAATTCTTCTATTGAGTAGAACAATTGAGTAGTGGAGTGCATTGTACCTAGGATATATACGCTCCCACTGGTGAATAGACACTCCCGTGGAGTTAATTCTTCCTATAGGATAAATTGACTCCAGGGAAGTTAATTCGGTATATAGGAGTCAAGTTATCCAAGAAAGAATTAACTCCCGGGAGTCAGTTTAAATTTGTCCTCGGTAGAATTAATTCCCTTATTGCATTCGATATGGGAGTCAGTTTATCCTAGGAAGAATCAACTCCCCGGGAGTTAATTTTTCCTAGGAAGAATTAACTCTCCTATTGCATTAGGTTTAAGTCAATTTATCCCAGGTAGAATTAACTCCCCGGGAGTCAGTTTGTTCTAGGTTGAATTAACTCCACAGGAGGGTGTATTCGTAGGGGAGTGTATTTATCCTAGGAACAATTAACTCCAGAGTCATTATATCCTAGGTAAAATACACTCCGGGAGTTAATTTATCAGGGGAGTTAATTTAGCCTCCTACACCGGCTCAATAGAAGTTGTTAATCAATTACTATATTATGCAAGTGAATAGGCCTACATGAATGAATATTTGTGACGTCCATTTAGTAGAGTATTCACATTACACTTGTCTGCAAGTTGTATATAAATTGAAAATGACCTGATCCTAGCTGTCGCTTTTAAATTCAATGCACAAATGATTATTTACTGCGAATAACACATGGCCTTTGCCATATGTGGGTTTGCCGTTTGACATATAGGCCTATTAGTGTGACCGAATGTCTACTAGATCCTTTGAAATGATAAACTGTCATCAGATCATAGCCATTATCACCTGCCACCAGACATTTGTGTCTCATTAGTCATTACTTTAGAAGACCCCATTTGCGTCTGACTACAGATAGGCCACACTGATTACTCTACATACCAAACATAGGTGTTCTGTATACAACTATACATTCGTGTCTGCTATCTCCAGATATTGCTGTTCATTGCTAATTCTGCGCTATTTCGAATGTTCCTGTTCCCTGCATTTATCAGTTCCAGACCATTTCTCTGATGGACATGGTTGTCCTTGTGCAAGAAGCTGTTGAAGAACTCTCTAAATCTCCATCAACAGAAGCAGCAAACTACCTGATGCTATTTGCTACTAGCATTTTATTTTCGGACACTAGATAAGCTAGCAATTCGTCTAACAAAGTGCTAGATATCTTCCTCATTATCATCATCTGCTTCTTTCTCTTCATCAATCTGCTATTCATCCTCACCATCTGTATTTCGATAACACTCTATTACTGCACAAGCACACCTTATAAGCTATCTCTGTGTTACGGAGTCGTCTTAAATGTATATTGATCTTAATAAGGCGGGGTTTTGGTGCCACATCGGTGATGCCTTACACGCTATACTGCGGCACTATATAATTTTAGTTTTCTCTGCAATTTTTAGCGAAGTCTCTCGTAATCGTGAAGCAGCTGAATGACGTCATTCTAACGAGCCTTGATGGTTCAGCGGCTACTTTTGAGTGTGAACTATCCACTGATGCGGAAAGCGTTCCAGTTCAATGGCTGCGAAACGGACAGCCAATCACAGCATCGGATAAGTATGACATCACATCGAAGAGTATGACGTGCAGACTTGATGTTCGTGATTGTCATGCGAGCGATGTTGCGGAATATTCCATTCGAGTTAAAGATCTCTCGTCAAAGGCTCACCTGTATATTCATGGTAGGATCATTAGCATACACCTGTGTAGAATGTAGGGGTGAGATTAAGTGAGTGAGGTAAGGCTGGGTAAGATAAAACAGGGCGCGTAGTTCAAGTGCAAGGTCTTCTGGTGCTTTTTTAAGGAACCTGTTGCTTCGAATCCGCTGTCTATCTGCATTACCAGCGATCAGTACAGCGTCTGACCCAGTTGCATCCGGTTTGCTTAATCATTTACGCCTGCTGAAGCATTTTGTAGGGCCTATTTTAGCTGTAGATTTCCTTTCGCCTCTGTGACATCCGAACGCCTGCTTGCCTCTGTGCTTCAGTGCCTGCCTGCCTGCTGACTGTCTGTCTGAATATGTGAAATACGGTTAAAGTAAGATAAGGACAATGTATTTCGAACCAGGATGGTATTAATTACGAAGTGTGAGATAGAATACAGATAATTTTAGCTATTTCAGTAGAAATTATAAGTATGATCTCCTTCCATATTAACTGCTGGTCAATGTAGACATCAAGAAATCGGGCCGAGCAGACTTAGAGTTGTTTAAAGAAATTCCCCTCAAAATTTAGTTCGGTGAGGAGAAGGGACTGGTTTTTATTATGGTCCATGAATAATATACAGTTAGTTTTATATTCCGTCTGATCGCCTGAATGCTTGATAGAAGACCTGACCCTGAGTTGCCTTAATTGCTTATTTATTGCTCTGCTTGCTTCTCCGACTGCCCTTCCTTCGTCTGACTTATTGGCAGCCTCCCAGCTCAAGAGGCCCTAATGCTTCCACGCCCTGCTGCACACAGCAATGCCGTTAATGCTGCTGCTGCTGCTGATGCTGGCCTGAGAAGCTGGAAGAGGTAGGGTGGTGCTAATTTTAGTTCCCTGGATTAGGCGCTGCATCCGGCGTTTGGAGGCTGAGGCATTTTCGAATACCTGCGAGGCAATGAGGACGAGATGCTATGAGTTGTGTTTACCTGGAATCGAGGTTTGTTTTGTTAATATTTTTAGTCCAGTTGGGTAGGATTGGGTAGAATGGCGAGCAGAGGGTGGATGCCAGAGGTTTTGGTAAACTTTGGGCTACCGTTATTTCCCCGTGGCCACCTCTTGGTCATAGATAGCAAGGTCACGTGCAGGCACCCGTCGTTAAACTAAGCTTCACAATGTGCAAAGAGAATGTAGTTATATTGCATTGTAATACAATGTAATTTAAAGTATTGCAATGTACTATGATGTACTCATTTCATATACAGCATCAAAAAACTATATTCTTGTGGGATCCCGAGGTAGACTATGTTGCGTTAGCTGTAATCTTGATTCGATCGATCGTTCTATTGACATAATTGCATACTAATATACACTTAATTGCATGATTGATTGATTGACTGACGGACTGACTGACTGACTGTAGTGGAATGTTCAGGGAAATAGGTTCGAATGCACTTCAAGCCAAAGTGCACCGACCCTGGACAAACTTGCTCACCCATAATAATTGTCTGTGAGGGAGGCAACGCGAAACCTCCTCACTCGCCTCATCCCTGAGTTGCATAAAGGCTATGAACCTGCCTTCAGGCAGAGAAAACATACATTATCTTCATAATCATAATCATCATCATCATCAGCCTGGCTGCAGCTCGGGAAGCATTCAAGCAATTTCATGAAGTCACATTTATAATTGCTGCTTAAATCTTTCTTGGTACATACATACATTACATAAATGCATGTATTTATGAATGAATGTTTGTATGTAGGAATGCTTAGATGTATATATTAGTATGCAATTATTTCTATAGGTTTGTATTTAATTATGCTTGTATATATTTTAAAAGAATGTATGTCTGTGTATACCAGTATGCAATTATGTATGCATGTCTGTGTGTATTTATTATTGTACGCAGACCTCTGCGTGTGTAAACTGTCTTGTAATTTATATAGCTCCTTCAAGATCCTCTGAAAGATGGTAAAACCTCTGATTGCCTTTGTGCTATTCAAATATTATAAGTTATTGTTGTCATTATAAATTTCCACGACATCACGTAACATGACATTACGTCACAAGTGCTAGCGCCAAGTAATGCCTTGTGTTCTTCTAGCGCCACCAATTATAGGACAGGAAATGTCCGACCGGAACTCTATAACGTTGAACGTGGGTGGATCATCAGTGATCAAGGTCCCGTTCAGCTCTAACCCCAGACCGGAAGTCGCCTGGACGCTGAACGGAAGTCGTTTGCCGGACAATGGACGTGTCCGGAGAGAAACTACGGATGGCCTGACGTCACTCATACTTGCTAACGTGGAACGGACGGATGGAGGAGCATACAGCCTGACGCTTAAGAACGATTATGGCCAATGCAGCGTCTATATTGCAGTCAATGTCCTTGGTATGAAATAGTTGATCCTCAAGCTTTGATTTTCGATGGGCAATGCAGAAGGAGCAGGGCACGGTAATGCAGGGCAAGGTAAGATAATGGGCTAGATATGATATCCAAGAACGAGGAGAAAAGCAGGGTTCGCTTAGCCCTGGGGCAGCCACGAGTAGGCCTATGAACTATAATAGGTTAATGACTTCACTGTGTTCTTAATCGTGGAGGGGGAATTTGGCTGAATGGTAATACATATGGATGAAGAATAGAGGGACACGGGTTAGATAACGGTATCTATCCCACAAAGTTGATCATAAGGGCGACGGTAAATTTCACAGAATCGTAGGACGGATCAACGCCTTGCAGGCTGTCATACAGTTATAAAATTGACTCTTGTTTAACTTGGCATCATAATACTATTTCATATAATAACACTGCGGTCTGTGAGTTTGAATTGAGCAAACGAATATGATTATTACTATCATTACTATTTATTTTTATCATTAATATAATTGTTACTATTATATGAGGTTGAGCGCGAGTTACCAGTCCTCTCCTCTGTCTTCTGGTCTTCCCACTTACGGTGTTCGATCAGTGCACTACCACTCTATTCATTATAGCTGATTGTGAACGAAACCGTAGTCAAATTTTATATCTTTGAAGGAGTCCAATTGGTAAGACAAACTGATTATATATAATATATATATATATAACTATGTATATATATATATATATAGTTGATCGTCACGGTGATCTGACCAATGATAGTTGCTGTTTCAGACAAGCCTGGTCCTCCAGAAAGCCTTCGAGTGGGAACGGTAACGGAGAGCTCCGTCTCGCTTGCCTGGTCTAAGCCGACTGACGACGGTGGTACTCCGGTGGTCCGGTACATGGTCGAGCAGAGCTGTGCGGTCAAGCAGAACTGGACATTTGCGTGCAGTGTCTCGTCTTGTTCGGCGTCGGTTGAAGGACTTTCGAGTGCGGAGACGTACGTCTTTCGCGTTGCTGCTGAGAACCAGTGCGGCATCGGAGAGTTTGCGGAACTCATGGAAGAAGTAGCGATGAAAGAACCAGGTGAGGGATTGACAGGTATTGGATAGGAGAAGAGGAGGGGATTGACAGGTATTAGATAGGGGAAGAGGAGGGGATTGGCAGGTATTAGATAGGGGAAGAGGAGGGCGTAGAATGAGAAGAAGAAGAGGAAGGGGAAATAGTATGGAGAAGAGGGAGATGGTTGATGAAGGAGGGAAAGGTGAAGGGGAGGAGAACGATATAAAAGTCGAAGTAAGAAGCCTTTGAGATAAACTACATGAGGCAGCCAATTGCATGGACTTGAAGTGATAATTACTTCATTATCTTATCCTTTATGATATACAAGGACGCGTGTCAAGATACTCATTATTGTGCCTTTAAACATTTAATTGCGTTCTGTTGCCTTGTATTTCTTTGTTCTTATTGGATTCCATTGCACAACGTTCTAGATTTCCCAAGGGGTGGGGTGGCGTGGATTATTGGATAACACACTGGGCGCAGAGTTGTGGAACAGAGTTCGAGACCCGTATCCCCCGTAAGGTTGACTAGTCCTTCTGTAGCTTGGCGGCGTTGGTTAAATTAGATGCATAGCGTAATGGGCGCCCTGCGTGGCTGCCGACGGTAAAATTTAACCCCTGTAATAACTCGTCAACATTCGTTCATATTATGTATGTAATCATACTGCGGTTTGTTTGTTTGCAATTACACACGATTACACACACAAACGAAAAAATGATATATTTAAATTAATTCAATACCCAGCAGACACTTGATATAAAACTACAGTTGTATTGACAATTTGATTAGTTTGTCTCCGAATTCAGATAGGATTATATATCAGTGTTCATTCATTCATTCATTCATTCATTCATTCATTCATTCATTAAGAGAACTAATGCATAGCGCCTCATCCAGGTGACTACTCAGAGGCGCTCCCAACCTCAGATAAAATCATCTTATGATGAGAGAAGGAATGCCTGAGAAGGGGTTCTAGGAATGGACCGGATTGTCAAAGGATGAAAGTGTATTGCAGCGATGCTTCATGATATTCAGAGCACTTGTTTGTGGCTTTGTGTAGAAAGTTTTTTGATATTGAAACTGAGCTATTGTGATATTGACTCTTTTCTCAGAACCATCCAAGATCAAGCCGTGGTTTGTGAGGAAGCTTCCATCACGGTTGGAGATCCTTGAAGGTCAGTCCTTTGCTCTCTACTGCAGTGCTGGTCGGAGTGGTTGCAAGCCATGGTTTGTCCAGACGCTTCCTTCAAAGATGGAGATCCAGCGTGGAGAGGACATCCTCGTGAACTGTAAGCTGGGAAGCAGCACCGAGCATCAACCAGCTGCAGGACCAAGGATGCAGCAAGGATCAATGGAGCGGAAATCACCACAGACACGTCAAGGTACTGTATCTTAATAAAAATTTCTGGTTCAATCAATTAATCAATCAATCAATCAAAGAAATTTATTTGGCTTATCAGCATTATATGCAACAATTTATGTAGGTATGTATTTTCTGGCGATTGTATATAGGCCTATGTTTAAGAATCTCATTAAAATCCTTTTTTGTGCATTAAATGTAACTGATCAATTTCCTACTGTGTATATAGCTGTCTGTATTGAATTGTGGTGTAATATTATTGTAAAATTAAATGATATTTTGCAATAATCGTTATTTTGCAATGACTCTAGTATGTAATGAAAAATATGATTTTGAATATGTTTTATTTAAATGTGTAACATTGTATCATATTGTGGTATTATGAAATATTTTATAACATTTTTAAACTGGCAGGTGTCGCATAGTATTTAATATTACAATATCTAATACAGAAAGACGTGACTATGGAAACGTATAGCGCCTGTGAATAGGCTGGTTCCCGCGACTTCGCTTTTGTGGGCGCTGCAGAACTGTTGAGATTATTGTGATAGAATTGTTAGTAGTCTGCTACATTCTAAAATTATTATGCATTAATGCCATAATTTGTTATTACGCAATACCATACCAAATTATGTACAATAATTTTATTATTGTACATGCTTTGGTATGGTATTATGCAATAGACTCTATGTTATAGAATTGTAGTCATTTCAAAGTATCCTTGTTACATAGAAAAGCCATTGGCTCCCACTCGCCTACGGGTCACCCAGCTTGGAGTGACGAGTGCCACCATAGAGTGGGAGAAGCCATACGACTGCGGTGGATCGCCACTGACCCGCTACATCCTCGAGAAGCGCCAGTCTGGTGAGGCGGAATGGGAGTGTCTCACAAGCCTTCCACCCAACATCAACGAGTGTGAACTGGAGAATATGATCTCCGAGAGGGGATACTTCCTTCGGATCAGGGCGGAGAACAAGTTCGGGGTCAGTCCGCCGCATGAACTCCAGGAGCCGATCAGGGTTCGCGGTCTGAAGAAGGGTGAGTGTCTGTTTTTAGACCTTTGCACTCATTGTCTTCATCATCACCATTACGATCACAATGATCATCATCATGATCATTATAATCATCATCAGCTCCTGACGTCAGCCATTTGGCGGCGATTAGTGTGAATCGATTTTCTCCATTGTCGTGGTCATATGTCAAGTCCAATGTTATGTCCTCATTGCTGTTGTCTATCTATCGATGTCTAAGTATGCCTTTCTTTTTCACTCGAATCTTGCATGTGGGAAACTTAATGCATGGTGCGGATATCGGTCGACCGGTATTCTCTTGGAGGTTTCTTTTGTGCAGCTTTGTCTAACAGAGTTGTTTGAATGCCGAATGATTGCTTTATTCTTGATTTGATAAGAGTTCTATCACCCTTTATTGCACCCGACGGGTCGGAGTTTCCCTGAGGTGAAACAAATGCGATCTGGCTTCCTTGGCGTATTTCGATTTCTGACTAGGTCCATAGTTTCACATACACACGATTGATACCTTGTGCGCTAAGGTAGAGGCGCTAAAGTAGTTGTAAAGAGAAGAAAATATAATTTTATTAGTTACATTTAGATTAATTTTAAAAGAATATCGTATTGTATTTACGGCTTCTAAAGCGCCTGACTTGTTTGATATATTTCCGGTTGATTGATATGCTTGTTTTTGACGTATGTTGTTTGCTCCTTTCAAATTCCTGTTTATTTTTGTCCGCCAGAGGTACCTTCGAGACCCGGTTGTCCGGAATTTCTGAAGGTCGACGGTGACGCTGCGGTCCTCACGTGGTCCCCACCGGATTCAGACGGCAGTTCGCAGATTCTAGACTACATCGTCGAGAAGCGGGAGATGCGTGGACCCAGATGGGTCCGCGTCCACAAGTCAGCCGTTGCTGGCCCACCCTACACAGCCATCGGACTGGTTGACGGGAGTGAGTACGAGTTCAGGGTGTTTGCTCGGAACGCCATCGGTTCAAGTGAGCCATCACCTGCGTCCAAATCGATCATCTGCGCCGAACGTGGTAAGTGGTGGCTTGCCTCCTTTTGAAGGTAATAGTTGGGGTATTATGGAGAAAGTACGAGTAGTCAGAATAGGATGCGATTGGGCCTAATCCTCACCTACATAGTCCATTGTACATGTCAGTTAGTGTCTTTCTGATGACTTTGCTCCTCTTCTTATCCTCCAAGTAGCTTACATTGTATGCTTATTGTGATGGAACCCTCATGGTTCCTGTATTGTTTCCGTGTGGCATGGTGGCTGATTGGTTAGAGCGGACGACCCGTAACGCTCAGTGTGCGCTGAGGGAGCGGGTTCGACCCTCGTTGGAGAAGTCAGTCACTGTGTAGGGACCTTGAGCAAGTCCTTTACACACAATTGCTCTGCGTTTAAACTGCAGTTGCGCCGTCGAGGCGTGTGTGCACTTCTGAACTAAACTGTAAGAAGGGCGATATCAAATAACAGTTGTATTGTCTTGTCTTGTATTGTATTATAATTATGCCGGTATGCCATATGCAATATTGCCACAAGAAAATGAATCTATGCTGCTCTGTAAATGTTCTAACGTGCATGCAGTATACCTTCTTTGAAGTATGAAGGTGATCTCTTTCTCTTTCAGGCGTGAATTAATCCCTCCCAATGGCGGGGTCAGCACACATGGTTCCATTCTGCTCCAATTGATTCTGTCACCAGTGTCTTCTTTCGTTACTAATTTTAGAAGTTTCAAGACCTGTTGTATCATATTCCCTTGTATCATATTCCCTTATCTTCTTCTGTAATCCCTGACTGTGGAGTAGAGTTATATCTGCTCTCATTATTGTATTAATGCAGCTTTCATCTCTTCTCATCATAACCATAACCATGATGTTTATTGGTCCCAAAAACATTACAAGATAAATCAGGGAAAACATAAAAACAGTCACAATCGTATTGGGATCAAAGGAACAGAAAACCTTAAAGGTACAAATTGTCCTGCTAATCGGGTTACCCATTTAATTATAACATGTACAGACGGCTGGTTTAGGATAATGACAAAAAATAATTAGCCGTATGACTTAACTAGTTAACTAAGCAGACAACAGGAGAGCCATCACATGGCCATACCATATTGTTCGTGCTCTTGTACATTGTCCGCAATACATGCCACTCTGAGTGTCTTTCTGATGACTTCTCTCCTTTTCTTATTCTTTAGGAAAACTCCTAAGTATTCATGTCAGCATTCTCATGTTCGTCCTCTCATTCCTCTCTCTCCCTGTCAGTGTTCAGGCCTCTTTAAAGGCAATACGTTGTCGTAATTTGCAATTCTTATCCAATCTCAGATTGAGCTTAACTCTCTTTGCCTTACCTTGTCGGACTTGTCCTACTAAAGAGTGTCACACCTGATCTTGCCCAACCTGAACTTACCTTGCCTTACTACAGATTGCGTATTACAGGCTGTCTTACATATGCTTCATAATAGCCTTAAGACCGTTCTTTTCAGCCGGGGTTGAGTCGGCAGCGCTCCTGAGTAGTAACCTTGAAGGGGCGCTATATAAAAACCAAACACATAATATTACCTTATTTTGGAAGCCCTTCTCCTGTGTATACGAACTGTAGACGTGGATCCTCCGAGGTTCGTTGTTCAGCTCGTAGACACAGTTGTTGAGGAGGGAGGTCGAGCGAACTTTGAATGCACCATCGCCGGAAGTCCAGTACCGGAAGTCAGATGGTTAGTGACTTCACGCTCTCCTCTTTCTCTTTAAGGTCTACATACTGCACCAACAGAGGGAAATAATAGCTGTGTCTCAGTTAGGAGCTACATGCAATGTCAGTGCATGTATCCTAGCAACTGCATGGGCCATTTTAGAAACCTCTATGATAATTCGAAAGCGAATTGTCCGGCGCCGAAATCTAAACGCGTTCTGCCCTCTCTTGTATTTTTGGTTTTTGTCATTTAGTATTTCATTGTTTGATTATTGAAATATTTTGTTTTTAGTTTAGTTTTATTTATTTTTCACGTAATTACCTTTCAATCACTAATACATGCTTTCTAGATCGTATACAAGTCGTGCAGAATTTAAATAATTAAATTTTGTCTGATTTATCATTTTCCTGATCTGTAAGATTTAGACCATGTGATTCCAACAGACTACGATTGTCGAGTTTGGTTGCAATTGAAGCAATTAACGACTTATGCCTTTTGTACTATGATAACGGCCATTTATAGGTTATTAGATTAGATTAGATTTAATTATGATATGAATCATCAAATACCATTGATAAAAGGCCCAGAGAAAAGAAACTGCATTACGTAACATTAATAGCAATACCTGTAAGAAATTGTTTTTACTTCACATGAGGTAGACCAAAGTAGGTCGACTAGACATAACGCGTAACACAGAGGAGATGTTGTGATGAACAGGTTCAAGAACCTGCGTGAGGTGTTCGATGGTTACAAGCACAAGGTCCAGATGGATGGTGACGTGTGTCGACTGACGATCAACAGCGTTGGGCATGACGATGTTGGTGAAGTGGAATGTCGGGCCTTCAACAAAGCAGATGTTGCCACGTCACGAGCCAAACTCACCATTCATGGTATATGTCGTATAGTCATCTGCGCAGTCTCAGGCTTCTTTATCCCATCACTCCTTGGGCTTTCCATTCGAAATCAGAGTCTCACCTTTTCAACACCTCTTTCCCAGACTCACTCGATAATCTACCTCCCACGCCTCGACCAATATGACACCCGCCTTAACAGGTACTTTGCCTCCTCTAACTCTCAACAAGCCGAACTCTGACCTTCCGTTTAATACCGTTCAAGAGTTATGCCGAAAACTGTTCTGAAATAGACGGCTTTTATAATGATTGTGGGAGTGTTCGATAGTGTAATGGTTAGCGTAGTAGATTGTTAATTGAGATGTACGGGGTTCGACTCTCTGCCAGGGCAGAAATTTGGTTGAGGATTTCTGCTACATCCGCACCCCTTGCTAACTCAGGTCTATTAAGCAAGATTATGTGAACATGACGGCTGTTTCGATTATGCTGCACTAGATTGGTTCGCACCTGGTCACAGAGTTAAGTTTCTGTTTCCTGGGGTTGAATTAGGGTAGATTATATTATAGAATTAGAATAATCTTATACATCACATGTTTTCTCGTCAATCAACGCTGCAGCTCCGGCAAAGCTGAAACTCACCCCTCGCATCTTCGACGGCCTGACCTTCACCAAAGGTCAGACGGCCAAGATCCGTGTCCCAGTTATCGGACAACCAATGCCAAAGGTCACCTGGTACAAAAACGGAGAAACCCTTTGCCAGATGGAGAGGGCCAACGTGATTCAGGATGACAGCTGTACAGTCCTTACGATCATAGACTGCCAGAGGTCAGACAGAGGAGAGTACGGGGTTCGTATCGAGAACTACCTCGGAATTGATGAGGCTACTTTCGCCATCAACGTTACTGGTACGTTTATACACCCATATGTGAGAGTAGGCTGTGTGCAGGTGATGCAAGGGCAAGCAAAAATCATTTTTTGGAAACCCCTCCCTCCTGTAGCACCACGTACATGTTGTTAAGCATCATATTTCACGGCTTAAATTTGTTGGCTTTTATGAAGAAATTAAATACTAACAACACTCAGTCCCTACATTAAATATTTTTTAAATCCTACACAAAATTGATTTTGAGACTGACAGTTGGTGAGCGTAATCCATGCTTTTGTTTCTGCATTAAAATATTTTTGCGACAAGACAGCGTCAAAGTTCAAGCAACGTCGCTCTGGCGTCGCTCTTCAAAGTACATAATTGCACATTTATAATATCATCCAGTTTCCTTCATAAATGGTTTTAACAGACGTTCGACATCTTTCTTCACGCTACATTACGTTAGCATACATTACAAGAAGAATACAACACAATTCGACAGATAATCCAGTTTACTCTTAAATAGGTGCTACATAAGTCTTATGTTTGGTTATTTCTTCTTCTTCAGACCGTCCCCAACCTCCAGAGGGTAAGCCCGAAGTGACGGACCTGAGCGGCGACTCTTGCCGTCTGGCCTGGGAGCCGCCTACGGATGACGGGGGCTGCCCCGTCACGTCCTACGTCATAGAGAGACGAGAGATGGACAAGAAGGACGGACGGTGGCGCCGCGTAGCGACGAGTAGCTTCACGCACGCAGTCGTACCTCGGCTGCGCGAGGGCGTCGTCTATCAATTCCGGGTCTTAGCCGAGAACAGCGTCGGTCTGAGCGACGTCGGTCAAGAGTCAGACGACGTTGCCGTACGTCAGCAACAGACGGATATCAACTATGACAGCCTAGGTGAGTCATAGGGTGAGGTCGATGGGGGTGGGGTAGGGTGGTGCAGAGTGAGGGTAGGGTACCTCTTGGAATATGAAGTCAGACAACGTAGCAACAGACACGATCTGTGTTTAATAGTATCAGTCGACGAATGTAATCGTATTTAAGGTAATACACCGGTGGAGAACCCTATCGAAATCAAAAACTCGGAGAAACAAGATGTCATGCTGAGATGAGCAAGATGAGCAGAAGATGTCATGCTGAGATGAGCACGATGGGCAAAGATGTCATGCTGAGATGTGCAAGATGAGCAGAGGATGTCATGCTGAGATGAGCAAGATGAGCGGAGGATGTCATGCTGAGATGAGCAGAATGAGCAAAGATGTCATGCTGAGATGAGCAAAATGAGCAGAAGATGTCATGCTGAGTTGAGCAAAATGAGCAGAAGATGTCATGCTGAGTTGAGCAAGCAAGCTGGAAAACAAGAATTGTCATTTAGTGCTGACTTATATCTAATCTTAGATGATAATTATAATTTAATCTTATTTTCTAATCAGAGTATGTATTATGTAGCGCAAGGAATCTGTCGATGGTGACTAATATTTACATAAAATTTAATATTAGGATCCCTCTGAAAAGTTGACTACACTGGAAAGCCAGTATTTTTGTATATAGTTGACTGGTTAATATTAGGTTCGGCATTTGACTGGTCATAAATATTTTCCTGTTGCGTTGGACTGTTTATTTGATTTGTATGGTTGACTGGTGAATTGGCTGGTGTGGTTGACTGGATATTTGTTAACAGTGCTGTCTGAGCTGGCCACCAGTCACATTCGAATCGACGTAAGCAAAATGAAGGGAGAAGTTGATCTTGTCAACAAATACATCGTCTGTGAAGAACTTGGAAGGTATATATACATACATATATATATACATATATATATATACATACTCTGCCTCTCTATGTTTCTAATCTTAAAACTTTAACAGAGCAATTATAAGATTACATTTATGTCTACAGTATATATAATGGAAATAAACTAGCTATAATTAGTAGTAGTATTGTGGCTTCCTTTTAGATGTTTGATATGGAATCAGGGATCGTTCTCTCCGCCATCATGTTTCGTATAATGAAACAGTGCACGGTGGCCGATTGGTTAGAGCGGTCAGTCCGTGAATTTCAGTGTGCGCTGAGCGAGCGGGTTCGACCCTCGTCCGGAGAGTTACTGTGTAGAGACTTGAGCAAGTCCTTCGCCGCGCACAATTGCTCTGCAGGACAACTGCAATAGCGCCGCCAAGGCGTGTGTGTGTGTGTGTGCACTTCTGAGCAAAAAATGTTGGAAGAAGGGCGATATAAAATTTCGGTAATAAAATGAAGTAAATAATTCAGCAGCTAAAAATGGTTGTTCAATACAGTAATGAGGTGAGGTTTAAGTTCAGACTCTAAATGGCGTTAAAGAAACTCGCTGATCGTATCGAATATTGCTTTACGCCTGTTTTCAACACGACAGAGGACCATACGGAGCAGTCCATCGAGCAATTGAGAGGTCAAGCGGAAAGAACTGGGTGGCCAAGTTCGTTGTGTGTACGACGATCGAGCGTGCGATGGTCAAGCAGGAAGTGGATATTATGAATGACCTAAGACATCCGAAGTTGCTGCAACTACACGAAGCCTTTGAGACCCAGGGAGAAATGGCATTCATTCTTGAAATGTAAGTCACCAATGGACAGGTAATTTTATGTCGTTGAAAGCAATACAGGGCAGAGATTCTATTGCCTAAGTGAACATACTCTACCTAGGTCTAAAGACCGATCGGGGAGACTAACTGAGGCTGAAGATGTGAGGTGAGTCAAGCTAAGCCTAGAACGAATGAGGAGAGATATATTTTCTGTGTATATTACAAGCACCTAAATAACTAATAAATGTGAACAATGAAACGGATATTAAAGTACTCACAGCAGATAGTAAACCCAAAAACGATACATCAGCCACGCCAGCAGTAACGGCGTATACAACGGTCTTCGCTTCAGTGGTAATGTGATATGATTAATTGTGAAACTGTTGATGGACTGTTTGCCCTCAGGGTGTCTGGTCGGGATCTTTTGTCTGGACTGGTCGACTGCCATAAGGTCCGTACAGAGGCTGACTGTATCAATTGGATGCGACAGGTGTGCCAAGGAGTTTCTCACATGCACAAGAACAACATCATTCACCTTGACATTCGGGTAAGTCGTTAAGTGCAAAGCGTTGAGTTTTATTTTAAAAGCCCATTTGAGCGTTGATGCTTCATCTGTTCCCATTTTTAGCAGCAGGTAGGGTAACATACATCAACGTCGTCGCAGTCATCATTGTCGTCATTGTTAATCATCGTCATTGATGTCATAGTAATTATTAACATCTGGTTTGTCATCACCACTTATGATACAGCCATCTTTAACGATTCTCCTCCCTCCACGTCCTCGTTATCATCATTCTCATGACTTCATCACAATTCAATAGCAAGCCAATTCAAGTGTGTTTTTCATGTCCATACACATATAATTATAGATATATATAATTATATATACATAACATATATAAATATATATATAATTATATAATTATATATACATAGTATATACATAATATATACATAATATATATAATTATATATACATAATTATATCTAAGAGCATAGGCCTACGGCTCGCTCTTTATATGGCACACTGATAAAAAAAGCTTGCAGAGGCTAGTCTAATATGTGATGGGTTCTATTACAGCCAGAGAACATAATGTTTGCGACGTCAAAGTCAGATGGCAATGACCTGAAGGTCGTGAACTTTGGCATCGCCCAACGGGTTGACCCGAATAGAACTGTTCGCGTTCTGTTCAGCACGATCGAGTACTGCTGTCCAGAGATCCTCATGTTCTCACCCGTCTCATTCGCCGCAGATCTTTGGTCTCTTGGAGTCCTCGCCTACGTCTTGTAAGTCCCTCAATCTAATATATTCTAATCTAATCTTAGGTCTTTATTACTGAACAGTGAATGCGAAACACTAATCAGTCTTAGTAATGATCTCCAGACTTGCCTACCTATTGTGAGATTCAATGTGATTAAATCTTAAGTTCGTTATTATGAAACACGAGACACTTTTCAAAATCGTAATCGTTATTTCCAAACTCTTAATACCAGAGGGGGATCCCGGGTGGGAGGAGGGGACAAGTCACCCACGTTTTACAGAGAGGGGACACGTTATACGTTTGCCCCTTCCCGTTTCTTACCCCTCTCATTGGGTGTACTCCATCTGTCAAACGAGATCGCCGTCTCTGTCTAATACGGCACTTGAGAGTCAAGCACAGGATACCAGATTACTAACGAGCGCTGCGTCAAGTCATAGAGTCTGTCTGTCTTGTCTTGTCTGTCTGTCTGTCTTTATATATGTAGGTATGTGGGCCGACGTGTATGTATCTAGAAAATCATGGTGAGTCACTGTATGCTATGATGGACTTGCATGGCTAAGCAGACTTAATTAATGTTTCTGCACTTTCTTCCCTTCTTCGATGCAAAGCAACTGACCGTGTGCGCATCGAACTTGCTTGAACAAGATAAATCAAGTATGCACAATCAAACTCTGGCAACAACAACAATATCAACAATTGTGACCTGGACAATATTGTCGATAATAAAATGGTAACAATCGCCTGAATTTCCAGACTGTCCGGAGTTTCGCCCTTCCTTGGAAGAACGATCGATGAAACTTACCTGAACATAACACAGGGAAAGGGAGCCAACTTTTCCACCGACGGATGGACGAGTATTTCCAACTACGCAAAGAACTGGATCAGCCGGTTGCTCGTCAAGGACTCTAAGCAGCGCATGACAGCTGCTGAAGCTCTGGCTCATCCGTGGCTAAACGTGAGTTGATATGGTCATACTAGAGTCTCGACACTTTACAATGATAAGGCTTGACAGTGAGGGTAAACATGTGTAACCATCAAGTCGTCTATGCAAACAGACACATTACTGTAAATATAATGCAAACGCGCTTTTATGTAGCGACAGTACCACGGTATCTCAACTCTTCTCACTTTCAGTGAGTCAGTCCGTCGAAATCTTTCACCATCGCTGTCCGTTTTAATTGGCCCCACGCCCTTTAAGGCCCCCGTGTAAGGACACGCCCGCCGAGACAGTCGACGAGAGCCAAGGGGCAAATGATCAGGGGTCTGGCGATTTTTTGGGGGCCGAAATCAACTTATGGAAGATACAGTTATCTCTGCCTAGTGGCCTGGAATATCTATGCCTCGGGGCCCGGAATGTATCTGCCTGGGGACCCGGAATGTCTCTGCCTATGAGCTCGAAATGTCTCTGCCGAGGGGCCCGGAATGTCTCGGAATGTCTCTGCCTAGGGGCCCGAAATGTCTCTACCTACAGGTCCGGATAGTCTTTGCTTAGGGGCCCGGAATGTCTTTGCCTAGGGGCCCGAAATGTCTCTGCCTACAGGCCCGGAATGTCTTTGCCTAGGGACCCGGAATGTCTCTGCCTAGGGGCCCGAAATGTCTTTGCCTAGGGACCCGGGATGTCTCTGCCTACAGGCCCGGAATGTCTTTGCCTAGGGGCCCGGAATGTCTCTGCCTAGGGACCCGAAATGTCTTTGCCTAGGGGTCCGGAATGTCTCTGCCTCGGGGTCCGGAATGTCTCTGCCTTAGAGTCCGGAATGGCTCTGCTATGAGCCTAGAATTTCTTATTCCGGCCCTAAACGACCATCGGAAGTTGAACCGAGAATTGCGCCTTGCACTTTCTTCTCATTGGTGCACATTAAATGACAGAATAATTTGTATGGTCTGGTGATAAATTTACAACCAGTAATAACCACTAACATGAATAAGTTTGCTCATATTGAATTAGATAAACTTTGGTCGTTACTTGCGAAATGTATCATCAAGGTTCCCATAATCCGGAGTGATTGCAATGGTTCCAATTACACATGGATGCTTAGTTCAAGTTTAGATCAGTTAATTGAGATCATTACTTGGATGCATTTATCTTCATAGCTGAACATATATATATATATATTCATTTATTCTTACATTGAAGAGCTACTCTAACGTATCTATAGACATAAAAATATCTTAATAAAATGTATATAAGGTTTTTCTCAGGAAATTGTATAACATGACATGTGTCGTGATGTTAAAGGGAGAAGCGGAGTCGAAGCTGCTTCCCGTGTCTCTTCCCACTGACAGCATCTGCCGGATGCTGGAAAAACAAAAGTGGAGGGTGAGTCTTCTACCAGCCATTTCCATAGAGTATGAAGCTTTAGATCTATATCTAAGTTGTGCTATTTATATAGCGTTTTTTCACAACCCTATATGAACGCAAAAGAAACAGCTTATACATTGCACACATATATGCTACAGTAAACTAGGATTTCGAAGGTGACTTTCCATTTGAAAGTTGCATTAAGCAATGTGTAGGCGTCTGCAGGGGCGTCAAACCTCTCTGAGTGATGGAGGCAAACCCCCGGTTCAAAGTGTTAGGAAGGTAAGAAATTCTCCCCCCTAACACTCAAAACATATTCTCCTTTACCTGAGATTGGAGGCGTTTGACTCCATGCCCCCTATCTGGACGCCTTGGGCGTCTGTCATGCTCGGCAATATTGTTTTTGTTTTAATTAGTTGTTCATTTATTTATTCTACTTACTTATTGTTTGCATGCCTTTAGCATTAAGTTTTAGCTTGATGCTCAGAATGAACTGTGCTATATAAGGACTTATCCAGTGGTCATTACCGCGTAAGCCTTGCCAGACTTTGACCAACTTAGACCTGCAATCGTAGTGTTACAGATATGGCTTTCCATCGAAGAAATCACTGCAACGCATTTTTATATATAATATTACAGTATGTATGTTTTGGGGACTTTACTGCAACGTTAAAAAAATCCGTTTATTCACTTACCGGCATTCAATTTATTCTAATTAATCAAATATTCATTCATTCATTCATTCATTTGGTAACCAAGTATAGTAACAGCAATTCGAGTTGTATGTCACACTGGTGTGTGTCACATGCATTCTGCAGCGTTGATTCTCTTCAGTAATGGTCCACCAACAACATGGAAGGGGCTGCGTGTAACAATTCGCCATCTCTTTAGCTCTACCTGGTCTCAGATGCATCTGCTGCTCAAAACTATCTTCTTCCATTTGGCATGGATCGGGAGTGCCTCTGCATCTAGAATGTCTAGAAAGGTGCTATATGAATTCTGATTGATGTGATGCATTTGATTGGTTGTAGACGGCTCATCAGAACAAGTTGCCAGTTGGTTTCCTGGCACAGGAGGGCGCCGTCTTCATGAAGCTGTCACAAGAGGGAATCGCCATGGAACGTGAACTCATCATGGGTACGACCCCCCGCCCTCCCACGCTGTGCTCAACATTGTCTAAGCTATGTCTTTTACAGTCTTCATGTCATCGACGGACGGTTGTTCTGAGTGAATGCGTAGTTTATTCCAATTCTGTCTATTCCAATGCCAATGTTTTCAAAATTATGGTCGATTGGATTCAAGTACTCGAAAATGTGAAATCGTCGAAAATTCCAGGATTCCGGTCATGGAGGTCAACTGAGATGAAACGATGAGGAAACTGTTGACCAGAATATATATCAATAAAGAACCAATGGAGAGCACAGAGAACTGACCAATGGAATAGAAAGCTTTGGCAAGCCAAATGCAAAGACGCAACAACTCGTGGCTGACTGACTAAATGATTCTATTGTTGTTCGTAATCGTAATGTAGAAATAGATTGCTCGATCCGTTGTGCATGAGCTAAATAAATAAATAATGCAAAAGAAATCGATTAATAATCAAACCGAATTATCTGTTGTAAAATAAATTCCACTGGAGTTGCGTCGTCGAAATCCAAAGCTATGTTGGTTCAGCAATTTTGAATACGTTAGTCATCCATTTAAGTTCCAAAACAATGCATTGAACGGGACAAACAATTAATGTGGTCCTCTTGCAAGACAGAGCAAAAGTCAGGCGGATGATTAGTCGCAATATATTTTATTTGAGTAGAGATATTCCGGTTGATTTATCTAGTTTGGCGCATGTACTCATTATCTCCAAACTTCTAAATAATGATAATAATATAATAATAATAATAATAATAAGACGATTTATAAAGCGTCACTCATAGGCTAAGTGCAGGGCACCAGCTTATTCACGAGCGTTTTCACAGCAAATAGTTCACCTTAGCATGTACCGTTCATTTGCAGACTTACGGTGTCTTTATTTTAATTCCGTGAATTTACTCTGACCTACATTGATATTGCTGTAGAGCTGCCAGATCAAGCGCCCCAAGTTGTCATTGAGTTGGCCAATACAGAGGCCTATGAAGGGACGGTTGGTCGATTCAAGTGCCGATTCTATGGTCAACCCGAACCACAGGTCAAATGGTTAGTCATGAAGTCAGATGTATTCTTCTTTCACTCCTAATTGGCACGTTGCCCTTTCGTAACGGTTATAATGAGCAAGGACCTTAGCTAGAGAAGAGACTGTTGTTGTCTTTATTGAGGTTCAGACGTAATATTTCAATCTCAGCACCAGCACGGTTAACATGAACATTCTTAGGAATTTAGGATGAGAAACGAAAATTAGAGGGAAGTTCCTTGAAAGGAAGTAAAGCTCAAGCTCCAAGGTCGATGGACCCACCTGGTCGATATACGGGCAAAAACAGGGACAATGAGAACGCACCATGTTCAGATGAGCAGAGGGATCGAGAGGGATTGAGTACAGTGACGTCGACCAGGACGGATCATTTCTGGGTCGGCGGCAGGACCCCATCTATGATGGGTTGATTGCAGATTGTGCTTAGAAGCATCATGGTTGAAAAGAATAATGCGATTTATACTCATATATATATTGCTTGTTAGTTCTAAATTCAGGGCACATTTTACAAACTCTGCAATTATTAAACACGGATATACATGCAGAGTTGGAGACATGTTATATTCATATTGATGATGATGATCATCATCAATATCATTATAATCTTCGTTATCATCAATAATATATCATCATCATGTCATGAGAGCCCGGAAGAGTAATCCCCTAAAGTTGACTATTGTTCTTAATTCGCTGGGCGTTGTAGTTATTAAACCAGATGTAGGCTCTATAATTTAATTGACGCCTTGCAAGGCTGCCGACAGTTGAATTTGATCCCTGTAATAACTTGTCCGCATTCATTCCTATTGTACTTTTAATCATACCACGGTTTGTCAGTTTGAAAATTAAACGAAGATATAATGATTATTACTACTCATTCTTATTGAGATGATTGACAGTTATAAGTATCACTGTAATTGTCTTCGTAATGATCATCATCATCATCATTGTCGCATTAATTAACAGGTTGCATGAGGAACTGGAGTTGGACGAGAACGATAGCAAATACATCTTCTGGTACAAACACGGCCTTGCAATGCTCAACATCAGCGATGTCGACATCGATGATTCCGGTCAATACGTCTGCATTGCTTCCAATCGACTCGGAACTTGCACAACGGTCGGAGAGCTCAACGTCCAAGGTTCACATAATTAATTAATTAATTCATTCATTCATTCATTCCAATAGAAGTTTGACAGAATCGCCCTGGCAACCTTCTGGACCCAATTTTGATGATCTTTTAATTTTCAAAAAGTGCTTTTGGCGCAGTTGTAAGCGCTGAGCAATCAATGTCTTAAGTCGTCTGAAATCAATTATTAAGAGCTGTATTATGCCACTCGAATGGTGAGAGTTGCTCAAATTAATTCCTTCAGACGTCAGCGGCCTTTGTTCGAGTTGTCGTCATAAGGTATTGTTAAACTGTGGATATATCTTCCACTGTGTCATCCAATTTGTTCGTTTGTGTTCAGTACATATGCTTAATTTCAATTTTAAAGTGTGAAAACTCCAACATCTGTTCATTTCCGATAACTGTTTCTCTGTTAGAATCTGGATGGCGGAAATCAGGTGAATTCGGCAAAAGAAGACGAAGGTTGGTTGTCAATGCTTTCCAAGCAATTTAATTCCACAATAAGCAGATAAATGTAGTATTACTTAAAACTAATAGCTGGTTGGTTAATAAATTCAACAAATGAATAATTTATACACACATTAGTTAGTAAGTGCAACTATATTGGTTTTCAACGTTTGTGATAATGAATAGAGCCTACAAAATATTTGGTAATGATGTGTGAAATCGTTGAATATGTTATTGTTCCAGCTTGAGTTATGATCGTGATAGTGTTCCACTGGAACTGCGTGGCTCACAGAGCATCGATCGACCAATGAGTCTGGAACGCTCGCTGAGTCTGAGCACGAGCGACTCGATCAACGAGAGTTACAGTTCCGGTTACAGCTCATACAATGCTCGCATTGCACCCCAGTTCTCTCTTCCGCTACTTGATCAAACTGTTCCAGCTGGTGGAAAATGCATTCTTAGCTCTTTACGTATGTAGAATTTTGAATCCATTTAAGTGTATTGCATTGCATTCTATTGCATTGTATTGCATGGCATTCTATGGTATTCTATTGCATTCTATTGCATTGCATTCTGTTGCATTCTATTGCATTGTATTGCATTGTATTGCTGTGTGTTCTATCGTGTTCTAGTTTATTGTAGGCCTACTGCATTCATTTGTTGGTGCTGTTGTACTTCTCTAAAATCCATTAACGCTTGTTGGCCTACTGTAGGCCTATGCTTACTCCAATGCGCTCTATTCTAGACATTATTGTGTTATGTTCTATCCCATTCTGTTCTATCTTGCTCTATTCTAGTCTAAGAGTTTTATCCTATCTGTCGGCCATTTTGCATTTACCCTTTTTCTCTACGTTTTACCCTTATCCTTTAGCTGTACTATCTTACCTTTACCCCTCTACCTTTATCCTTAACCTTTAAACCTGCACCTTTACCTTTTCGCAGTTATCCTTTCACTGTCACTTTCCAGTTACCCTTACATTGCACCTTTACCTCTTCATCCTTACTTTTCTACATTTGTCCTTTGAGATTATCCTTTCCACCGTCTCCTGCGCTACCTGTTCTTGTGTGGCTGTTCATTGCAGTGAGTTGCAAGCGAGAGGCAGAGGTCACGTGGTTCCACGGTCAGATGAAGATCGTTCCATCATCCAGGTATCAGATGGAGACAGACGGTGCCATGTTCTGCCTTGTGATGTCATGCGTGACGCCTGATGATGAGGGCGAATGGAGATGCCTGGCCGTTAACTCCTATGGGCAGTCCATGTGTCTAGCCAAGATCGACGTTCTCGGTTGGCTGACTTTTCATTGCTATCGTCATCTCCATTATCGTAATCAGCATCGTCATTAATATCGTCATCAGTATCGGCATCGGTATCGTCGTCAGAATCGTCGTCAGTATCGTCGTCATTATCGACATCCTTCTCATCCTTCTCATCGTGGTCGTCGTCGTCATCATCGTCATCATTATTACTGTCAACATCATCGCCATCATTGCATTAAAATCAGCATCAGCATCATTTTCATCATCGTCGTCATCATCATAATCATCGTCATCATCACCAGTGTCATCATTATCATCACGGCAACATTTTAATCACAATCATCATCATATTTCAATGAATCAATAAAATTGCTATTATTTATTCCTGATTATCTGCTATGCACTTTGTACCTCCCTTAATCAGAATTGTGGTCATTATAATTGCCATTGTTTATCAAGCAACATTATGCATGACGGTTATCTTCATTAATCAGCATCATAGAAAATCAACGACATCATCATCATCGTCATTGTTCATCTGGGTCATCGTGCTGATGTCTTGCCTGTACAGTCGATATTCCGGAGGGCAGCCAAAGGCCAGACTTTCCTCAGGGTCTAACGAAGACCATCGTTGTCGAAGGAGGACCAACAAAACTCGAGTGCAAGATCACAGGAAGACCTTATCCAGAAGTCCAGTGGTAAGAAATCCATCGTAATTACATGTGACAGCGACACCTTGTGATCGTTCGGATGCTGCAAATTAATGACTGCCATTGTTTAATGACTGCTGTAAATGTAATATTATTGTGATTGCTGTAAATTATCACTACTGTTAATTAATGACTATATTAAACTAAATTAATGGCTACTCCAAATTATTTATTGTTGTAAGCTAATGACTATTGTAAATTATGACTACTTTTAAGCAATGATATTATTGAATTGAATAAATTGAAACTGATTTGATTTGATTCTCTATTGCACTAAAGCTTTAATTTATTCAGATTAGCTAAGATTATATTTTCTATTTGATTGGATTGGGTCAGAACAGTTTTCTCCAGACTTCTATAGCGCCGCTCAAAAACCAAGCGCAGGGCACCAGCTCATTCACGATTATTGTAGAATAGATTAGAGAATAAATTAGTTCCATGAGATTAAACTTTTTGGTATTTGGATTAGATGAGATTTATTTAGGTCAGATCAAATTTATTCTCTATTAGGTAAAATTTTATTCAATACTAGATTCAGCAAAGCAGATTAACTGATTTTCAACATAACCTATTAATAGTTTCAATATGAATTATTTTTACAATAGGTAGATTGACTATTGAACCTACCTGTTATGGCATTTTGTTAAAAATCAGTTTAAGTACATGTATTATATACAGACTCCCATTTTACTTTCATTATCTAGCAGTAGGTCATGGACAAGTTCTTTTAACTGTGTTTATTAAATATCTGTACATCAAAGCGAGATTAGCAATTTGCTAACAAATAGTATATTTAATTACTCACATACATTTCTAGTTTGAAATTGTTCCATCTGAAGGTTCAAAGACAGACGACCAATCGTCGATGACCTGTTCTATCAGATTTCGAGCGAAGAGATGGAATTCCACACACTTTACATTCCCACAACGTATGTCGAACACGCAGGATGGTACACGTGCTTAGCGAAGAATGCCGCTGGCAGTCAGATATCCGAGGCCAGACTCACAGTCGAACGTAAGCATCACATCAAAATAACTCCCATAGGGATGTAATTGTACGTGTTAGTGCTGATACATAGAGCGGGTCTCACGAGGGAGCCAGCTCATTTCTTTCTTGCATCCGTGAAACATCCATCTATGAGGCACGCGACTCTGCCTTGGAGATCGAAATTTCTCTGCCTGGGGCCCGGAATCTCACGTCTGCTTGGAATCCAGAATTTCTCTACCTATCGGAGCCTAGAATTTCTTTGCCCATAAAAGCCTAGGAGCCCAGAGCTTCTATGCCTATTGGAGCCCGGAATTGCTCTGCCTATTGGAGCCGCCGGAAGCCTAGAATTTCTCTGCCCATAGGAGTCCAGAATTGCTCTACCTATAGGAGCCCAGAATTTCTCTGCTTATAGGCGCCCAGAATTTCTCTGCCTATCGAAGCCTAGGAGCCCAGAATTTCTCTGTCTGCCTATAGGGGTCTGGAAGTTCCACCATCCGGCATACTACATACGACATCGACCCTGCTCAGTTCCAGTGAATTGACCAGTTGAAGTCCTTCGCCCACCACCGCCCGCATCGGCGGCTCTTGTCTTCTCCAGCGTAGGGGACCACGGGGGGAACCTGACAGAGGAACCAGTTGGATGTCTGGTTTATGCAAAACTGAAAGTGGACTTAACATTGGAAGGGCCACCGTGAGGCCACTGACTCAGGTTTTGGGACACTGGTCCCTCTGTGGAGGCCCAACTGACTGCCTATAGGTAACACGCCATTTAATGTCCTCGTCCCGTGAGCCCCCATGTACGGACCGGTGCTAAACAGAGACGTCAATCTAAAACAAGCCGCTACCCCTATACGACCCATCATCAGATGGATTTATAATTAACTATTTGTCTGCAATTAGGCATGGACTGTGAGTCGATGCTGTCGGCCCCGTCCAGTTTCGACCGGGCGTCCTTGACGGACGATCTAGAGTCAGTCTACACGAGAGCGTCGGCCACATCCCAGCGCAAGAAGAAGCAGATGACAACGGCACCTCAGTTCACGGCCCGTCTTAGACCAAAGCGTTGTCACGAAGGTCAGTCGATCCGATTCAACTGTTCCGTGTCTGGACTTCCGGAACCCAGCATCACGTGGTGCCGAGGAAACGGAAATGTTCTACTCAGCACCGGAAGAATCCACATTTCTGTAAGAATTGTTCTGTCAATCAGTAAATGGAGGAAGCAATCAGTTAAGGCAAATTCAGTCGATAGTTAATCAGTTAATCAATAAAACAATGAACAAGAATTGAAGTATATCAATTAATTAGTTAATTGATCAATAAGTCAGTAAGTAAGTACGCCAGTCAATCAGGTGGTCAGCTTGCTTGTCAGTTGAACTGATTCATCAAAGAATTCAATCACTTAGTTGATCAATCAACCAAGCAAAATATCAATCAGGAAATATCAAAGTATTAGGTGTAACTTTCGTGTTCGTGATATATCAACAATTCTAAAGAGCTTACAAGCTACGCTGAGGAAACCCGGTTATTTTGTAGCGCTCCGTCATGTATGAGGTGTTGTCAAAGGTATCAACTGGAGGTCAAAGTCTGTTTGCTAGGAGATGAGAAGAGGGAGAATGGGTCAAAGGCGCCGCCAAGGCAGACTCTGAGAGGGACGAGAGAGATCTTTATAATAGATAAGATTCATGAGATGTGATTAATCTGTAATAAATCAGACCAAATCTCTTCTGATTAAATCAAATTGGAAGACAAGATTACACCAGTTGAGCTAAATTTTTTAGATCAATTAGGTAGGGTTGAGAGCACTTATGGTGCGCTATGTAAATCTTCATGATGAATGAATGAGTTTAATGTGTGGCTAGGTATTTATGTGGCGCCTTTTAAGAACTTCTCGAATGTGATCAACATAGGACTAATCTCAAAATTAGTAATTCTCAGGTATAAGTGCAAGAGGCTATATCAAATTTCATCGATTTCATGAGTGGTTTTTGATGTCATTTTGTGTTTGTAGAATAACTATGGACTATGTTCCTTTGAGCTTTCCAAGGTTCGGCTTGAAGACGCTGGCCTGTACATCGTCCGAGCGGTCAATACGGTTGGCCAGGTGTCTTGCAGTGCCACCCTCGACGTTGAAGGCGAGTCAGTCTCTATATACGTCTAAGTGTGTCTGCTTGTTGGTCTCTATGTCTGCTTGTCTATTTTTCTCTGTCTCTTTATCTCGGTCTGTCTCGCTAGCATTCGCTATCTCTGTCTCTCTCTCTCTCTCTGTCAGTATCTCCCTGACTCTCTCTCTCTCTGTCTCTCTCTCTCTGTCTGTGTATCTTTCACTGTCTCTCTCTGTATCTCTGTATTTCTCTCTGTCTCTGTCTCTTGCTCGCTCGCTCTCGCTCTTTATCACTCTCTCCTCACCTGCCATTGGCTTTTATTATTAATCAGCAATTTTTTGGGCCCGTGTCTAATGCGAAGTGCATCGATCCATGGCGCATCAAATCCATACCGTAGGCTTTGTAAATGTGATCAAGCGCCACTCATTGATTCAGTGTCCATCGTGCTACATTACATTGCCCTTATCTTGTGACCTTCAGAGAACAAGGCCAGTGCATCGACCTCCACAGGTCGTAGAGAGAAGTTCATCCAGAGTCAGCTGACTTCATCTCTCGACCGTGATTGGCTGTCGCTTAAGGGGTTCAAAGAACCAGAACAAGACGCAGCCGAACTGAAGCGTGAGTCTATGGATCAGGTCGAGTTCAAAGGTCAACCATTGACGACCTCACCTGGGAACCTTGGACCAGAGTCCACCGTTGAAGAAGAGAGTCTTGAAACGAAAGATGGATGTCAATTTGTCAGTTTTGCTAAACAGGAAATGACTCAGGATAGCAAAAAGGAAGGTGAGTCAGTTAATTGTCCACTTATTCAATTATAATTGTTGTGATTGTAAAATTCAACATTTATAGAAGCGTCACTCAATGATTTAGAGACACTTCGAACCAAAATTGTCACTATCGCTAGCAAATAAAATGGACTTTAGGAGTTTTTTGAACAGAGGAAAAGAAAGGTTGACGAGTCCAAGCCGCATTTCTTTCGGACGTTGGTCCTAAGTAGGAATATACAGGACCAACATAAGCAAAACTTCTAGATTGAGCAGTAAACCCGCTCTTGAGGGACAACCAGAAGGACCCTAGCGAGTGAGGGTAGGAGAGTGGAGCGACCAGGTCCTGTAAAGAACGAGGTACTTGAGACATGAAGGAGCAACCCGGACTAAATAGTTGTGCATTTACAGTTAACGTTTTGAACTTGATGCGCTGAGGTACAGGAAGCCAGTAGGCATTTACATTCTTTTGCTCCTTGTTCTCCTTTTTTTGGCTGTCAGTCAGTCAGTTGGTAAATCGTTCACACATTGTCTTATCAATTGTTTTAATTATTTACTTGTTCACCATCTTTTCAATTGTTCTATTCGTTTGTTTGCTTGCTTTTTCTTTTAGAGTATAATTATTTGCTTAATATTTGTTTAATATTCGTTTAATATTCGTGTAAATTTCGTTGAACAATCGTTGAATATTCGTTGAGTAGTCTTAGTTTCTTCTTTCAATCTTCATCATTGTATTTTTCCATCAGGCGTCTCTCCTCCTTCGCCTCCTCCTCCTCCGGTGTTCTTAGAGAAGCTGAGGGATCAAGAGGTTGCCTGTGTTGGATGCTCAACCACGTTCCACTGCATCCTCGCCATTAGCAGCAGCCTAGATGCAGCCAACATCACCTGGTCAGTAGAGCTTACAGGTTTTTGTAGACTCAGTAACATATATATATATATATTATACATATATGTATATATGTGTGTGTGTCTGTGTTTGTCTGTGTGCGAGATGGTGCGCATATATATATATATATATGTTATATATATATATATATATATATTATGTATATATATATATGCCTTTCATCACGCACATTACATTACGCATATATATATATATATATATATAATGTGTCTGAGCTGGACATAATTATATATGAGCTGAAACGAACAGGTGTTCGGCAGTGTCATGCAGTTTGCATTGATATTTAGTTCACCGGATAAGCGTTTTGGCTGCATTTGTGGCTGAAAAACGAAGCTACTGATGTTAGTCGCTTTGGTTTTTGTCTGTTAGTTTCAGATTAACGACACTGTGCAATAACATAGATCAATAGCGTCGCCCTTCTCCTTTATCCGGGCTTAAGACTGGCACTGTCAGAGTGCAAGCAGTGACGAAATTTAGTCGTGTAGTGTATAATATATGGTCAATTTATGCTGAAGAAGTGTAAACGATTGAGTTGAGGCTAAAGCTGTTTATCGTCATTTAACAGAAAGAAGTCAAAATTATTTGAATCATTGAGTGGTGTCAATGTGAATTAATAACCACATAGTATACCAGAAGCTACATTTGTACAAGTAGGCGTATAGGAAAAAGGTTGAGTTAGGTGACATAGGATAAGAAAGGCGACAGAAAGGAACTTTTAGCCTTATTAAAAATGTTGCTCACGTTATCCCAACCATAGCTGAACGCGATATTGACGTGGACACGGCAGTGACCAGGAGCTATATAAATCTATGAATACATCACGCCGTTGCGCATCTAATTACACTTTATTAAGTTTGTTCTTGCCTCGGGTCGCCTGCAAATTGCCAGCCCCTCGGCGACCGTATCCATGGCGACGGGACACTCTTGCGAACCGTCTCCATGGTGACGGGGCATTTAGATTTTGTCGATGCATTGCGGGTCGAGTCCGGCTTTTATTCCTTTTATCTTCCGTCCATCTTCATTTACTTGGCGCTTTCATGTGTTCAGTGGCGGCGGGCGTCGCTTTCCTATGGTCGATCGGATCAGTCAGCCGTTTGATAGGTCAATTTTCCATCGCTTCCTCCCATCTCAGTCTACATCACCTCCTACTCCTGTTTCCTCCTCCGATGCTATCTTCCTTTTTCGTTCTCTCCTTGTCCTCTGTCTCATCATCCATTTTATCTTCATTTTCCTGCTATTTCATCCTCTTCCATGTCTTTGTTCTGTCTCATCATTCATTCTATCTTCATTTTCTTGCTTCTTCACCTTGATTTATCTTCGTTCCGTCTCGTCTTTCATTTTATCTTCATTCTCTTGCTTCATTTTTATCTTCGTTCCGTCTCGTTATTCATTTTATCTTCATGTTCTTGCTACTTCATCTTTATTTTCCGTCTCCTCATTCATTTTATCTTCATTTTCTTGCTTCTTCATCTATGTCTTCGTTCCATTTTATCTTCGTTCCGTCTCATCCTCCATTTTATTTCATTTTTCTCATCTTTATCCTACTGATTTCTCTGCCTCCTCTTTATTACCATGTTCTTACTCTCTTTTCTTCTAGTTTCACTTCTTTTCTTTTACTGCTTATGTTTCCTTCTTTCCTTTCCTGCCCCACTCATGTTTTGTTTTCCGTTTTCAATCGAATTTTCTTTTCTCCTTCTGCAGTTGATTCATCGACATTGAATAGCGGCGCTATATCAGTCATCAGATTAGAAAAGATTATATTAGATTCCGTCCTCTTTCTTGCCTTGTTTAATCCTCCTTATCCTTGATGGGGAGATTTCATTCAAAGGGACTTGAGGTTCTAAATTTGAAAAATGAAGACACTGGACAGAGTCAAGTGAAGAACATGGGTCCGTATGACTGACCCCTTCTGAGGGATTACTTCAAGCCCGAAGGATATATATATATATATATATATATATATATTCGTCAACTATTTGTTGGTGAACTATTTGTTGTAATCTAAAGCGTGCACAGAGATACTTTCTTTTGTGAAATTGTCAACAAGGGGCCAGTGTCGCCGGCAGCGTTTTGAAAGTTGGGGTAAAAAAGTGAATTTATAATAAACGCGCGAAGTGCGAAAAAAATTTTCTCCTCTTTTTCCGAGTGCCCCCTTGTTTACAGAAAGTTGTGTCTCTTTACAGAGGAACGTGCTCTTGTCAATATTGAGTTAGAATTGATAGTCTGCATAGAATATAAAAAGTTTGTCAAACAAAATACGCCTACAGATAGACTGATAGAGGAATGCTCCGAGAGTTGTTAATATAACTTCTGCCAAACAGTCTCCTAAGTTGATGTGGTTCAGTCTTTCCTGACACGTAATGGATCGTAAGCCGTGTTGCAAAATTAATCTCATCTTTATATCTGAGCTGCACGTGAACTGCGTCTGAAGCTGCACTACCTAAACTGCACCAGCGTCTGCAACTGAAATGCAGGTGAACTACACCTGCACTGCACCAGAACTGCACCTGAGATGCACCTGAACTGCACCTGACCTGCCTGCACTTCATATGCTTCTAAACTGTAGTGTTGTTTTCGTTAACGAAAACTAAAACTAAAGTGACAATTAACGAAATTCAAACGTTTTTGTTAACTAAAACTAAAACGAAATCACAGGAAATCACCAACGAAAACTAAAACTAACACGAAATTTGTGGCAATTAAAACTAAAACGAAACGAAAATAGATGCAACGAAAGCTAAAACGATATTTAGCTGGAATAAAACAAATATTTCTGCTTGAAAAATTTCCTAACTTAGGCGCCTATTCGTTGTTCGCATGATTTGTACATAATTCTACAAGTGATGTGACGTTATACCATACAGTACCTCTCCTAAGACACACGAGGAGATTGATATGTGTCTACCTCCGGTTACCGTTTACCGCGAATTCGAATATCCTATGTTTTTTATTTAGCAAAAATGTATGGTATTTACTGCGAAAAGTTCACTTAATTAATTCAGAAATGTTGTGACGAATGTCAATGGTAGACCATAATAATTATGGTCTACCATTGACATTTAATTAGAATTAAAATAGAATTAAAATATGATTGCTATAGCTTAAATTGATATTAAATTACTAAAGCTGTAATGAGCATACTTAAGCTAAACTATAATTATAATTACTTATAGACTATAGTTAGCTTACTTACACTAAAATCAGGTACCGAGACCAAAACTTTAATTGACAAAACTAAAACTAACTAAAACTATAATTGAGACATAGAAACTACAACGAAAACTAAAACCATAATTGAAAAATAATCGCAACTAATACTAAAAATGAAGACTAACAATCATAACTAAAACTAAAACTAAATTTAAAACATTATTAAGACAACACTACTGAACTGCACTTGTATCTGCATTTGCGCCTAAACTCCACCTGAACTGCGCCTGAACTGCACCTGAATTGCGTCTGCATCTGCACCTGACCTGCACCTGGACTGCACCTGTGTTTATAGCTGAACTGCACTTGAACTGCTCCTGCATCTGCACCTGAACGGCACCTGAACCGCGCCTACATCTGCATCTGAGATGCACTTCATATGCACCTGAACTGTACATGCATCTGACCTGCACCTGAATCTGCACATGAGCTGCACATGAACTGCGCATGCATCTGCAATTGAATAGCACCTGATTTGCAACTGTTTCTGAATTGCACCTGCATCGGCAATTGAACTGCGCCTGAGCTGCACCTGACCTGAACTGCACCTGAACGACACATGAATTGCACTCACGCCTGAACTGCATCTGAAGCTCATCTGAACTGCACCTGTACTACACCTGCACCTGAATTGGACCAGAATCTTCACCTGAGCTGCACGTGCACCTGCCGCCGAACTGCACCTGCAAATAAACTTAGTGACAGCTGCACAAATGACACAACTTTTTCTTTTTGCATCCGAAAATTAATGAATAAATGCAGCAGACGCCGGAACGCATAAGACGAAAATTAATTTCATGAAAAGGTAACTATAATGTATAACACGAATCATAGACATCCATTGTACATGGAGTGGATCCAGAGTTTAACGACAGCGTATGACAACAGAGGCCGTTACCGTCGACAGAAATTTACAGTACACATAGAGACTACTTCTGTTAATAACTAGGCATAATGAAAGTATGATTTTTTTTAAATAGTAGACAATTAGATGCTATTGATAATAACGTGCGTGGAGGAACTGCATTGTTGCATGGACGCTCATGGACGGCGTCCATGCTCTGCTGGCATAATAAGTGGCAGGACGATGTCCAGCCGTGAAAATAAGTGTCTGGACGCCGTCAATGACCGACGACCGTCCAGGCACATTTTAAGCACTGCATACCACTCGCTTTCAATTAATCGTAATTCAGTGCCTTAGATATTCGATCATTTGCTCAACTCTCCTTTTTTACTCCTCTTACTTCTTATCATTGTCATCATCCTTCATCATCACTGTCTTCACCATCATCTCTAGAATAATCATCTTTGTCATCATCGTCTTCGTCATCATTATCTTCTTCTTCTTCATCCACGGTATACTCCTCTGTCTATCCTCTTCCTCTTTCTCGTAAGCATTCTCTTAAAATTTCCTATTCTGCGATTGCTCTCTTTCCTCGTTCAAGCTCTCCTCTGTACATTTAATTGTCTCCTCTTCTATTTAATGCCTCCTCCTAATGCCCTTATACCTCGCCTTCCACCTCGTATTCCCCTTCTTCCGCTCCCTTTTCCTCGTCTTCCTCAACCGCGTATTCCTATTCTTCAAACTCCTCATTCTCTTCATCTTCATCCTCTTCCCTTCTTTTGCTTCTTTATCCCTATCCTATATCTCCTCCTCTGCTAACGCTTCATTCTCTTCATCTTCCTACTTTCCCTTTCCCCATTCTCCCTCTCCTCTCTCTGCCTCACTCCTGCTCTTGAAACTAATTACTATCTTCATCTTCTTCCTCTCCCGTTCCTCTTCTTATTCCTCCCTCTCCTCTCTCCTCCTGTTCCTCCTCCTCCATTGATGCGTCTATGCAATTCTGACGATCTAATATTTCGCGGAACAATTTTGCGATTTCAGTTCGATCTCGATTGGCCGCATATCATCTTCAGATCAATTCCTTGTTCATCGGCCTCAACCCCGCCCGCCACTCCTCCCCCTTCATCCCTTCCCTCTTTCTATGCGCACCCTGTCTCTCGCTCCCTGTCGCTCTGTATCTGTCTGTGTGTGTGTGTGTCTTTGTCTCCCTCTCTTATCTGGCTGGATTTTATGATTGCGCTACATGCAAAGCTTTCTCATCTAAGCGTACTTGGATAGTCATTAAAAGAAGACAGATAGAGAGAAAGACAGACAGACAGACAAACAGACAGAAAGACAGACTAGATGGGCAGACTAGATGGATAGATAGATGAATGGATGGACGGACGATCGGACAAACGGACGGTAGATGATAGATAAATAGATGGTGTGGACGATAAATAGAAAGATAAATAGAAAGATAAATAGAAAGATAAATAGAAAGATAAATAGAAAGATAAATAGAAAGATAAATAGAAAGATAAATAAAAAGATAACTAGAAAGATAAATAGAAAGATAAATAGAAAGATAAATAGAAAGATAAATAGAAAGATAAATAGAAAGATAAATAGAAAGATAAATAGAAAGATAAATAGAAAGATAAATAGAAAGATAAATAGAAAGATAAATAGAAAGATAAATAGAAAGATAAATAGAAAGATAAATAGAAAGATAAATAGAAAGATAAATAGAAAGATAACTAGGAAGATGAATAGAAAGATAAATAGAAAGATAAATAGAAAGATAAATAGAAAGATAACTAGAAAGATAAATAGAAAGATAACTAGAAAGATAACTAGAAAGATGAATAGAAAGATGAATAGAAAGATGAATAGAAAGATGAATAGAAAGATGAATAGAAAGATGAATAGAAAGATAAATAGAAAGATATTATCCGTAGAAACTCCTTTGCACATGTATATATATAATATAGAGATAGATAGATATCTAAACAGACAGACAAACGGGCATACATATAATTACCGTGTATTAAAGTATGGCGCCAAAGATAGGAATAAATTACTTTTCATCATACACTAATTATACATGATTTTCTGGTTTTGTTTCCACAGGTACAAGGACGGTCATCTGGTCATTGAATCGCCGAATATTCGCCTCGGAGTGGACGAATGTGGTCAGTATTCGTTGACCGTAGCCAGTGTCCAGTGGACTGACCAGGGTGACTACAGCATCACAGCCATCAACAGCAATGGCCGGACATCCTGTTCGGCCACACTGACCATAGCCACTGGTAAGACATTCAGCCATCAAGGTGTCAATCAATCAATCAATCAATCAATCAATCAACCAACCAACTAAATCAATTGGTCAATCACACAGTCAATTATTCGTTCAACTGGTCAATCATGTTGCCAATCAATCATTGGAAAAGTTTTTCAATGAATGAATCATTAAAAAGTTGGCCAATCTGTCAATTAACCATTAAATTGATTGATTTTTGATGAAGCCAGTTTTCTATAAACGTTCAAATGATTAGTAATTGAAGAATTTAGTCTGTCATTTAATCATTCAAGCATTGAGTCACTAAGTCGGTCAATCAAGAGTCAATCAATCAGTACAAGGATCAATCACTCAGTTACTGGTTGACGTTAGTTTCGCTCAACTTATTCGTTCTAATCTGGTTATTTGTTCAGAGCTGGAGCCAATGGAAGAAAAATCAAAACTACAGATTGAAGATGCTACAGATGAAGATCGTAAACTAGGCACAGATCGAACCACAGATCGAACCACCACAGATCGATCCACCACAGATCGAACCACCACAGATCGAACCACAGATCGAACCACCACAGATCCAACCACAGATCGAACCACAGATCGAACCACCACAGATAGAATAACGGATCGAACCACCACGTATCAAGCCACAGATCGAACTATAGATCAAACCACAGATCGAATTACAGATCAAACCGTAGTTCGTACCATGGTCAGTCTTGATCGAGCCAATGATAAAATGAAACATGTTGCAATTGATCACGATCAAAAGACAGATCAAGAAAATTCAGTAGATGGTTATAATATGGGCACAGATAGAATCACTGAAGGAACTGAGAGTGAACATGATCACAAAGCAGATGAGATCGTAAAAGATACAGGTGAAGATTATGATAAAAATTCAGATCTATTGACAACAGGTATAGAATGTGATCAAGGACATAGTCGAAACAGTCAAAAGGCCAACGCCACTTGTGATCAGAGTATGGATCAAGTTACAGAAGAGGCCAGCAATCAAGTCGTTGATCATGGTAAAGGATATTCAGGCAATGATCATGATCAAGGTCCATATCACTTGAGTGTTAATATGAGTCAAATCACCAGAGTTTCAGATGATCATTATCAAGATGTAGATCAGATCAAAGAAGATACAGATGGTGACATGCCTATCGATCAGATCACTAGAAATTCAGACTACGATCAACATCCAGTTCGAACAGAATGCTGCGTTATTGATCAAGGTACTATCCAAAACACACAAGAAATGGTAGCATATAACCTTAAAAACGGTATGTATGATGCAGGACCAGTTGAAGGTTGCATCTGCTTACCCGCAGAAGTTCAGATTTTGAGTTCATCTGGAAAGGATCTGGTTTATCAGACTTTCCTGCTGAATGTTATAAGAGGTCATGAGACATGTGAGCAAGAAATCTCAAGTACTTCTGAATTGAATCTAGATTATTTGAAACTGGAACAAGATTCTCTGACTGAGTGTGAAGGCTCTGTCTTGGAGGTGAGTAGTGAGGACAATGGCTATCAAGGAGTCTCTAGTTTTGAAACGAATCAAGATTATTCAAACGAGTTGCAAGAATCGTTGTTAGAAATGGCTAGACGTAAGGTCCCTGGCGACTTGGGTGAGGTAGAGGTCTCAAGTTCATCTGGGGCTGTTCTTGATGTTTCAATTCTGGGAACTGATTCTCGGAATAAATGCGAAGCGTCGCTGGCGAACGTTGCGAGAAGTGAGGTCACCTATGAACAACAAATCTCAAGTTCCTCTGACGAAAATATTCTCTCTGAAAAACCGGAACAAGATTCTCAGATCGCCTGCGAAGCTTCGTTGCTGGAGATCGCACGGGATGACGTCACCTGTGACGTTGACGAACAAGAGGTGTCGAGTTCTTCAATGGCCAATCAGGATCCTGAGATCGAATGCGAGACTTCTGTGCTGGAAGTCACGCGTGGTGAGGCCATCTGCGATTTCATGGAATCAGACTTTTCCTGTCCTTCGAGCATCTCACTTCATTTACGAGAAGAACAGCAGTTGCGGAGACTGGAATTCTGCAGCAATACAAAGCAAAATTACGAAGAGGCCTGCGATGTGTTGAGAACAAAGGACAATGTCGGCGCGATTACGGTTGAAGAGGACGCTATCCAGGGTATTGTGATTCCTGAGGAAAAGGACAGTGTCAATGCAAGGCCAAATTATGGGGACATTATTCCTTTTGTTACAAGGTCAGAGGAAATGGTAAACCATGTGATAAGGCCAAAGGAAGATGACGGCAGTGAAACTAGGGCATATGAAGAGGACAATCTCCCTGTCGATACAAGGCTAACTGAAGAGGACAATGTACATGTAGAGGTCGATGACACAAGGCCATGCACCAAGGACAATCAGACTGTTGAGGCCAATGATGCAAGGACTGCAATGAAAGACAGTCAGCATATTGATTCACGACCAGATAAGAAGAGAAGCAAGAATGAGGCCAACGATACGAGGCCAGATGACGAGGACAGTTACGATGAGACCTACAGTACAAGGCCAGACGATGAGGACAGTGTTCAGACTGGCGTCGTACAGCATATAATGGGCATCTCCTCCATGATTAGCAAATACATCACGATGGAATACTTTTCCGATGGAGGCGCAATTGCCCAGGCTCTCTCGTTTTCGAATCGCAAGGTCAGCTATATGAATAATTACATCAAATGATGTTACTAACTTCTAAAACGCCATTAGTAGGGACATTAATCGACGGTCGTATCAAATGAAACTGGGGTTGAATGTCGATTCCGTTGGATTATGGTTTTGTACACGAGAGCGCTATCAAATCGCTTGACCGGTTACTTTACGCAACTCTCAATTAGTTGGTAATGTACCGAAAATGGAAAGGCTTGTTCCGAAATCTTTTTATCGATGGAGAACAGACAGACAGACAGACAGACAGACAGACAGGAAATGAGAACTGAGAGATGTATTGACTTAAAGCACAGATTGACTGTGACAAACGCACACAGAAGAAAGCGGCAGAGAGATCGAGATATAGAAGTAGACTGCTTGACGGTTCTAGCTTATACAAAATGAGGCGGCGAGAAGGGGCCCCAGGAAAAAATAGGGTGGCACATCGAACCGATTTTCTCATAAATTTCTAACATGACATTATTCCTGGCTTAATGGAAAATTATATATATACATATACATGTATGTATATATATACAAACTTACCCAATACCCATGCAGCATGACTTTTAAAGCCTTTTATATGCACAGCACCAACGATGTAGGCCTAAATGTGTAGGCCTACAGGTGTAGGCCGAATGTTGTATGAATCAGTATGATGCTTGTTCATGTGTAGGCTATGACCATAGCCTAATATTTTTATTGATCCGTAAAGTAGTTAAACGTAGTAATTACATTACAAACTGGAAAGCGAAACGCAATACAGCAAGACATTAATTTTTATCAGAGGTTTATATCTAATTACACTTTTTGGGGAGGCCAGTGGAAACCCTTCATTTGTGGTGGCCATTGCCACCCCAAATCCCCTAAGGACCGCTAGTGCCCACAAGGTCAGAGATACAGACAGAGAGGAACAGATGGAAAGAAAAGAGCGAAAGAGAAAGAGAGATAGATAGAAAGATAGATAGATAGTTAGATAGATAGTTAGATGGATAGATAGATGGATAGATAGATGGATAGATAGATGGATAGATAGATGGATAGATAGATAGATAGATAGATAGATAGATAGATAGATAGATAGATAGATAGATAGATAGATAGATAGATAGATAGATAGATAGATAGTTAGATGGATAGATGGATAGATGGATAGATGGATAGATGGATAGATGGATAGATAGATAGATAGATAGATAGATAGATAGATAGATAGATAGATAGATAGATAGATAGATAGATACAGACAGACAGACAGACAGACAGACAGACAGAGAGAGATTAGAGATAAATAGACAGAGAGACAGAGAGAGTGAGGGATAGATAGAGATAGAGATATAGAGAGCCAGAGACAGAAAGAGACAGAGAGAGAGACAGACAGAGAGAGACAGACAGTGAGACAGAGAAAGATTTATATATATATATATATATATATATATAGAGAGAGAGAGAGAGAGAGAGAGAGAGAGAGAGAGAGAGAGAGAGAGAGAGAGAGAGAGAGAGAGAGAGAGAGACATACAGAAAGTCATGCACCTGTGATGATATCCATACGAAACCCCAAATTAATCAGACTGCTTATAAACGCAAATGCGACAGCGTTATCGGTTGCTGGTGCGGAGTGCAGACAGAGTGGAGAGGAGGAGCACGTGGTCTTCAATCACGATGCCTGACCAGCATCTTCCCTTCAAAATGCCTCGTGATGTTCGCTTTAAAACTCTGGAACGAGTGAAGCATGGGTCTTGACAAGCAGAATGTTTGCCTCTGGTCATGAGACGAGAGGTTGCGCGATAATCTCGTGATTAGCCTCCGTCAAGCCAGATATCCATGGTTGAAAACTCGGAGGAGGAGATGTGCCTAGGTTTGTTCTAAACGTGATACTCCTCTACATGACAAAAATGTGATCCCCCATACGAACTGACCAAGACCTAACCTTTTGCGTACGGGTGGAGGGACAGGGTTCCGAAAAAATGTACGCACGCAAAATTATATACTGTCCTATTATGACGTCCACAATACGGAATACTAAAATCAGAACTGCAAACACAATCACAGACTATATTCCTGTTTAATCAATTCATATAACATTACAGCTTTTTAAAATGCAAATGCCGTTAGTGTTTTATTTAAGCTGTTAAATATGATGCTTGACAAAAATAATTAGCCCGTCCCTCTCCATTACCTCCCTCCCCGTTTCAACCATTCACTCTGACTGAGCGTATGTCTACCTAACCTTCGGATCTTGACCTGGAACCGATTTTGAATTTTACCTTAACTGCCTGTAGATTTTGACTTGACTGAGCGTCTTTGAGAGAGCTGTTTTCAGCAACATGACTTTTTTGACAATGTAGAAATCCCGAGTTTACTTTTTACGATTACATTAACGATTACGTTTACGATTACATTTACAATTACCAATAGTCTGGTATAAACTGAATGCATACTGGTAGATTGAGACCGTCAGTTGAAAGGTCAGCGACGGCGATAGCACGCTCAGTCTGTGATCCAACGATTGTAAGTTCGTAGAATGGACTCCATTTAGATAAATAGTCCGTGCGCACTTTCCTCGCACCGCAAATTCAGATTAGTTGATCTCACGCGCCTCTGAACAGTGCTTCTGCGATAGTCGCTCTATAAATCTATCGATGCGATAGGACTAATTGTAACAAACGAGCAAATTAAACGGGTTTGCAGATTGATATTAATTGATTCATTCGTAGTCTTTGATTATTTTGTTCTAATTGTCTTTTTTTACAGAAGAAACCATGAAATGAATGGCGCCAGCTTGTCATCGTTTCTTCAGTGACTTCTTGTGAACTGTAGTCAGTTGATCGGCATCGCGATAAACAATTCTTTCAACAACATATCTACCTAACATCCAGACGAAGAGGATTAGTTGCCGCCTATGACGCTGAGGATTAGACTGATTACGTGTAAGCATCTTAGAGACTGGCTCATCTGCATTCACGCGGCGTTAGAAGTGGATCTGGTGTTTAGCTATAGACTGGGTTCAGTACTGGTTCTAGTATTGCTTGTTGTCACGGTAGAGTAGGTTGGTTCCATGCCGCATGCAGGCTGGTTCACTGTCTCACAAAGAGAGGTTTCTTGTTTCTGTGGCATTGGTTCCATGTTTCAGTGGGATTGGTTCCATGTTTCAGTGGCTTTGGTTCCATGTTTCGACGGCATTGGTTCCATGATTCAGTGGCATTAGTTCCATGTTTCAGAGGCATTGGTTCCATGATTCGGTGGCATTGGTTCCGTGTTTCAGCGGCATTGGTTCCAGGTTTCATTCAAACTATTTCTACCCAGATTGGTTTCACGTTTCAGTTTAGTTCATATGTCGCACCAAGACTGTGAAGCTGGTTCCATGTCTTGTCATTGAGACTGGTTCCACGTTTTACTGAGACTGGTTCTTCCTCTTTAGTTGATTAGTTGTCAATAACTAGTTCCCTCGTTTCTATTTGAACGTTGTTTCATCCTGTTCAGTCTGCTATGCCAGCCGATAAATGACCAATTTATGTCTCATTAACAATGATAATTATGCGTATAAGCCTCACGCAGTTACATGTATTTGGGTAAATATTTCAAATTATATGTCAAATATTATCCTTCCAGCTTTGGCAATGATAAGTTTCTCGGAACTAGTGCTCGGAAGTGCATCAACTTTAATACATGCAGCAATTTCATAATAATGTGTAAACAGTTGTATGATTGCATGCTTGAGCATCTGTGTTTCATATAAATGTAGGCCTAATATAAAGACCGCGTTATACGACACGTCTTACAAGGCCATAGGGTCATCGAAATAACTATACTCTGCATTAATTCAGGCAGTCAATAACTTCCATTGCTTGCATGGTTTGATGTGAGTCTGTTTTTTGGTTCTTTTTTTCAGTGATTTAATTATAGGTGTGAACAGATTAGCCGTATTAGGTCTATTGGAGTAGCGAGATGTTTAAGAGAAGAGCCAAACTTGGCATTTTGTGGTTGCGAAACCTACCGCAGGCGATGATATACATGGTGATTTTTACCACTTCATGCTTTTTGTAAAGGTGCGATTTGTGGGGGAAATGGGGAAGTTCCTCCCCACTGTTCAGAGCATCTTCCATTGAAGATACGTTTCCCTATGCATTTCGATTCTACCCCGTAAGTATTTTACCCCAGTGGTTCGACCTGTCTCTGACAGAAGAGACGGTCACCCCAGGGGCTTCCACTACTGCCTCCCACAGATCGCACCTGACCCACTAATTTTCCTAATCTTTCGTCAGATTGACCTTTTGAGTGGTTTATTTGTGTGATATCAGTGCAATTAGTGCAGAAGTGTTCGTGCACTTGCGTCTTTGTCAATCGCAGCAGTGCATCTATAGTTATCGAGTTCAGTTTGGTTAAACTCATCGAGCGTCAATTAAGTACAGAAGTGCAGTTACATTTTCATTTGTCTTGTTCATGAGCTAAACATCCGTGGAATTAAGCGAATTTCAATTATTTCGTATCATATGCAAATTCTTATACTATCGAACCGTAGTAATCTATAACATGCTGAATATTCATGAAGTTTTTGTCACGCCCCGTCATAAATGTGCAGACATGGGCCTATAATTATATCGTTTAACTGAAAATCTTTGAGAACTGCAGTGTCACATAAAAATCCGCGTAAGAGGGACCAGGTTTTCAACCGACGCCGTATCAAATACAGTCCGCAATAGCCAGGCTTCTTGGTCCGCTCCAGTACGGGGTCAGAAGCCGGGAGGTCAAATCGTGCTGCGGTGGCTGCCAAGTGATGATGATGGACGTTTGATGGCGCAGGAGTAGAATTAGCATATATGATGGTTCGAAGGGGAGTCGGGTTTTCAGCCGTGAGTGCAAAGTAGCAGCAGTAAGATAAATTAAGAGGCGATATATATATATATATATATATATGTGTATATGTATATATGTATATATATATATATACACGAGGATGAGCGACTAGCTGGGTCACGGTGCTGGGTGGTCGGCAAGGATAGGCCTAACGTTTTTTTCGAAGGTGATTCCAATATTGAGGACAGGAAAAGAGTATGTCATTGTAGTCACACGTAGACGTGGGATGAATATGATGGTGAAAGGTAAGAAGAAGGGTCGGTTACTTTGTTTAATTGCTCGCAAAAGCCAATAATGAGGAATTCCTTTTTATCATAAGTTTATACACATAAGGTTGGCGGTCATCCAGATTGATATCGTATTCATGACGTCATTATCGGTGCTAAATTTACTCAATGACCTGATGAATTAGGGAGAGAATTATTAGGCTAATGGCGCTCCATGGTGGCTAGGCGCTTGACCAATCAGGGACATGCTTTAGAATGCGTTGAGGCCGCTATTCTGAATATCAACGACAGACCAGACATACGCACAGAGTGCGACATACAGACGTACACATGTTATGACACATGTTTAAATGATTACTAATACGGAGAGGAGCGTCAAGTTGGTCCCACATTCGTGTATACCTTCAATCGAAATTCCGTGCCTCATCCATCGGGTGTTTGTCTGCAAGTGTACCTGTACTTTTGGGAACCAACTTAGAAATGCCCGTAGCCTATACTCTCGTTGTGCCAGTCCCATGCTTGGAGAAAGGCGGGCGACGCCTGTCATATTTGTTAGGAGGCAGCATCGTAAACGGCTTCCAACAAGGAAGTGGTCGTCGTAATCGTCATCATCATCATCGTCGTCATCATCAGCCAGTCACTCATTGATTCATTCACTTGTTCGTTCATTCATAAGATTAAAAATTTATATGGCGCCTCTTTAAGGTTACTATACTAAGAGGTGTTCCCAACCCCAGCAGGGCTGAAAAGAACAGTCTTATAACGATTATAGAGTAAAATGTGTAAGAATGGACCCTGAGGAGCATGCAGGTGGTGGAGCCTCTCTCCTTGGAACTGTCGAGACCAATGAGAAGGAACGGTTCTGCATCATTATCATCATCAGTCCTTTGGTCGGTCGGACATGTATCGTTTAATGTCAATTATGTAAATGCAGGGAAGATAATTTTTATACCACAGTTCATAGCACAGCGTGTGACTGTGTGTGTGAGTCACCGACTCTTTTAGGCTGTCATTCTACCCCGATATATATATATATATATACGTTATACAATATATATGTATATACTATATATAATTATATATATATACAGGGTGGGCCATTAAAAGTAACCCCCTCAGGTCTTTTGCTAATATTTTAGCCAAAAGTAGAGATTAGTCAATGAAATTTTACAGGCGAAAAACCAATTCATACATACATGTAATGGCCAAATTCGAATGAAATATTTCAAACAAAGCAAAAGTTATATCACTTTTAATGAGTCCAACCACGGTTTTTTGATGGTCAAAAAACATTCAACGTAGGAAAAAGTAACAAAACGATTTTACTAGGTTACTTCAATCCTCTCATGCTTTTTGGCTTTGGTCGCAGATTGTGGTATTTCTCGAGCATATCTCCCCGCACGTGATAATCCAAGGGGTTCAGGTTCGGTGAGCTTGGGGCCATTGGTCCTGCTCAGTGAAACCAGGGCAATTGACCTTGAGTCAATCTCGCGTGATGGAGCAGTATGCGCTGGTGCCTCGTCTTGCTGAACGATGAATCCAGCTGACAGCAGATACTTGCAATCGGATATTAATCGTGGAAGCAGCTACCAACGTAATTAGCATCCACTTTGTCTTTCTCATCAACAAAATGAAGTCGACTTTTGCAAACAAAACAAACACCAGCCGATACCAAAACATGTGGAGCGAACTTCTTGCGTTCAATAATCAGTCTACCAGGTTTGAGTCGTTTGACAACGAATTTCCTGCCGCTGAACCAAACACGATTGTTTTGGTTGCTGATTGGTGGATTGAGGTAAAAGTTCTTCTCATCCGTGAGGAACCTACGCTTCGTCTCGCGAACATTCAGCTGGCATAGCAGTGCTTAGAAGCGTTCAAGTCTCGGTGATGATAACCTGCCCAGCGACTCGACGAAAACCGATGTTTATGTACCAATTTGCGCGATTGCTCGATAAAGGATGCCAAAAGTCCATATACGCTTGTTCCCCGTTTCTCTCCTCAATAATAATGATAATTCTGAAGTTTGCTTTACAACAATAACTTGAGAAGTGACCTCATAAAATCGTTTTTGTCACTTTTTCCTGCGTTGAATGTTTTTTGACCATCAAAAAAACCACGGTTGGACTCATTAATAATAACATCACTTTTGTTCTGTTTAAAATATTTCATTCAAATTTGGCCATTATATGCAGATATGAATTGGTTTTGCGCCTGTAAAATTTCATTTACTAATCTCTACTTGTGGCCGAAATATTAGCAAAAAACCTGAATGCGTTACTTTTTAATGGCCCACCCTGTATACATAATTATATATTGTCGTGCGAAGACATCGAAAGGCGCTATATTAATTTCATACATAAGCCTTCAGTCATATCGTCTACATAACGGTCGCGCACACGCACGCACGCACGCACATGTACATAAATACATATACGGACCAATTTTGAAAATCACCAACAAATGTTACGTTTATTGAATTTTCGGGGCTGTCATAATTATCTATTCAGCATTTGAGCAAACGCATTTAATGCTTATACAGTGTTACAGGGAATGTATTTGACTGCAAATCAACCTCTGTGAGTAATGGATGGTTTTATGTGGACGATATAAGCTGGCCAATCAGATGGTTTCCTTTGTGTCAACCAATCACGAAGGACGCAGCTAGGGGTTTGAATCCCGACAACAGAAACCCTGACCTTATCATACCCGTGTGTGTGTGTGTGTGTGTGTGTGTGTGTGTGCTGCCCAATTAGTGTGTCTGGATGTACAGCAGTGTCTGATCAGAGCATTGCAATTGTAAGAGAGTGCGTTGCGTGTCGGTCTCGTTAGGAGTCGCTGTTCTTCTGAACCCGTCTGAACGCGTTAAGGTCTCTCGTCCTCTCGTTTCGCATTTCCTTTCTCGCCTCGTTTCGTCGAATCATCGCCACAACATCCTCTCCGAATGCAAATTTCATTAGGCCGGATTTTCCGCGCAGCCCAGCAGCTAGATGGAGCCACTGAGGCGACGAATCGATGCGGATGATCGAACCAACGGCGTGCCATAATTCTCTGCCTCGCTAGTCTTCTCTTCGAAGAGGAAGAGTGACTGACAGACGGACGGCTGAGCAGACATGCAAACGGACGGATGAAGGGAAGAGAGGAGTTGCAGGTAAGTGTGTAGTGTATTATATATATATATATATATATATATATATATATATATATATATATTAAACTATGAATTTTTAATAATAATAATTTCAAACTGACAAACCGCCGTATGATTACAAGTACAGTATGAACGAATGATGACAGGAGTCGTATTTAACCGTCGGCGGCCACGCAGGGCGCCTATTACGTTATACATCCAATTTTTAACAAATGCCGCCGACTAGCGAAAGAAGTCAACCTTAGGGAGATATAGGTCTCGAATTCGGTTCCTCAGCTTTGCGTCCCAGTATTTTTCACGCCATGCATATTCATGCATATACATATAATTATGTGCGTTTATATGTGTAAATGCATGTATGCGTGGTTGTATGCAAGTATGAATGTATGTGTGTATGTAAGAAAATAGGCGACTCTGCCTGAGTGACAATAGTGATTCTTTTGACACCCATAAACTATATACAGGGAAAAATTTTAACGTCAATGTATACATTTTTGTGACCAATAAAGCTTATGAATTGGTTTAAACTGAGTATGTGTAGGGCGCAGTGGGAGTTGTTTAAATTTATGTAGGTAGGCAGTTTTGTAGATAGGTATGTCTTTGAGGAAATAGGTAGGGTCTGGTGGGTATGTAATAGGCATGGGTAAATAGATAACTGACCCACTACAGTCTTTTGAGACTTTACAAATCGTATGTCGTTCTTTGCGTTTTTGACTTAGACAAGTTATCGTAATCTCCATTCTTCAGATGCGGAACTCGAAGTCCAGGCTCAGCGGCACCAGCTTATTCACGAGCGCTGTGTTGAATGAGGGGTATCGTTCGTGGAAGTCCAGGTTGGGTGCCATATGGGGCAGAGCAGCTGTTACGGCGGGTGTCGTTTAGGGCGAGAGTGGGAAGGCTAAGGATCGGATGAGTTCCTGAAGAGATGGTACTTCAGTTTTGAGTGGAAAGGCCTAGATGCAAACACACAGAGACTTAACTGAGAGAGGGATATACAGACAGACGCCGTTATTGTGTAACATGCAAATGTGCTAGACAACGACCGATGTAGAACCATACAAAGACAGACACACTTACAGACAGAGGCAAAAGCAAAAATATTTCTATCAAATCCAACCAAAAGCTTCCCATACATATATCTCTAGCAGACTGTAGGAGACGCTATTCAAGACGCCACATTTCAACCAACGGCTTTCCATACAGTCTGCTCCTGCCTTACAGAGTCTCACAGCCCAGGAAGATACACATACATACATACACACATACTGGCACATACATACGCAAACACACGCAGACACACGCGTAGACACGCAGACAGACAAGCAGGCAGATAATTAAATGTGCCTAATTTCGACCAACGGTTTTCCATACTCTACGCGCGTTGCGTAAGCAACGACGGCGCGAGCTAGAAACGGAGAAGACTCACACAAACAATCGGTGAGACGGACAGATAGACAGAGTGGGACAGCCAACGGGCCCGTGCCAGGCATGGGCAGCGCCGGTTGTCGGTCGGTCTGGCTGCGAGCCGTTATACTCGTCGATAACTGGCTCTGCGGTCGGACGAGCGAGCGAGAGAAGGATCGGACGGACGGACGAAGGCGCCTTGTCTGCAGCTGACGTCGTCGCCGTCGTTTACAGTTCGTCGGAAGGACTTAGCGCCGCCGCTTGACGCCGCCGGCTGCAACCCGTGAAGGAGGGACGACAGGGCTAAAGAACGACCGTCCCTAGTTCGAGGGACGACTGACCGTGCAGGGCGCGAGCGCATGAGACAGGGAGGAGGCGTAGATTCCCCGCATGTTTCGAAAACGTACAACGGAATCGCCGCTGTTGCTCTGCCTCGAATAGAAGACGTGAGAGGAGTTGATCGTCGCTACTGTAGTCTTACGAAGAGACGACGACGTCTTTCGTCGAACTCCTCCGATCGATCGGGGATTCTTCATTCAGTCGCTAGGAGGTGTAGAGTGGAGGGTGGGGTGAATGCGCATCATCCGTTGGATCTCAGAAGATGTTGTTAACGACGGAAGGAGGAGGATTAACGCAGAATTAAACGGATCGAAAACACACCTCGTCGATACGACTGCACGCTGTTTGGCCACACCAGTAAGTGTCTGTCGGTCAATAAAAGTCTGTCTGCCTACCTGTATGTGTGTCTGCCTGCCTGCGTGCCTGTCTGTGTGTCTGTCTGTGTGTCTGTCTGTCTGTCTGTCTGTCTGTCTGTCTGTCATGCAGGATTAACGCAGAATAAACGGATCGAAAACACACTTCGTCGACTGTTATGTCGAAGTCCTTCTTGTCTTGTCTTTGGTCAGGTGAGGCGAGGAAGACAATGCGAAGTGATGCGTTAAGTCCGCTGTCAGGCTTAAGGTGTTTGTTTAAAAGCCTGTAGCTTTAGATTTGTCTGTCTGTCTGTCTGTCTGTCTGTCATGCCATTGATCTGCACAGCTTCTGAGCCAGTTCCAGACGAGAATCCTTGTTGCATCCAATTTGCCTAATAATCTGTGTCTCTGTCTGTCTGTCTCTCTGAGATGCGCTACATTGATCTGTGATTACAATTACATTTACCTTAGCCATAGACGTGCAAACACTGTTCGCCTACTTTTCTGTCTGTCTGCATAGCTGTATGTCTGTCTGTCTGTCCGTTTGTCTGTCTGCCTGCATGTTTGTCGGATTGACCCAATGCACAAATGCCTGCCTAATTGACCTAGTTTCTGCCTGTTTAGTTTGGTCATTGTTTATGTTGCTGCGTCTGTCTTTATCTCTGTGGTTGGATCTATCTGTCTCTCAGCCTCTATTTCTGTCTTGCTGCGTATACCAGACTGCTTATTCGAGCTCTGTTTGTCTCATTCTCTGTCTCTGTCTCTGTCTCTGTCTCTGTCTGTATCATTAACCCTATCTCTGCATCCACTTTTCCTGCCATTTTGGTCCGATAGTATTTCACTTTGTCCATCTCTTTGGTATACCTGTTTATTTTCCTGCTGTTATGTAGCTCAGTGAGTGCTGGTCTGGCTCTCTTCCTCTGTCTCTGTCTCTCTCTGTCGATGTCTGTCTATCTGTGTCTGTCTGTCTCTGTCTCTCTATATCTATGTCTTTCTCGGTCATATTTTCCGTGTCTCTGTTTGTATCAGTTCTTCTGTGTATACTTATTGTACAAGTGAAGGCCTCTATATAGTCTATACATGTGGCAAAAATGCATGATATGACATGGCGAGTTCATGTAAAGTAAAGTAAGGTAAGGCATTGTGAAGTAATGCAGGGTAGAGTAATCAATTGTTACATCCACCTATCAGCAACAGTCATGGGGGTTGTCCGAGGGTGTTAAGATCTTTGGGTTGAAGGATAAACGGACAACACCAACTTAGCAACCAAAGTGACAACCCTCCCTCAGGGGACGTTACAACTCTAGGCCTACAACCGAAGCGCACAGGTGAAGAAGGTCCACAATTTTCTGCTTTCTCGAGTATGAGATCCGGGTTTGATGCGGATAGCAAGTGCTGCAGAAATTGGCTGCAATTATTCCGAATGCACTAATTAATCACTCGAAAGCACTCATTAATCATCCGATGTTTGTTGAGAACTTGTGGGCACCTATATATTCTTAACGGTGATGCCTGATAACTGCTTGTAGGAAGCTAATTGTACGTATACTTGTGTGTTTGGGTGGGTGCACTGGGTGAGTGAGTGGGTGGGTGGGTGGGTGGGTGTGGACATAATGCATGTGTGCACGTATGTGTGAGTGTGACTGGTTATTTATATATTATCCTTAATGATTTTTGCAAGGACACTTTATTGCACGTGTCTTTATATTATGATGATGTAGGTAAGTACTTCAGTATGTTTGCCTGTTTCTTGATATTGATGGCTGATGAAGATTATAATGTGTATGTACATGTAGCTGCAGGTGTGCATGTATGCATGTTTGTATGTATGTATGTGTGTGTGTATGTATATGTGTGTGTGTGTGTATGTGTGTGTGTGTGCATATGCATGTGTGCATGTATGTATATATGTATGTATGTGTATATGTGTTTGCATGTGTGTGTATGTGTGTGTATGTATCTGTGTATGTATCTGTGTATGTAGCTATGTATATGTGTATGTATGTATGTTTGTAAGTATGTATGATGTGTGCATGCTTGGGTGTGTGTATATAAGCACTTATCATAAACTATCGATAGGAAAATGAGGCACCATAGGAGATGTCTGGCCACCAACTCTCATATGCCAAGGCTAAGAAAAAGAAGTCGCAAGCACTGCATACCCATGGCTGCCTCGGGGCCAGCTCAAGAGGCTGCTCTTATCCTCTTCAGAGTATTGTCGGTATATATAAGCGTGTGCGTGAAAATTTAGTCCTGTGTATGAATGCATACACATATTGTGTGAGTGTTTGTGTATGTGTGTGCGTGCGTGTATGTGTGTATATGTGTGTATGTGTGTATGTGTGTTTGTGTGTGTATGTATGTATGTGTGTGTGTACGTGTGTGTGTGTGTGTGTATGTGTGTGCGTGGGCAATGCAAAGAACAGTAACCTACCTACCGATGGTGTACGGTCAATGTACTCATTACAGCTGAGTCGCTTTGGGGCGCAGATGGGGCAGAGACCTAGAACAAATTTCTGCCCTTTTGGAGATCTGAACCCTCCAATCTCTCGATTGACAGCCCATTATGCTAACCACTACTCCTTCCAAATATTAAACTGATAAATGATTTACTTCGTCATTTGTAATATCGTCTTTGGCCATAAATACAGCGTGTATCGTCAGACTCATAAATAAACTGCCTTCACTGGACGTATTACTGATGAAGATAAGATATTAGGAAACGCTAAGAAATGCTGAAAATGACTGAATGAATGTTGATAGCCGGGGGTGGCATTTATTATTATCTGCAGGCGAAAGGAATGTTTACCAAAGGTCGATATCGCATTAAGATACGATGCTCTTGAGATCTCTATAGTATGACGAACGAAAGACAGGTAGGCGAGCAGACAGGTGGACGGACATGCAGAAAGACAGGCTAGCATCAGGGAGACAGGCTTGACTAACTGGCTGGCTGAGCAACTGACTGGTTGGCTTGCTGGCTGGCTGAACAACTGACTGGTTGGCTGGCTGGCTGAACAACTGACTTGTTGGCGTGAATGAATTAATCGCCTTCTTGCTCGCTCGCTCGCTTCCTCAATCACTCACTTACTCACCCACGCTGTCTGCCTGTGGCTGTTCCTATAAGTGTAACTGTCCGTCCGTCCGTCCGTCTGTCCGTATACGTCGGTCTGTCTGTTTTTCACATTCCCAATCTATCGACGATGGCGATACTGTGAATTATTAAGAACTTGATAGAGATTCAGTTGTCGCAGGAGGAGATTGAAGAGTAGAAGGAATATCAATGGAGGAAGCAGAGGATGAGATGGAGGAAGTGGTAGAAGAATGGAGGAAGAGGAGAAGGAGGAGGAGGAGGAGGAAGTGGCAAAAGAATGGAGCAGGATTCGAAGACACGAAACATAGGTAAACAGAAGAAGAACGGACGAATGGCAGAGAGCGAAGGAGTGAAGTAGGAGAAGGTGGATGAAGCCGAATGTGAGGGAGAAATTGTTGTGGGAACGAGTACTGAGGAAGATAAGAAGAGGATGCAGAGATGTGGGTGGAGGATGAAGAGGAGGAGAATATGATGATGAGGTGGATGAAGTAGAAGGAAGAGGAAGAATGAAAGGAAGAAGAAAAAGAATGCGAAGAAGACAAAGAGATTTGGGAGGAGGCAAAAGATGAGGAGGTGGAGAAGGAAGAAGAAGAATAGGATTAGTAAAAGGAGGAGGAGGGCGTGGAAAAAGAAAAAAGATGAAGTGGAAGATAGGAGTACTGTGTACCTGGACGTCGTTGTATATCTGTGCGTGCTTGGCTTCGTGTTGACCACCGTACAATCTCCATTCGAAGCTTGAAGGATTTTCCTCTGATGGCCAGAATAATAGACCTCGAGGAAACTAAGGTGATATATAGGAAGACCGCAACGAAGGTGATATATAGGAAGAACGTCAGAACTTCTCATATACCCCGACCCTCTTGGAGATAGGATAAAGAAAAAATACACCGAGTCCAGTCAGTTTGAGAACTGCGTTGACAGGTAAGTAAGTAGGTTGCTTTTATTAGTGCAGGAAATAAACGGTTGTTATAAAGGTTGCTATAGTTTCATCATTAAAGGTACAATTCAGCCGTAATCTAATTCGAGCACTCACAGTTCACTTCTGCATTATATCTTATTCAGTAAGTAACTTTAAACTCCGACTTGCACGTTCCTTCACGGGAGATTTTAAATTATTCATTATTCATTCATTAAGATATTTATGTATAGCGACTCTTCAAGGTGACTACTCTGAGGCGCTTCCATTTCCAACTCCAACGTTATCTCCAAATTTCTAAAGCGCCTACTTGAAAGCTAAGCGCAGGGTACCAGCTTATTCACGAGCGCTGCGTCAAATAGCAAGGCTTGTCCAAAGGATAGTCCGTGGCAGGTCAAGAGGACGATCGGGTAGAGCGGATTGTATAACGCGTGGTGTATTCTACATTTCTTTGATTTGATTTTAAACGTTCACAGTAGAAGCACTTGAATATTACATTAGCAGAATGGGGCACGATATCCCCTCAGAACCACGTAGAGGGGCAGCGTAAAGGGTTTTGAACCTACAAACTCTAACCAATCTGCCACTGTGTCACACTCATGCAATAAGCGCTCTATTTAGCCTTCTTAGAGCTAATAAAATGAATTGTATTTGGTGTCATAGAGCTTGTATTTAGCATTGAAACTAAACTAAACATCTAAAGCTTGATTGTTACGGTACGATAACACGAACCTAATATAGAAAGAAAGTTAAGAAACCTTATAGAAATGACGGAGTGTGCGTCAAAGTTGGGTCGAGATTAACTGCCCATCGTGCGACGTGTTGACATGAAATGGCGAAGATTTACGATCGTAAACCATCTCTATTACGTCGTTGCGTTGAAAATGGCTGTTTTATGCTTCACCAATGGATCAGTATGTTATTGGGCAGCCATGGCTCTTAGCCATTTTTCTGCCGCCCGGGCCTGATGGGTTTGTCACTTGTACTAATTGGGCGCCTTGAGCGCGAGTCGTCCCCTCAGCTGGTCGTCTCAATGGGCGCATTCCTAAATGTGCTTTTCTTTCTGTCCCGCAACGAGAAGGTTGCTGTTCTGGTCCGGCGGTGCCTCCTTCTCTGTGCCCCGGCCTACTTGCGTGATCGTTCGGTCTCTGATATAGCTGGTCTTCCTTCGTTCTTCTGCTGGGGAGAACTCCTGGTCCCTGGGTCTCGCTGCACAATTAGACAGCGTCGCGTCTCCTTAATTCTGATGGTATGATAAGCCGAGCCTCTTTTTAGAAACCTCATAGACAACATTCCTATCTTAATTATTGCATATACCCTCCATATGGAATGGCTTTCCATTAGGGATTCCGCCAACAGTCTTCATAAAGTCTAATTTGTACTCCCGTGGCTAGTAGGTCTATTAAAGGGTGCAATTTATAATTCCTGAAATGAACGAATGACTGAAAAATGGGTCGCTGCAACGGAAGGACGCAGGAAGAGGAAAGTGGACGCCACACGAAGGTACATTGTATAGTCGACGACACTGCAGAGAAAACCAGAACTAAACTGAACAGATATCTATGACAATGCCTTATTGAGGCGTCGCAAAGTCCGAAAACTCATAAATCAACTCAACTATTCACAGTTTTCGCTAAAGAAATTTGCAATAAATCATCGAAAGCTATCGCGTTGACTTGGAAGAAAAACTAGTTTCGCTTGTAGGACATTATTATTGCTGTGGGAATCATATGTACATCTGCTTTTAAGAACCAAACTAATGACTGGATTACCTCTATCGGCTTCTCGCTCTTTAAAGTCGTTTCTTTTTACCAGGGGTTTCTATGCTGAGAGCGCTTCTGAATAGTTATTCTGTGAGAGGCGCTATATAAATCTAAAGATACGATACGATACGATATTCAATGTGTCGCGTTTAAAATTTAGGTTCAGATTTATATCACAATTCTTCAATACTTTTAGCGAACACTTACCTATGTTGTTAACCTTTTTAAAAGACCTGCATTGACTTCCCAGTCGCTTTAATTGCCCTCTTTTCACTTAATTGAAGTGTAACTGTAACTTTAACCTCTCTGATGAGACGTTCTATTTTAATCTACAATTGTACGTTCAGCACTTTCCAACCAATAGTAAACTTATTTTCTGCTTCCTGACAGTTCTCACGTATGCAATAAGCGGTTTTCTGATCACAGTGCATGTAGCCAATCTAAGCAATTCCACCGCGTTCGAACGGTATCCTTAGGTCATCATATGGGACCCTGTGCCGTTTACTCGTTTCTTTACGCCCCGAAGGTTAGCCACAAACGATCGGCGTTGTTGATGAAGTTGCTGATGCTGAACTGACGCGGTTCCTGGTGATAGTATCCAGAGATGCTGTAGAGATACTTGATGCATCCGAGTCCCATGTCTGAGTCCTTCCAGGTACATAAAGTAAGCAATGGAAATGCAATTGTGCTATAACAGTTCTAAGATTGGATGCGTGTGTAATACAGGTCTGTAAGTAGTTAGCCAATTCGGTGGGCAGTGAGGGCGGTAGGCGGTATATATATATTATATATCTATATATTGTAGACTTATACATAAAAACTACGTGTACATATCTTGTACGCAAACGGTATCAACAGTATACATGTGCAACATTTATCAGGAGTGCTTGCCTAAGCAGCATTTTTATGTTCTTCTTTGAAGCAATACAGTCTACCATTACCAACAGCACTGAAGCCCTATCGATCCATACACACGTAAAATACTATACATAGAATACATGTATATGTGTGCATGTATATATATATATATATATGGGTGTATATATATATGCGTTTTCAAGAGATGCCTCACGTGGTTATATATATATGTATATTATATATATATATTTATTTATCTATTTGTAAAATCAATAACACAAACGTCATGTGGCCGTAGTATATTACACAAATAAACGTCTGTCAATATAACATATAGTATATTCTATATTTAGAGATAAATCGGCTGATTGTGGGTCATATATATATATATATATATACATATATATGACATTTGCGTAATGCCTGTCCTGGGAATGGACATTTACAGATATATTCACACACACGCACACACACACATGTTCTAGGATTTCAGTTCTGAGTTCAAAATTTAATCCCAGGCGAAGCTGGGCTGTAGGGCTAGTTGGCCAATATATAGTTTTATAGCACGTGTATATGTATATATACATATACATATGTATGTATATATATATATGTATATCTATGTAATGTATCAGGTGTATTGTTTGAATGTGCATTATATAACCTGTGTACGTGTTTACTGAAGGGCAGGATGACTAGGCGTGTGAGTGTGAGTGAGCGTGTGGCTGTCGTATTGATTGCGCGTCGATTGAAAATGCGTTCTGTTGTTGGGTCGACCGATCGACTGATGAGAGGGCAGAGGCAGAGGCAGAGACAGAGACAGAGGCAGAGACAGAGACAGAGGCAGAGGCAGAGGCAGAGGCAGAGGCAGAGGCAGAGACAGAGACAGAGACAGGGGCAGAGGCAGAGGCAGAGACAGGGGCTAGGCAGAGACAGAGACAGAGGCAGAGGCAGAGGCAGAGGCAGAGGCAATGGGAAGAGGCAGGGACAGAGGCAGAGGATGAGATAGGGGCTAGGCAGAGACAGAGACTGAGACGGAGACCGAGGCAGAAGCAGAGGCAGAGGCAGAGGAAGAGGTGATGCCTTGGTCGGCTCTTGTCGAGGAAGACGTGTCTATAGGCAAGAGATTAAGTAAATGAGGAGAGGAGAGGGAGGTGTTGGAGAGGAGAAGGGGACGAAGGTTGTATGAAAAAAAGAACAGAAAGACGACGAGAAGGAACAGGAAAAAGAAGAGGAAAGAGAAATCGGAAAGAAGAGGACGAAAAGAGGAGGAAGAGGAGGAGAACAAGAACAGTCGGAAAGAGGAAGAGAAGGAGGATAGAGATGGAGAAAGGAGGCAGAGGAGGACGAGGAGAAAGAGGAAAGAAGAACAAGACAGGAAGGAAGGAGCATTTGGAGAAGAATGAAGGTGCAGATGAAGATGAGGAAATATAATAAGGAGGACGCGAAGTGAAACAAGAAGAAGTACTAGAATAAGGGATAAGAAGGTGAAACCGAACACTAGGATGGTAGGTGTTTATTAGGGGAGTAGGTTTTGTTTACATTCCTCTATGGAAGCTTCTCCAAAACGCGGTCTAAACTCTAAAGGTTATTATTGTGGATATCTTTCGTTAGGGGCGTAAAGGCGTCAACATCATTGATCGTCTACTGAAGAATTCTCTATCCCACCGATTTACGGTGCACTCGCTATTGTGTTACACAGTGTTACACTAACCCCAAAGGGTTAGGGCACGAAGTTGTCCCCGATGGCGTGGTATTCCACGGCTCATCGACCATCAGTAAGCTAAGCTTCTTAACTTCAGGGCGGTTGACAGGGTCGAGTTGCATATAGAGGTGTACCAAATGCACTGGGAAGAAGGGGCAAAACGTATCTGTATATGCGTGTTTGTATATACATATGGGTCAAGTTGCTGAATTTCAGCACGACTTTATGGGACACTAACTGCAGACGAGCTGTCAAATCTCTGGCTTTTGCGGGTGTTGGGTATCCTGTTGGGCGGTTGGGGGTAGGAACTGCGGGAAAATTGGGCCATGCGGAACATGCATAAAAGAATAGGTAGGGGCATTGAGACAGGGAGAGAGAGTGGTAAAGAGAGGAAGGGGGCACGGAAAAGGGAGAGAGAGAGAGAGAGGGTGGAGAGAGAGAGAGAGGGTGGAGAGAGAGAGAGAGGGGGGTATCAGAGGGTAGTCTAGAGGGACCGAGATAAAGAGAGAGAGAGAGACCTGAGAAAGGTAGACAGAGCGAAAGAGTCAGTTGACGATATGTATGCGGAAGGAGAGGGGAAAAGAAAGGGACATCGGAGGAGAAACACAGACAGAGAATAGAGACAGGTAGAGAATGATAGGATGAAGGAGACAAGGAAAGAAACAGACAGGGCAAGGGAAAGAAGCATAGGAAGTGAGAGAGAAAAAGACAGTGGAAGATACGGACTTGAGACCTAGGCATACAAAGAAGAACAAAGACACAGAGAGAGAGAGATATATAGGAAGAGAGAAGCAGAGAAAGAGGGGAAAGAGACAAATTAAGAGGACAGAGGCAGAGAGAAATACAAACGGATGTAGCCAGACAACGGTATGGAGAGGGCCAGAGAGAAAGACGACAATATGAGCGGTTAGGCAGACAGTCAGACATAACCAGTGAGACAGACAGCAGGGCAAACAGATAGACCAGGCTAACAAACACGCCAACATACAGCCAACCGCAATCATGCATTCCCGATGGGAAATATTCAAAATTCTCATTTATAGCCCGATGTAAGAACGCTAAGATATTTATAAACATACATATACATATAAACACATAATTATGCACATACAGAGACATGTATATATATATATATATATATATATATATATTCGCGTGTATATAATGCATATAATTGGGCGCACAAGCAAGAGGTAGATTTTTAGAATTTTTTATTTGACCTGTCATTAGCTCCGTGTGAGCTTCAATACAATGCGGATATATGCCATATGTACATCAGTCGAATAGGTCGACATGCGATATGAGCAAACACAGCTAAATAAATAAATATATATATATATACACACGCTATGCTTTCAATACATATATATAAATGTTATATATATATGTGTATATATAAACATGAAAATCTGATGATATCATACGTAGTTTAGGGATCACGTGATTCACCTCGTGGTTATCCTTGTCGGCGATAATTGCTTAGGTAATGACGCTGGACAAACGGACAGGAGAAAGAGCCAGACAGACAGGGACAGACAGATTTGGAAACACAGGCACAGACAGAAAGAGAGCTATATCGGGAGAAAGACAGAGAACACTATATAAAGGGAGAGATTGATTTAGAGACATAGAGAGACACACTTAGCGAGACACACACACACAGACAGATTCAGAAACACATGCGCATACAAAAAGAGTTATATATATATATATGTATATATATATATATATATATATATATATATATAGAGAGAGAGAGAGAGAGAGAGAGAGAGAGAGAGAAGGAGAATAAGTGCTACATACATGTAGTGAGATTGATTTAGGAACACAGAGAGAGAGATACAAAAATAAATAGTGAGAGACAGAAAGAGTCACAGAGACACGTGCACAGACACAGAGAAAGAGACTGAGAAAGACGGGTATGAGAGCCAAATGAGAGACAGATACAGATATAGGGAGTTACAGAAAGCCAGATACTGAGAGAGAGACAGAGAGGGAAAGACAGAAGGACAAAGTAAACAGGCGAGAGAGACCCGAAGGAGACATGAAGAACCACACGGAGAGCCCGTGGGTGGCATAGACGGAGGGTATAAGGGACAATCACCCACTCAGAGATAAAGGTAATTGCGCATATACGTAGGAAGTGACGTCGTATGCCTGTGGGTCCTCCATGCAAATCGTATACGTAAGAAAGAAATGATTTACTGTATACATCATCCATAACATAAGGTAACACGAAGAGGAAGAAGGCTATGATGATGATGATGATGCCACTGATGATGACGACGATGACGAAGAAGATGTCGATGAGGATGTTGATGAAGATAAATGATGATAATAAAGCTGATGATGATGCATTCTATCTGGCAATGATGATGGCGATGACGATGATGACGAAGATGTTGATGAACGTGCTGATGAGGATGAAGAAGTTGATGGTAATAAAGATGATGAGGATGCGATGATGGGTCTGAAGTGTTAGCCACTACATTTACCCAGCCTCTGCCTATGAAGGCGAATGGCCTGTCCTCTCCCTCCCATTCTGATCATCCCACTGACAGTGTGTGGCCAGTGTACTCATTGTAGCAGAGGTCGATAAATAAATAAATAAATCAATAAATCAACAAATCAATAAATCAATAAATCAAATAAATCAATCAATCAAGCAATCAAGCAAGCAATCAATCAAGCAATCAATCAAGCAAGCAATTAAGCAAGCAATCAAGCAAACAATCAAGCAAGCAAGCAATCAAGCAAGCAAGCAATCAAGCAGGCAATTAAGCAAGCAATCAAACAAGCAATCAATCAAGCAAGCAATGTGAATTTAATAGAGGTGGCCTATAATGGGTGGAGTCGAAATCTTGACACAATTTTTTCGCCTACAGGGATGGGATAACATGACATGTGTAATATGCTATACCACAGAGTTCTACATACTGTGTCACAAAGAACATTATGTAAGAACACAGCATCACATACTACATAATGTTGATATGTGTTGGAACGTAGTAGAGGGGAGTTGAGTGGCGAAGGAGAGAGGGGGCGTTTACTGCGTAGTTTGAAGTGGATGTATGATCGTCCATTTAGCTCCTAATTTATGACGAATCGTCGCTCTATAAATAGCCGCGTATCTACGATGGAACAACGGGAGCATTGTAACCCTTTATGCAAACACTCGATTTCGCGCCTCTAAACACACATTTCGTGAGTAGGCTTTGGGTAGTTTACATGTGTGGTATGGTAGGATTATATGGCATGTGTGCTGTAGGCTATAAACGTAAGTATGTGTGTATGTTGTTACTTAGCTAAATAACACTGTTTAGGTCATCTGGTATGGTGTGGGCAGTCATGTGATACTGAACTGCATTGTGGGTATGAGAAAGAATGAGTAAGATTTTATGGGTGAAAAATACTATGGTATTGTAGGTAATGTTGAGACGTTAAATGAACGTTTGGTATAGAGTGCTTCTGAGTAATAGCATTGAGTAGTAACTTCAAAACTTGGGCGCTACATAAATTCTCATGACTTTTGTGGAAGCCTATGTGTGGTGATGTGTGGTTCGGTAATATAATGTGCAGAATGGAATGAGTATGAAACAGTGGCTTATAGTGACTTGGTATGGTATCGTGTTTCGTGGTGTGTCAGGTGTGATGGGATGTGGAGGCTTCAAGTGTGCTGTTCTGGGTTGTAGAATTTTATTTTAAAACCTAAGCATTGCAAGTTTTAAAAAAGCCTACTAGAGCAAAACGTGTCAATTTTAGGCTCATTAGGCCTTTTGTTTTTCAGTTTAATTAATTGTTTTTGTAGCTAATTAGAAGAATGCTTGTATCCTTGCATTGTATTGCACTCTACATTCTAAAGCCTACAGTGCACGCGGTCAAATCAATGAGACAGCTAGACCGGAGAAGGGTACATATGATGTTTTGCCGTGAGTCTGGTTTGCGACGGTGCGTACATTAAAAATAAAAAACCTAAAACATGTAAAAACCTAAAAGCCTTTAACCTAACAACTTTATTTAAAAAAATCTATATTATTCAGACCTGGTGCTGTTTTGCATTTGGCTTCGCGTGGCTTTAACTGGCTTAGCATAGGCTGAATATGATTTGCATTAGAGTACATTTTAAAAATCAATCATAGCCGTTGTGAGCATAATATCCGAACAGGTGCGATTTTACAAACACAAAGAATGTAATTTGGGCCTAGTTTGTTACAGAATGATACGAATATTCACACAGTGGTTGTTACAAAGGGGCCCATATAGACCCTACTCATGCTGCGGATGTATGAATGCGAGTGGCTTGAAGATCTCCACAGACAATTAAGCGAGGCGATTGGCGCCCCAACTGTCATACCTTATACGGGACTGAGTTAACAAATAAAATTTTAGTTGCAATACATGTCCTTCGAATCGTCCATCCACAGGCAATGAATGTCATGTATTCATAAATATGTGAGAATTGTGGTGAATTAGTCGGTCAGATCAATAAAATAGGTCTCAGAGTTCAGAACTGAGTCCTATAATGGTGGTTATGGGAAGTATGGCCATAAGACAAGCTAGCGAACAATCGGAGGCAACTGGCAAGACAGCTGAAGTAAAGTCGTCGGTGTATTGAAGGACACAGGATCCGAGAATTTCGATGACTCGGGTGAGGTCTACTGATTAGTGTATAAGAGTTTCCCAAGTTTTCAACTCTAAGGTACATCGAAGAGAAGGGGCACCCAATCTGAGTAGTGTAGTAGGTGTTTCCCAAGTTTTGAACTATAAGGTACATCGAAGACAGAGGCGCCCAATCTGAGCAGTCTGACCTTAATAGTATCATCACGATCGTCCGTTTACCAAGAAAAATTCTAAGCGATTCCTGCGAACGACCTGTAAATTCAACTGATTTATTGAGGCGTGTTATTTTTATGTCATGTCAACGATATCATAAGCAGCGATTACGACTATAAGAGCGCCCACCGTCACGTGTACATTGGCCATTATCTCTTCTACAGATAAGGCACTCTCCACTGGTTACCTATATCTCGAGTTTACGATATCAACCACGCTCGCTTAATGACCATCCTATTTCAGACCCTTGTATATCTGTGCCTCTATCACTGTATGGTCTCATGTCCATCAGATCTACTGCACTTCGTGGTATCCTTGTTGTTCCTTGGGCCTGGTCGTCGTCCTCTACTCAGCATAGAGGTCTATCAATTGTTGGCCCTGTAACGTGCAGCAATAGTCTTATTTTGTTACATAGTGTAGAGCCCATAGCGCCAAATACATCCGAAATCAGTCTCGAGCAAATCTTAACGATTAGCCTCTTCATAAGCTGGATTGACACCTCAGACCACTCTGAACGGCATTGGATTCGTCTAGACCGTTGAACGACCCAACGACATCAGCCTAAGCAGCTACTGACCATTTAGAAACTGCACTCTGACCTTCCTTGGAACACCCTTCGGACAATTTCTCTGATTCGACGCGCGCTCGTGAATAAGCTAGTGCCGTGCTCGTGGCTTTCGAGTTGCGCTTTAGAAGTTTGGAGATTACGATTACGATTAAACAGCTAAAAAAACTGTCCTCGGCTTACTCTAACCTTAAGCAGAAAGATCCTCAACGAAATCAAAACACTTGTGTGCATTAGCTAAAGATTATCTATGGAATAATTTATATTCGCAGGTGAATACCAAGCAATTGTTTCTTGTTGTGTGGCACGAGGCAAAGAGGAATTCGATTGTATACACGGTGTATATAACTGATTGTTTATATAGAGCCTTTTAGAACGGCTCAAGCGTTTACCTCGGAATGGAATGCTACATATCAACGTCAGATACTTTCAACATACGTACACTTGCACAGAATGCGGTCAATACGCTGTCATCACCTGGACAAATGTAAATGTTTTCACTGCCCGACGTTGCCACATCATGCCTGCCAAATACAGTAATCGTAATCATAATCTCCAAACTTCTAAAAGCGCCATTCAAAGGCCAAGCACAGGGTACCCGCTTATTCACGAGCGATCTTAATGCCACGGCTCACCTTCCGTATAAGGGGACTGCCATTCTTTGGTTTAAATCCTACATGTCTTCCACATCTTTCTCTGTCAAACCTTCCAGCCACTGCTCACACGCCCTCCCACTCTCTTGTGGTGTCCCTCAAGGCTCCGTCCTGGGCCCACTCCACTTCATCCTCTACCCTAAACCACTGAGTCACCTCATGAAGGCCTCTTCGGTTGACCACCATCTGAATGCAGATGATACATAACTCTACATATCCATCTCCCTAAGCTCTTTCTCCACCTCCATTGAATCTATAATCTTTTAAAGCGCCACTCGAAGGCCAAGCGCAGGGCACTCGCTTATTCACGAGCGCTCTGAATGCCACGGCTCAGTATTTCCACCACGTTTTACTTTTTCCTCCGAAGTTTTGACTGCAACTATAGCATTTGCACATGCGAAAGATGACCATGTTAAAGTAATTATGAACAATTGTGGGATGTATTCAGTGGCCCGCACCTTATGTCCAGTGATGGGCACGAGACCAAAACCTCGAGACCAAGATCGAGACCAATACCGAGAGGTCCAAGACCAAGACCGGGTGGCCCGAAACCAAGACCAAGACCGATGGTCCAAGACCAAGACCAAAACCGATACTCTTTTTCATAAACAATTCCATTTATTAAGACGCTAAAACGGAATAACACGCTTAAAACATAAATTTTATTGCTGAAGAATCCTAGTCTTAATAATGGTCCATAAAACAATTTAACCGGCCAGTCTGAACTTCTGCGCTGAGAGTTCAGCCCTTGGCTTCGGCCCGAGAATATCACACCATAGATTACTTGCAGTATGCGATAGGTAAATTGTTGGTTAACAATGTCTACACGTGGCTGACCACATAATTATTAGATTGTTCCAAAACCTTGAAATTTGTTAAAGCAAAGTTTTAAATGGCTGGTTCCTATGCAAATGCATTATATATATATATATACATATATATATATAGTTGGTCAGCAAGCCACAAATCAATAACAATCGCGTAGGGCCTAAACATCCAGTGTCTCTAATAATCAAAAATAACCGACAAATATAAAAACAATTGCTCTGATACGGCAAATGACCAAGAACGCTAAACCAAGATGGAGACAATCCCAAGCCCGTTCCTTTAAGACGAGGACCGAGACTGACGCATTCGAGACCAAGACCGAGAGTTTATTGCGCAATTGAGAGATTGTGCAAAGGAGAGACGTTCACATTTTTTATGAACTTCTAAATATTTGAAAAACTATCTGTGTATTTCTCTAACTGTATTACACCAATACCTTCTGATAAACCGATCAACAGACCACGCCGCACCGCCCTATAGACCGATCAACATAGGCACGCGCGCACCGCTCAATAAACCTATCAGCAGATGCACGCGCGCACCCCCGCATAAACTGATCAACAGACCCTCACGCACACCGACCAACAAACCGATCAACAGACCCTCGCTACAAATTGACCACTGGATGTTATTTACATTTGCCGACTCACTGCAACCTTTGCAACATTCAAACAAGAACTAAACGAATCGTGGGATGAAGTGTTTGGCTGTTGTGGGAGAATCCATCTGTCTGATATCCGCAGCCAACAGCTGCAGAAACTGGCTGCTGAACGATGCAGTAAGAATTAAAACAGCAGTGTTCCTCGAAGTGTGTTCAATGTAAGGAATGTGTGGCTGTCCAGGTTGTCAGGCCTGTCAGGGTAACCAAATTGCTTATAAATTATTATAATAGAAATGATAATAATAGTAATCGTAATAGTAATAGTAATAATAATAATTATTATAATTATGATGATTATAATTAATGAGAATAATGATTGTAATGATCATAATGATAAAAATGATATCAATGATAAAATATTATATAAGAATATAGAGGATGATAAAAGATGATACATATGATGATAATGATGACAATGATAAAAATCATGACAATAATGAGGCAGACGACGCTGATGATGATGATGATACTAATGATGATACTAATGATGATACTAATGAGGACGATAATGATCAAAGAGCGACTGGGAAACGGAATATCGTTCCTACTTAATCAAAGGACCAACAGACGCAGAAGCTGTCTAAGTCCGAGGTATCAAATGCAATAGGTCATAATTTGTAAAATATTGCGCGAAGCGGAAAAACATTTTTTGCCTCCCACTTTTTGAATGTTGGCCTCCAGAAATTTAAAAAATGGGGGGCACAAATAATTTTAACAAAAGTCATCTTAAAAAACCATTGGAGAAACATAAAAAAGAACCAAATTGGGGGGTAAGGGGGCACTGAGCACTAAAACGGGGGGGGGGAGCAACCCTGTTTTAAAACTGGGGGGGCGGTGTCCCTTGCTCCTCCGCTTGTTACACCCCTGGACCATAGGAGACAAGGTGGATGAGGGAACAGATCGGAATGGCAACTGTTTAGGAAGTAGGCTTAGGTCATTGTCGAGTTTAAGGAACTGCTGGCATGCGCCCGATCCGCTTACAAATTTAAAGAACTGAGAGAAAGCGTTTCGAGTACATCAACAGCAATGAGGTTCGAATAATGATGATGATAGCGACGACCATGAGACTATGATAATGACGATGTACTGCTTATCCCTATTAATAATTCAAACCTTCCTTATTATCGCCACTGTAAAAAAAACCGTCTAAACGATTAGCCAATGATCTGACTAGGCAATGAACTCGTGCATATGAAATTCTAGGTTAGTCCGGTCAAAGGCCATAAGGGGATTCTGAGAAGACACGGAACGGTCTTCTTCCCAGGAAATGTCGAAACATGTCCATGAAAGTTCAGCTTTTATAGCTCAGCATTTTATCTGCGCTATAAAAGCCAACACAGACTCTGCAAGCATACATGTACATTGATGCCGTACATATATTCAAACTTAATGCGTGTATATATTGTGCACACGTTCGTACGCAAACAAGCAACAAACTGGTGTATGTGTGCATACAAGCATTCAGACAGACATTCAGACATACACACATTAAGTATTGCACGTATGCATACATATATACATGCATACATGCACTTACATACATTCATGTGCATATAGATATATATTGTTGTCTTATGATAGGACTGTCGTTAATGTACCACTGATTAGATACCCGGAATAAACTTTTACAAATGTTCCAAATAAAAAATATAAAAAGTGCACGTATATGCGTGTATTTTATACATATATACATGTCTATACATGCATATATATATACACAGATGCTTGTGTATTGATATATATATGTATATATGTGTGATACTGCTTATATTGGCGTGCCTGGGATGATCTATGTGTACATGTAAATAGAGGCGAACGGTCTAGCATGTCGACTGGAATGGATAGAAAGAGAGTCTTTGATTGGATTGGCTCTCCTCTTCCTATGATGGGTGGTTGCTGCTGCAGCTGATGATGCGGCTGATGATGATGATGATGATGATGCTTTGGCCGTCGCCAGACAGTCTGGCCGGCTGCGATAACACAATTGGAAATCGATGACGGCAGAAAGAGAGGAGAAGCGGTGAGAGGAGAAGGACATGGAGAAGGAAGAGGAGAAATGGAGCTTCGAAAGAAGGAAAAAGGTAAAAGGAGCATAGAACAAGAAGACTGGGAAATTGAGAAGGCTGAGGGTTGAGGGCGAAATGGAAGAAAGGGTTAAAAGTAAAAGGAGGAGCAGGGAAGCGGAGAGGAAGAGGGAGGAAAAGAGAGGTGCAGTAAGACAGGAAGGTTGAGGTAACGGAGTATACTAACTGGAGGAAGAAAAGGAAGGGTGATGAAACAAGAATATGCGAAGAAGGAGTAGGTTTAGGAAAGATTGAGGCAACATTAAGAAAAAAAGGAAACAGAGCAAGATAAAGCTAAGGGTGGACGAGGAGGATAAAGTGGCGGTGACTTAGAATTTGAGACGAACAAGAGGGGAAGGAGAAACAGGAAACCGATGAGGACGTTGAAAGGTGGCGAAAATTGGGGAAAGGTTAGAGCAAGAAAGAAGAGAAGGAGGCGAAGAGGGTGGTATATATATGTGTCCCGACATATGAAAAGGTACCATAAGTCGGGTTTGGAGTTATTATGCCTTCACAAACCAGCTAAGTGAGCTGAACATTTTGCTGAAAACCAGATAAAAATTGGATGATAAATGACCGACTTACAAGATAAAACATGGCTTAACACGAGAACTGCACATTTTCGGGAAATTTGTTTTTAAAACACGACACATTTTGTCTAGACAATTCGCACAGAAATCCTTAACTGTTATTCAATGGGCACAATTTATGAGTACCTCGTAATGGTGGCAATCAAATATAACTCAGGTTCAGCCAATATAGCTAAAAATACCAAGAGCTGAAATTTGATAAGATATTCCCCTGACGTCATTATGCGCGATTTCTCGTGAAACCGTACGCCGACTTATGGTACCTTTTCATATGTCGGGACACATATATTATAATATATATTATATATTATATGTAAGTATGAGGAGAGGAGGAGTGTTAAGAGGAAAGTGAGGAAGAGGATGATGAAAACTTACGGGAAATATCTAGAAGAAGAATGAGAAAAGAACAGAGCAGCAATAGGACGTTTTTGAGGAAGGGGAGGAGGAGTAGGAGGAAAAGATTGAAAATGCAGAGATGGAGGAGGAAAGGAAAAGAGGGAGGCGAATGAGAGGGAAACAAACATAGAAGAGGAGGAAGACGATTGGGAGAAAATTATACTGATGCAGTTGCACTAACAACGACCAAACAGAGGTTGGAAGTGAGGAAGAAGAGGAGAGAAATGGAGGAGAAAGATGAGGACGGAGAGGAATAACAGGGTTGTGATCGTCATCTTGGTTAATTGTCTGCATCGTGTTCCTCGCCGTTAACTTCGCCTTTGATCGCCTCGCATCGCCTTGCCTCGCTTTGCCTCGCCTCGCCTCGCCTCGTAGAGCTATCCTAACCTTCCATTGCCTGAGCGACTCCCCTCCTCCCTCGCATCCCATTGCCTCTTGCATCGCTAGTCATCATTCCTGGACTATTGGCCCGTTCTGCCTCCTATCTCGCTTCTCGTTCACTGTCCTTGCTTCCATTGCCTTCTCAAGTATTGCCTCCTTTCCCAATGGCATCCTCTCCTCCAAACCCCCTTTCCACCTGCTTTCCACTTGTTTCTTACTACATCTAGCCCTTGTGGTAAATGTAAATATAGGCTATACATGTATGTAATGTATCATTACGAAGTTTTATATAGCGCCCTTGAAAGTAACCACTCAGGAGCGAAATGGAGAAGCGTTTGTATGTTTGTAAGTGTGTCTATATATTTTGTCGCCGAGGCATTTACGTCATCCTCATATCGTCTTGGCATTGTGTCGCCATGTAGTGTTTGGATTCAGCGGCAGGCGGCGCTCTGCAGCCACGTCTCCTTCCTGTCTTCGATCACCACCTGCGCCTCCTATTACCGTCCATCATCCTTTGCTTTCAAAATCTCGATCGATGCAAAATAAACATGCATTACATAATGTAAATATGTAGGCGCAGCATAAATGTTCAGATACATACGTACATAAAATATGACTGTGTACGGTGTGGTTGTACGATATATTCGCGTACATTGCGTATGTCAATGCTTGAGCCAGATTATTTTGTTAGTGGCTTTATTAGCGTCTAAGAATATTATACATATTGGTATATAAAGACAGTGACGTATAATGATAATAATATTCAGATGCATGTAATATATAGCATTTAAGTGAATGTACAGGTTGCATATAATATATAATTTATATATATAATCATATATATTATATGATTACATGTGTATGCGTTTTGATCATAGCATCATGGGTTGGGACAAAGGGACAGATGTTCAGTGAAGTCTGTTTGAAAGAGCAATCGCGCATGCGTAGTCATCTGTGCGTGCAGAGATTATGCGGAGCAAACCAGAGATGACAGAGGGTAGTCTTCAGACAGATACATGTAGACAGACAGATAGACCGACAGAAAATTAGACACACAGAAAGATAGACGGACAGGCATAATGTGCTGTATGCCCAGGTTGCATTTGAGACATTTCCAGTTAATAGCTTGCGATTTACGTAATGTGTGATGTGGTTCGCCAACCAAGCCTCTCCGGGTTACAAGTACAAATCACTCGCTCGCCTACGCACTCAAATCCACTAGCCAAAACCTAACCACTCACCTACCGACTCAATCGCTCGCTCACTAATTGCGGAAGAGATGGAGAAGTAAACGTGGGAATAGCTAAAGGAGAGCAGGAGGAAGAGGAATGTAGAAGGGAACGGTAGAAATGGAATGGCATTAATTGAAAATGAAGGATTAGAAATACAGAATTAGAAGGAAGTCGAGAAAAGTTGAAAACGGAATGGAAGAAAGAGAAAAGCACTAGGATGAATAGGAATAAGAAAAGGAAGATGTGGGAGAAGAAGTGGAAAAAGAAAAGGAAGGAGATGAGTGAAGGAAACTAAAAAAAGGAGCAGGAATAAGAAGAGAAAGAGGAAGAATAAGAGGGCGAAGAGAGGGAATAAGAAGAGTAGGAAGTGGAGGGCCAAGATGAAGAGATGGAGAACCGAGATCGTCAGACATTTTGTTGGCCAATCTGCAGCTGCAATGCCTTTGGCTATTTGCTGCCAAGGACTGGATGGACGGATGGATGGACTGATTGGTGGATGGGCAAATGGGTGGATGGGTGGATGGATGGGTGAATTGATGGATGGACGGACGGATTGAATGGATGGAAGGAGTGGATGAACTGATGGATTGGCCGGTGGACAGACGGATGTCCTCTTTTGTGAGAATTGATCGTCTGTAGCAAACTGAATTCGAATGCAAATGATTCGGCTGGTCGTCGTTTCTGTCATCTGTCGCTGTACGCTTGGGGCTGGTTAGAGTGAGGTGTGGCATTTGAAGAATGCAGGCAAAGAGGACAAGGCAGAGGATGGCGGTGACGTCCAATTTGTCACTGGATTTGGCAGAAGATTGGTCGTAACTGGATCTGCTGGTTGATCCATTGCAGATTTTGAAATTCTCTCATGTCATGATCGTTCTCAACATCCATTTATACTTAACCGTTTCATTTTGCTTATTCGCTTATGCCTATTCAGTCCTGATTTGGCATTGATTAGTTAGTTGGCAGTGAATTTTGGCACTGGATTTGGCATTGGATTTAGGCATTGAATTTTGGCATTGGATTTTGGTAATGAATTTTGGTAATGAATTTTGGTAATGAATTTTGGTAATGAATTTTGGTATTGAGTTTGTAGTTGGAATAAGAATGACCAATTGCTTTGATATTGAATCTGGCATTTTATTTGACTTTTGATTTTGCTAACGATTTTGCATCCAATTATTGGCCTCGATTTGGTGTTTCTGTTGAATTGTTTTAAATTAAAGTTTTACTTAATTATGACATTGAATTGAGATTACGCGTGACACTGAAACTGTGGCTGTATATTAAATTTAAAGTGGCAGTGGTCGTGAAACTTCAACAGGCACAACAGCTGAAGTTTCTAGGGGGGAGGGGTGAACATGTGGCTAACGTTGACACAGTTGAGACTATTATCACAGAGGTTAAAATTAACGCGCCGTGATAAACTGTCTCTGTCTGTTTTCAGATCGATGACAATTTGATCGATAACTATGACGTCGTCAATTAATTCCGCTTTTTGTCGCCAGAGAAACTACCTGTTGTCCGTCGAGTGGCATCGGCTGCTGCTACTGCTGCTGATTGCTCTCTGCCTCTTCCAGACCCTTGTGCCAGTCATTTCTGCGTCTTCTAACTCATCATCGTCGTCTTCCTCCTCCTCCTCCGAAGATACTTCTTGTCCCAAGGAATGCACTTGCAGCAGAGACAGCGCGACCTTGAATTGCACCCAGGCGGAGCTCGACCGAGTGCCTGACCTTGAAAGGTTATCGGCTGCCGTAACTAACCTGATCCTTGACAGGAATATGATCTCCTCCCTGGGCCCTGATTCGTTCGGACCATCGAACCGTTCCAGTCTACAAGGACTGTCACTTCGCGAGAACAATTTGAGCAACATCAGTGCCAGAGCTTTTGACCCCCTCTCCGGACTGCGCAATCTTTATCTGGACACGAACAAAATCTCCAACATCCCGGCGACCCTCTTCCGCTCTACTCCACAGCTTAAGACCCTCTCCCTGTCCTCGAACCCCATCGGAGGTACTGGTGACTCGGACTGGGAATTCCTTGGTCAACTAGGTTCATCCCTCAAGGATCTTGATGTGAGTTCTACCCACGTAGTCTCGTCAGCCCCTCGCTTACCGCTGGCGTTCTCGTCCCTCAGTGCCCTCGAAGAGCTATCGATGCGGAAGCTCATGAACCTCAACCTGACCTCGGAGTTCTTCCAACCGCTGGCCGACCTTGACCTTCGGACCCTTGACCTGTCCGTCAGCGTCATCAAGAGCGTCGACGAGGAGGCGTTCAGGCCGTTGGAACGCCTTCGGGATCTGGACATGTCGAACGTGATGGTGGACTCGAAGGACTGTTCCAACATATTCTACGGCCTGGCTAACAGTTCCCTGGAAAAGGTCAACCTACAGGGTGTCTTCACTTATGACGAGTACCCCGTTCTGCCCGATCTCTTCCACCATCTCAAGGAAGCCAAGCTCCGCGAGCTGAACTTCGCCGGAAACTACGTGGGCCTTCGAGGGAGGATTCCGTCGAGGCTTTTCCACCCACTCAAGACCCTCCGAAAGTTACATCTGGATGACTGCGATCTGGTTTCGATCCATCGTGACACTTTCCACGGACTACATGAACTCAAGGTAGGCGATGGAACCTGGTGTAAGGTGTGTTCCAGAACACGCGTTTCCTATAATATATATCGTAGCAGAGTCTATATCCTACTAATTTAGATTGGCAAACTTCACTAGACCATGGAACACTCCCAGCCAAACGAGTGAAATGCTCGGCCTATAAGGAAGAGAGACAAGGTTCGAGACTCCACCCAGGCACAACTGTATTGTATCTACAGATGTCTATGGCGCCTCTTCCAGTACAACCCAGTACCAAGTTAGTTTCTTCGCGATTCATAGTTTTCTGTGAGGCGCCCTTGTAGTGGTGTGGCCGCGTTAGGCACCATATAAATTGTCTTCATTATTATTATTATTATTAACCCAAACAAAGGCGCTTCAAGTGCGAAGATCCCCGCGGTAAAAGAAAAGTCTAAAGAATACGGACAGAAGCAGAAGTACACCCAGTTAAAATTAAAAGAGCGAGTCGGAGAGTGGATATCGTTCCAAAGCAAAGGGCCAACAATCCCATTAGCGCTGTATTGGGCAGAAGCCGTCCGAGTATGAGGCACCAAGAGGCCATGTTGGAGTGTTTAAAAACCCTGAACAAGTCCTTCACTGACTAGGGCCTATTGATCAGCGCCGTCGTTGTTCAGGTCGTCTGCGAACTTTTGAGCTTTTAAGGAGGGAAATATAAAAAGAATTTGTATTTTAAAAAATACACTTAATATCCGATCGATCATTACCTATAGTCCTATGACAAGACATGATTGCAATCATGCATACTGTAATGTTTTCTAAATCGAATTAATTTTAACTAGCAGATCATTATAATCATTATCTAGTGTCATCTTCTCCAGTGTTTTCTATTATCATCATCACTGTCAGTTCCTGACGCCCGCCAGTTGGCGGTGATGGGTACGAATAAACGATCTCGACTATCGTGTTCTCAATTACTTGTCAGGTTCAGTGCCCTCGGTGTTAGTCCAAGTGATGTTATAATGTCTTCACTTATGTTGTCTAATGTCTTGGTCTGCCCTTGTTTATGTTTCCTTAGAATCTCGAGTCCATTGTGTGGGATTCTGCCAGCTGGCATTCTCTCTACACGTCCAAAACATGTGAATTTCTCTAACGACGTTTTATAAATTAATCTTATTTATTTAGTTTTAATTCAATCTAGCCTTGCCAAGTCTAGTTTGGTAATGCTTTGTGTAGTCTATTGAATAATCTAGTCAATCGAGTGTAGTGTATTCTATTCAATTGTAGTGTAGTGTATTCTATTCAGTTGTAGTGTAGTGTTTTCTATTCTATTGTAGTGTTTTCTATTCTATTGTAGTGTAGTTTATTCTATTCTATTGTAGTGTAGTGTATTCTATTCAATCGTAGTGTAGTGTATTCTATTCTATTGCTTACATTACACTGTATCACACTGGAGTGTTTCATTCTTTTCGACAGACTCTGACCTTGAGGCGGAATCTCTTGTCCTGCGTCCACGGATCCGACTGTGGCTTCTTGGGTCCAGAGCATGCAATGCGTCACCTGGAATCCCTCGACCTTACCGACAACCGGATCTCGGAGTCCGAGAACACGGTCCACTTTGACGGCGCTAAGTATCCGGTCCTTGGGTCTCTGATCCTGCGTAAGAACCAACTGAGGAGCATCCCCATTACGATGTTTGGTGCCATCAAGAAGCTGACCCACTTGGATCTGTCCGGGAACCCTCTGGAGGACCTTGAAGCTGAAGCATTTTCGCAGCTTGAGTCCTTGACCCACCTGAACCTCGACGGATGTGCTCAGTTGACTCGATTGAGACAGGACGACTTCAAGGGCCTCGTTCAGCTGACCACTCTGAGCATCCGGAATGCTGGACTGATCCACATCCACCACGGTACCCTCGTCCACCTGACTCATCTCGAAGACCTACGGCTCAGGAACAACCATCTCGGCCAGAGCTCGGACGCTGTTGCTAAGGTAACCGGTAGTGTTGCAGCATTGCATAATGTTTTGGGAATGTAGTAATTGGTAAGTTGTGTAGGGTAGAATAAAATAAGATAATAGAACATACCAAATATTCATTTATTCAAATTATATAAGCTTTTTATGGAATAGCTAAAAGCCATTACACATGTGAATTTGTTAGTACCGTAGTCTAGTTTAGTCGAGGAACAGATGTTTAAAATGGGAGCATTAATTAGTTGGCCATTTTCTTGATGGTCAATTCAGTTCCTGGGTTTTGCCCAAGGACCAATATGCACAGGACTGGAAACTCCCTATGTTCCTTCGTGTCACTAGGTTTTGTGCGAAAATCGGGAGCAAGAAATTTTCACATTCTTTTGACATAACAAGCTGATTCGTTGCTTTTTAGTTATGAAGATAAATTGACGAATAAACAGCAACATAAGAATAATACCGTTGGAGGTTTAAAACATCATATTTTCAAATAGAAGCAACATTTAGATTGTGGCGACATTTATGTTTAAGAGTGAAACGCATACACGGAAATTGGACGAGTTCCTCTATTCTAGATTCCTTGGATTTTACGTAAAGAGTTCTGTATAGCACCCGAGGAAATTGACGAATGAAGTTCTTGTCGTCCTAGTTTTTAGCGTTGCGCTAAATCGCTCCGTTTGTTAACTTATTTTGCACTAGGAAGACAAGTATAAGGTATCAGGACATTGCTTACACCGTGTGTAAAGTAGCCAAGAATATTGTGCGTGTAATTTTGTGTATGCGGGCATGTCTATACCTGCATTCGACACCATCGATCACAGCCTTCGTCTTCATCGACTTTTCTCTCGGCGTGGCGTCTCAGGCACTGTTCCACTATGGTTCATTGCTTCTCAGTTGTCCTGCTCCATCTCTGTTAAAGCCTCCAGGCTCCAGCCAGCCACTGCTCGCGACCGACCCCTCGCACTCTCTTGCGGTGTCTCTTAATGACTCCGTCCTGGGTCCACTCCTCTTCATCCTGTATAGTGTATACCATGACACCAAGCCATTTAGTGGAATCCTCCTCTGTTGATCACAATCTTTATGTTTGATGATAAGCACCACTTTATATACTTCTCCGCAAGCTCAATATCCACCTCCAATCACACAATTACTTCAGGTGGTCAACCTGAAGTAATCTCTCAATGGATGTCATCCACGTTCCTACGTCTTAGCCCTTCCCAAACAGAATTCATCGTCCTACGACGCTTCCAAACAAATCAAAATAAATCCCTTACCCTTATATATATTACAGGTAATGTGTGAAACAGGCATTTTGAAAATACAATCGCCCATTTATGGTTAGGATTAGGGTCAGGATTAGGGTTAGTTTAAGTCTAGGGTCAGTGCAGGGTTGGGGTTAGTGTGGGTTTAGCGTTTTACAAATTGCCCAGGCATGTTACAAAAATCCCCGATTTCACACATTGCCTGTAACATATATAATGAATCTATATTCACCAACTCCTCGTCTCTTGCCCTCTCATCAGAATCCGATTACTATGTCAATCTCGATATAACTTTCGATACACGTTTCTCCTTATCTAATAACATCTTCAGCATCTCTGATTCGACGCAGCGCTCGTGGATAATATAGTCTCCTGCTTTTGACTTTCGAATGGCGCTTTATAAGTTAGGAGGTTACGATTACGATTATGAAATGTGACTATAGTTTGGCCTAGTGCAAGTCACATATAATTTTAACTGCGTCATGTTCTAAGGAAAGCTTGTGAGGTTTCGGACTAGGAATACCAGAGCACGGGGCGGACAGTGGTAGAGCTTTAGCATAGTGTGGTTAATAGAGCGTTGGTTAATAATTCGACGCAAGTGGCGGACCTGGCGAACATCGTGGTACTATATTCTACAATCCGAGCAAACCCAACTAGTCAAACCGGTTATGACGAGTACAAGCACACTGACCGTCCACTGTCGGTGGGAGTATTGATCATCAGCTCAAATATGCCATGAGTAAGAAAATCAAGTGGCTAGTACTGCTTACCCATGTCTGCATCAGGGCTGTTAAGGAACTGCTCTTCTTCCCTTTCCTCTTCCCTTTCCTCCTCATTCACTTGCACGTCATTCTCAGCCTCCTCAACCTCAACCTCAATCTCATTCAATCAATCAACAATTTTTGTTGTTTCTGACGCTGCTGACATTGGATCCATCAATCAAGTGATTGATTCCTCAGCGGATCAATGATTTAAGAATGAGCGCATGAACGAACGAATGCAAATGGATGATGCTTCTGATTTCCGTGTTTTCTATTCTTAACCCAGCTCGTCCTCAAGAAGTCGAGTCTCAAGTATCTTGACCTTGGCGAGAACGACCTGACCTCGATACCCCGCGGTCTTCTATCAAACAGTTTCCACCTGCGCCGTCTCTACCTGGACGATAACCGCCTGTCAGACTGCCGGCCGCTGGCGATGACTTCCGGTGGACTGGCCCAGCTCGAGGTCCTCGACCTCTCGTACAACGACCTCGTCGATCCAGACGAGACGTGCTTTCGCGGATTGAACGGGCTCCGCACCGTCGACCTCTCGGCGAACCCCTACTACTGCACCTGCCGTACCCAGGACCTATCCAAGTGGTTGCGAGGCAGCGGCTGGGCCCTGGCGATGGAGGACGAGTACGTCTGCGCGGCTCCTGAGCCCCTGGCAGGAAAGAACATTTTCCAGCTGGGCCTCGGAACCTTCGACTGTTACTGGAAGTACGGCGTCCTCTGTGGGCTACTCGTCGGCCTCCTAGCGATCGCCGGTGTCGTCATTCTCGTTCTCTGTTTTCGGCAGGGTCGTTCATCGCATGGTATCACCGTGTGCAACGGAGTTGGAGCGGGAGAGAGCGGCAACGCGTCCGCGGGGAACGCAGTGCCAGGCTGCGCCGTCTTCGGTAAGTCTGCCCCTTACGCACCGCTCGAGGAAGAGGAAACGACGACGCACACGGTCGGAGCTGACGGGCTGGATGCGCCGACCAATGGCGTCCACCGAGCCGGACGAAACGGCCAATCAGCGGCCAGTCAGCCGCCGCCGCCGCGACACCTTGCGAGTGCAGGGGCGACGTCGTTGGCAAAGAAGCCGTCCAAGTGTAACGGGTTCAGTAGAGGGAAGACGCGGAAGCAGCAGGGGGCATCGCCGGGTGATGATGCGGCGATGCAGACTCGTGCCTTGGTCCACGCCCAAGGGGACGACGACCACTGCCAGGGAAGTCCGTGCTTGCTGTCCGCCACGACAACGAACGAAGTGGACAGCTCTGCGGAACAGCTCGAAGATACCACTGTATGTTGAGATGGACAACCGTATAAATTGTATAGAGTGTAATCAATTGACTGTATTAATATGCGCCAGATTTAGTCTAATGATCGCCCATTCCCCTTGGGTAATTGTCTTCTATGTAGGCTACGCTCCATTGACTTTGTTTAATTGCGTCTTTGTACTTGAACATCGTTCCTACTGCGTCCTGTTAATTGACTGTATTCTTATAGCTGTCGGTTAATAGAACATTGATTCTCCATTGTTGATCAACTTTGTTCTATTAGCTGTCTGTTAATAGAACATTGATCATCCTCTGTTCGGCTTGATCGGCTTTGTTCGTCAGTTAATAGAACAATGAACTCCTCTATTGTGTTGATTTGCTCTGTTTGTGTCAAATATTCCTTTTTCGATCACATTCACGACATCAAAACAGCGTTACCCAATTTCATCATTCTTCCGTTGAACGACCAAGGTTATTTTTATTGATATCGCTTGCATGTGACTCATCTAGCGAATGTAATGAAACTTGTTGACTGATTCTGTACATGCGATTCTTCTAGCAAATACAATCATATTGATATCGATATATATACGATATGTGACCTCGACTCCCTGGAGCATTATGAACTGACAAGGAAGAGCTACAGAGAAACTCTATGTAGGCCTAAGTTTATAGAGCTATTATAAGCTCGTAATTAATTATAAACACTGAAAACAGTCAGAAACAGCTTCCGGTCCACTGTTCCGGTTCCACTGTTCCAATTCCACTGTTCCAATTCCACTGTTTCGCACAATTGATGACAGGTTTGAGGCTGCCCATTGCATTTTCTACAACTTGATTTTTTTATTTCTGCACAGGTGCACGATACGTTATTTGATTTTATTTAAGATTCTGTTTGCCTAATTAAGAGAATTGTTGACCTTAGGCAAGGCCATTATATTCAGTTTGTACACGTAGCTTTAATATCATCGATTCGGCGTGGTCATTGCTTTGGCCGCGCCCTATGACTTGTTGAAATTTGCTGTTCGCGTGATTAAAAATTTTATTAAACAGTTTTAAGCATTATACAAAGCGCAAATTAAAACGTGACTTAGGCTTCCACTGTGATAAAAAAAATTGCACTTAAACGTTAAACCGGAATTGAAAACGCAGCGTTTCTTCATAGACTGCTACTACGGCCCTATAAGATCCGATATATAAATAAATATGTGCATATATGTCTTTCCTTCGTCAGGTCACCACTACAGTTATCATGCAATTTTAACTTTACCACCACCCATCGCGTGGTAGTACCAGTCTGAAGTTTGGAATAAAGGGAGGGCGATGTTAGTCATCTAGATCAGATAGTGAGAGATCAGGCCTATATGAATAGGAAGTTACGATACATGCATCGCTCCCTACAGACAAATTCGTTGATTCGATCAATCGGTCAATCAATCAATCAATCGGTGGATCAATCAATTTGACAGATCGCAATCAAACACATTGTCACAGTCTTACTGATCACAGAGTCGGCGAATTGAAAGAATCAGGTTAGTAAAGTAAGTAATTAACGGATGGGGGTGTATGTTGAATGTAGTATTTAATAGATGTTTTTATGATTATTAATATTAATAGATGTAATAATTAATAGATGTCTTTGTTACGTACGGGATACAATTACGATAATTCTTGGCTGGGAGGAAAAGGGCGCGTGCTTTCGGCCTTAGCATAGCGCAGAGCGGCTGGGGATCGACATGGTGAAAGGTGTCCATTCAGAGTGTGTCTTCTACTATTTACATAACTGAATTATAAGCAACATCAGCTCCATCCTATTCGTCTGCGTACAACGTGCGTACACGCCTATACATACACGCACACACCTACACACCCACACACACTGTGACACACCTACATACACTCCTATATATAAACACACACACATAATAATTAACTAGGCCCTATAGAGAGCTGACCAAACTTAAAGACTTTGGTCACTTTGGTCACTGTGACCAAACTTAAAGAGTTTGGTCACACACACACACACACACACACACACGCACACACACATGGTCACACACATAAATATTGTGTGTGTGTTTGTGTGTTATTATGTATGTATATCCGTCCAGTCCAAGTCTGTGGAGTAATCTTGGTCCAATCGTCGCCCCAACAGTCAGCCGAGCTAAGCAGCCTATCCTAACTCCTAACCTTGGTCAGCTCTCTATATTGCCTAGTCTAAGTGCACGCTTGTGTACAACACGTGTGGCGTTAATTTTTAAATGCAGCAGTGGCAGTCGAAACTTATATACCATAGGACGTACGGTAAGGAAGAGTTGGTTAGAATAAATTATTATTCCGCAAAGAAACACAGTAGATGTTGATGTGCTGTTAGGCTGTACAAAGAAGAAATATTTGTACACTACGTGCTGTGCCGGTCAATTTCAATTAAATGATTCTTGTTACAAGATTTATTTTCGCAGTGGCAAGGGCAAGCGAAAGTGGAGTGAATTAACTAGCTAGAAAAGTGTGCTGACATTTATTTAGTGATAGCGCAGGGCAGTGTTGTATGCAAGACTTGAAACTTCCAAGACCAAGACGAGACCGAGACAGTGAGGTTCCGAGACCGAGACACTAGGTTCAGGACAGTACGAGACAGTACGAGACAGTAAAGGACAAGTGATCTTATATAAAAGGCTGTAAAATACTAATGTAGGCCTATCAGTTTCTGGAATAAAGTTCATTTGTAATTTCAATTTGAGGTTTGTAATGTGTATAGTACCAACTCCCGAGAACAGTTTTCATATTGCCGCGTTTTATCTTTTTCGTTATCTCTTCTTCTGCCCATCTTCTGAATAGTATAAAGAAAGCCTTTTTAGACACCTCTGAAATATTCTAGACGATTTTAAACAAGAAAATTCGATACCAAGAGTACTACCAAATTAAATTATTATTTGCGCTAACCTTTACTCAATCTGAGAAACTCAAAAGCTGTTCCGATCGTTTCGATTATGGTGGTTTTACACATTTATTGTTTTGTCAATAACTTCAAATTGCGTAAACTTCAGTTTCAGGTTATCTCTCAGACATTTCCCCTTCTCTAAGATAAATGAATTGATTTCAGTATCATGCGAATCGCGCGTTAACCAGAACTACCGTTTCTCGTAGATCCCGGTTTCAGTTTCTAGCGCAAGACTGTGTATACAATTAACGCGAAATTTATCAATACCGCTTGTTCGAGACAGAGCAAGACTTACTTCGATATAGTTTCTAAGAATTCGAGATATTACCGTGAGACCGAGACCGGGACAATAGGCCTCCCGAGACCGAGACACTAAAAAACTGTCTCGAGACTGAGACACTGTCTCGAGACCATACATCTCTGGCGCAGGAATAAGAAACCACAAATAGAATTGACTGTTGGATCGGTCTAAGAAGCTACGAAGATGACAGACGGGTGAATTATGTCTACGATTGACAGGTGAATAATGTCTACGATTGACAGGTGAATTATGTCTACGATTGACAGGTGGATTATGTCTACGATTGACAGGTGAAGTGCGAATTGAATCTACGTGTCGCTGTTTACTGTTCGAATCTGCGATTACTTTTAGACATCACTGACCAGGTATACGGCTAAACTTTCCCTTCTGGCAAATATTGCACAAATTAATTAAACAAGTGAGAGTAAAAACATGGGTATTTCGGGACTCCCTTTTATTGACTAGGTAATCTAGTAGATGGCGCAATCGATCCATTTAGACCTACTTAAGAGATCAGTCGTGATGTAAACCTGCCAGAGTGGAGCTCGTCAATGAGGACTCGTTCGATTGGGTAAACGATATTTAATTTTGTCCATTTTTTGGTCATTTTTAAGCAATTTTTGAGTTATGTCCGTACAAATTGGAAACATTACGTTGTCATTCAAGCGTGACATGTGTGCAAAATTTTCGCTCTGTGGGTCGACTGGAACATACGGAAAAAGAGTTGAAAGAATCCGACGAACCGATTGTCCGACGATTCATGACAAACTTTACGCAAACCAAGTTAAATAAAAGAGGGTAGAATGGAACACAGGGTATGCGAAAGGAGGAGGATGGGAGGGAAGGAAAGAGGAAGAGGAGGTAACGAACAACAGATCGAGGTAAGGTGCAGAGGAAATTTCTGAAATGAACTGAAGGTAAGTGACTTTTATTTTGAGGCGATATTAAAGAATTTAGAAAATGGGGTTTGAAAATAGTCAGCAAGGGAAGAGAAACGAAAGGAATGGTCAAAAGTAATATCAAGGCAGAATGAGTAAGTAAGGTGCAGCGCAGAGAAAATCGTCCGATGATTAGCAGCGTGGGATGTATGACGTAATGGAGCCTTGCATGGCTGCCGACGGTTAAATTCAGCTCCTGTAAAAACTTATCATTCGTTCATACTGTACTTGTAATCACACTGCGGTTTGTCAGTTTTGAACTAAACACGAATATTATTTAATGCAGATCTTAATTGCTATTATTATTGGTAGTAGTAGGCTTAGTAGCAGATTGTAATTATTAGCAGGCCTAGTAGTGTGGCGGACAGGCCACAAGGCTTGAATGAATGATTTATTTAAATAATCGGCTCGCCATAGCGTTATTTTACGTATATTTTTTTACAGTGTTGCGTATAGGAAGGAAGACCGATCGGCGGTTTTTTATTGAGTGCATAGCTTGCAGACGCATGAATTGGCTTGAGTATAGCCTGACATGCGGTGCATCGCTATATATGTGGAGCAGTGGTTCGTACTGCTTCATACGTAGAGTGGTTCTCGTACCGCTCCAGGGATCGTTGAGTGTTGCCATATAAATACGACCTCTAGTGACAGCCGCTCTCGCGGTCAGGCTGGTGCTGCTTTTCGCTGATCTGGTGGGGTGGGCCCCTCTGCCGTCGATCGCAAGACGGACCGTGCCCTGATCGTAGGAGTCAACAGGCTGACAGAGAAAGACCGATCGTGAGAAATGCTCACAGGTCTGGTTACCGTTCGAGAGTGCGTAAAGACCCGATCGAGGGAAATAAATGAATGAATGACAGGTCTGTTCGGAAATACGGGGAAGATGGTGACCCCGTTGGTGGCCGTGAGTGATACAGACTGGGTGAGTCCCAGAAGGGACCGACGCATATATCGAGAGAGACCTCGGCGGCCGACCGAGAGATAGACTGGGAAAAATCCCCGACCGTGCAGACCGTGGGAGTTCTGGTGGCCGAGAAATAGTCTTGTTGGCTAACTTGATCGGTCATAGTTACTCCTCGAGAATACCAGCCGGTTGTCGGATACGTGACCACGTCGGTGGCCGTGAGAAATAGAGATCGGGTAAAGCCCCGAGCAACCGAACGCTACATCGAGACAGATTTATGGCGACTGTTGAGACAATTTACGGGAAGAATTCCCCAGTGTACACGTTGGTTAAAAGACGGGGAGGGCGGACCCGTGAAGCAGTTGGAAACAGACTGAGAGCTACCGGAGAAGCCGTTGACAAATACTGGAAAACATGAATACATTCGATAAATACGGGGAGGGTGACCCCATTGGTGCGTTCGATACAGGGAAAGTTCCCTTTGGTGCCGAAAACCTGATCAATTGTGGGCGTCTCCGCATATTCTTTCTATTTACGGTTTTCCGTAAATATCTATGCTTGGCTACCTAACGGTGGTCATACTTACTCCTCCCGTTTACCAGCAATCTGTTGATTTGCGTGTCTGATCGCAATGTCTTAGGTCGCGGTTTCCCCGCGTATCTTTACTTGAGTTACTAAACGTAATATCTGTACTTGCGGTGTCCCCGCAGTATGTCTTCTTTATTGTCTTGCGATCTTTCGGTAAATCTTCTTGTTGGCTAATTAGGTCGGTCACAACCTCTCGTTTTCCAGAAATCTATTCACTTGTGTGTCTAGTTGCAATATCTTGGCTCGCGGTTTCCCCGCGAGGCGTCTACTAATTTCTTCTTGTAGATCTAACTACATAATCTCTTTTCGAGGACTTCCTCGAAAGATCTGCCAGTGATTCGTTCCAGTGTATAAGAGACAGAGTACAATTGCTTCAGAGAAAGTGATTATAATAATACAGGTCTGTGTGAAACACAGAGGTAACGTGGTGACACTTACCTCAGTTGGCTGTGAGAGAATCGAGTGTGAGAAACGAGAGTTTGTGCATTACCGTTGGCCAGATCTCTAGGTGACGAATACAAATATGTTCCTACGATGGGATGAATAAATGCAGTCGATGAGAGTTAAAGACATGTGAGAGTCTGGGTGATCGGATATTAAAGTATATGACAGATGCAAGCAGGCCGAGGAATATACTTGTTGGCTACCTAGTTCGGTCATAGATACTCCTCCCGTTTTCCCCAGGTTGTCGGAGACATGAAAATTCGGGTGGCCGCAAGAAATACAAGCCGAGTAGATTCCCGCAATAGCAGCCGTACAAACTGAGAGAGCTGCCGGTGGAGCGTTGGCACATACGGGGAAAGTTCCCCACTGAATACGCTCGATAGAAATATCGGGGAAATTCCCTAAGGACCCGCTGGAATTACACGTGGAGGGTGAACACGTTAGAAGAGCACGTGATAAACAAGAGAAAACACTGATGCCGATTGATACTTTCAGGTTACTAGTCAAGTAACTCTTCTTGATGGCTTTATAGTCGTTCGATAGATACTCTTGTTTGTTACCTACGTTGGTCATAGTTACTCCTCCCGGTTTCCCGAGTATCAGAATATATTACGGTGTTGGCGGACAATTGCCAACGCAGAGGACGGTCAATCGTGTGCCTGATAACTTATGCGTGTGAGGCCAGTATGCCACACACGGAAATGGGCCAAGAGGCCGACGTGAAAGTCTGGGCAGTCGGAAACCCAGGGTAAAGATAGTAAGCAGACCAAGAATTGATCGATGCGTAAATATTACTGTTGGCTACCTACGTTGGTCATAGATACTCCTCCCGTTTTCCCGAAGAGTATCTACTCGAAGTGATCGATACGAGTACGTTTGGGTAATCGGGTACCCAGGTGAATACATGGTTGTTTGTCGTCACACACAGTTCTGAGAGCTGACTAAAGTGCGAGGTCGGGCCCCCTCGTGCGTAGGTCGGATCGAAGATCTGTGTGCAGATAGCGAAGGTTATAGACAGAAGACCTTCGCTATCAGTGTCCGTGAATACTATGCCAGTGTCATTTATTATCGAAGCAGAATATATCAGTGTTGGTGGGTAACTTCTAACACAGAGGACCGGAACGTAGTCAGTCAAATGTGCATGACAAAATATACGTGTGCGGCCGTTTATGCCATACACGGAAATAGATCGAGAGATACGTGTTGAGCAGAAGACGTGATAGCTAAGTGTCTAGCATGATATGACGAAGTGCTGTGAGACTGGTGTGTCTAGGACGACAGAGGTTAGAGAGTTGGGGACAGTAATGTCTAAGAGTATAAGACGTTGGATTTAGTTACCGATAGTTGTATAGGCCGAAATGGCTTATGGACTTGTTTCAAATATGTCTGAACCTCGTAAATTAAGAGAACGTTTGGTGTCCCTAAATGGCGATAGTTTCTGAGTCACAAGATGCTGAACGGTACGACATCAGGTAGAGGAAGACGAGGCTAGTAGCTTGGAAGGTATGCAAGGCGAGGAAGACTCCTGCCGGTATGATTATGAACCCTGTTTTGAGTACGGCCATCCTCAGAACGTTGCCCATCCGGCGACCGCGGACTAGGCAGAGTCAGACCTCGTTACTAATTCGAGCCGTGTTACCTTTCTTGGAGAAGAAACCCGTCCCTAATCTTGCCTGGTGATAGTGAACATCCTGGTAGATATAGAGAGTAACCATTAGCATTGAGATTTGGTAAGAAAGTGACTCGGGCGATTTCAGACGTGTTCGCAAGCTGGAGTCGACACCGTCCGTTAGCGCTAGGCAGGCGCTCGGGCGGCAGAACGCCACAGCTGCTTGTATTTGTCAGATAATTATGGGTCTTTTCATGTATTATTTTAATCTCCAATGCCTGGATGGAATCATGTCGTCATACCTCATTCATGCATTCTGATGATTTATATAGCGCCCCTTTACTGTACTGGCCCGTCTGTATGGAACAATCTGTCTGCTGATATTCGTACGCTGCGTATTCCGGGTACTTTATATTTATTCAAAAAGTCGTTGCGCAAAGAACTGACAGAACGATAGCAGATATGATTCTCTAATATGACATAATATCTTGTGCATGGTATCATTGTTCTACTTTCTGTCAATTTTTTCGTATTTTCACTGTTTTTCTTTTATATTTTGCCTTTTTGTTTCATTTAACTGCGTTTACGTTTGCTGTTTGACAATAATTGTCCATGATGCATTCTAGGTGAAGCAACACTGTCCCCGATTAAATCTACTATAGTTTCAGTGTTGCTCACCTCGCTTCTAGTTAAGAGTTCCTTAGTTAAGATTCATGCTTGTACAATTGATTTTTCTGGGTGTAAACATCCGCTTTGATGTTTGATTCTGAAGTCACTATTTCTACTTTATTTGCCTTTATCTAATTAGGCGACCAAACTTAGCGGGACTATTGTCCTTTCTGGGTCCCTTCCCTTGTTGTTGCTTATTGACGAATATTAATTGTTATTACATTTTGATTTCATTGGCTGCAATAAAATGAATTGAATTGAATTCAAAAATGGGCAATCTCACTTGAATAGAAAGTGCACTTCTCTGATAGGTCCGCTAAAGTACAACTTGCAAGCACACCTATTCGTACGTAAAAATGGGCCTATTCATACAAACATAGTAGTAATACTCCCGCAAGTACCCAGTCTAGAGCAATTTTTAAACTAGGCAGCTTCATTATGCGAGGCAAGGCTTCAAGCGATAGCGCTACGTAAAGTGCATGCCCAAGAATTCCAAAAGAAAACGACACATCTGACGAATTTCTCTAGAAGAGGTGCTATGTAAATATGTGATTACGTCACGATGCAATACAAACCAGCACGTCAAACGTATACGCATCACCTTCATCTTTTTCCTTTCTACTCTGATGAGGATGGTCGCGTGATATGCTGGCTGACGATAGGTGGGGTGGTGTCCGGGGTCTGCAGAGGTGATAAGAAACGCCACCTGGTGACCCCAAAGGAAGATGATCGTCTACAGTCGGCGCTTTACATCATTTAGGTAGAGACGATTTTCGTCGATAGAGGCGCCACGCTCGTGCGCGGATGCTGTTAACGAAGCTGGTGATCTACGATTAACCTTACCTGTGTGTTCTTGTCTTTCTCCCTGCTTGCCATTATGCCCGTCTCGTTGTCTGTCTTCTTGTATGTCTTATTGACCGCATCCTTGTCTGTTTACTTGTTTGTATTATATGTCTTACTTCTTTGTTTGTCTAGTTGTCTATTGTATTGTGTTTATTTTATTAGGGTCATTTCCCGGGTCTTAATAGGTCATTGCCCTGGTCAAAAAGGGTCAATGCCCTGGAATCTGCGTGATCTTACTAGCAAAATAAAGAGCCGCTGGAAATAGAATAGCACTTAAAGAGTCATTGCCCTGGTCATTAAGGGTCATTGCCCGGGAACACTGGAAATAGAATAGTTATATACAGGGTGGGCCAGAAAAGTAAACCCCTACGATTATTTGCTCATATTACGGCCATAAGTTGAAAATTTTATGACCCACCCTGTATATAATATATATATATATATATATATATATATATATATATATATAGTATATAATATACGCTAAAGTTAAAACATGGTTTCGGTCGGTCACTGGTGTTACTATCACCATTTTGTGTCTGCCTGCTTGCTTTCTACTTTGCTGTATTCTCGAGATTGCTTCGTCACACACATCCCTCTTTTTCGTCTTTTATGTTTTTCTTGTTCTTGATCTCTTCTACATCTTCATTTTCGCCTACCCGTTTCTACTTCATTTTGCAAATGCAATTAAGTCATCTTCTCTATTTCCCAAACTTCTCCTCTTACTATTGTTGCTATTCATACCTCTTCTTCTTCTTCTTCTTCTTCTTGTTTTATTGTTGCGCTATAGACCTAGGGGACTTAAGCGGCTTACCAGGACAGCTTTCCCCTAGAGCCAGTGGAGTATTATTATTACAGCACTCTGCGAACGAAAACTTAACTGTCAGCAAACTAGTCGACTCTGTCCACTACTAAACTGCACTGTCTGCAACGAAACTGCACTGTCGCCAAGCGAACTGAACTGTCTGCAACGAATCGTACGGACGGCGAGCGGAACTGTCTTCGACGAACGGACTGGACTGTCTTTTCTGTCGACTTTCCTTTCTTCTTCTTGCTTTGCTATTGAAGACTGCTGCACTCTCGAAGACTGCGGTGACTCCCTGGTTGACTTCAGAGGACTCGACTCTCTCGAAGGCACGACTCGCTCTGCTCGACGAATGAAGACTCTCCTTTCGCTTTCCTGCTGAAGACTCTCTTGACGCCTGAATACTCGACGACTGAAGACTCGACCGACGAACAAAGCAGGCACAGGCTTTTTATAGGCCATGCTGATACTGCTGATACTGACCGATACTGGATGAAAATTATTTGGTTTGGAGTGAATCGAATATTCAAGAAAAACGTTGGACAAAGCCTTGGGAAAATGCTGATTACAAACTCGATCATATCTTTGAAATAAAGTGAGCGCAGAGGTTGGCCCAGCCCGGAGGTCGGCCCAGCCCGGAAGTCGGCCCAGCCCGGAAGTCGGCCCATCCCGGGGCTCGGCCCAGCCCGGGGCTCGGCCCAGCCCGGAGGTCGGCCCAGGCCGGGGCTCGGCCGAGCCCGGAGGTTGGCCCAGCCAGAGGGTCGGCCCAGTCCGAGGTTGGCTGAGCCACGGAGGTCGGCCCAGCCCGAGGTTGGCGGAGGCGCGAATGTTGGCCCCGCCCGAGGTTGGCTGAGGCACAGAGGTCGGCCCATCTCGGAGTTTGGCTCAGCCCGGAGGTTGACTCAGCCCGAGGTTGGCTGAGGCACGGAGGTTGGGTCAGCCCGAAGTTGGCGGGGGCGCGAAGGTTAGCTCAGCCCGAGGTTGACGGAGGCACGGAGGTCGGCCCAGCCCTGAGGTTAGCTGAAAATATTTTATGCAAGATTGTGATGGCACTAAGTCCACACCGACACTGGACGAAAATTATGTGGTTTGGAGTGAATAGAATATTCAAAAAAACGTTGGACAGAGCCTTGAGAAATGCTGATTACAAACTACTCGATCATATCTCTGAAATTAAGTGAGCGAATGAAAACATTTTTGCACAATAGTGATGGCACTAAGCCACACAGATGTTGGATGAAAATTATTTGGTTTAGAGCAAGTCGAATTTTCAAGTAAAAACACTGGACTAACTTATTTAAGGCCTCGTGAAAATTCGAAATACAAAATCGATCATCTCTCTGAAGCTAAATGAACAAATGAAAATATCTTTACAGAATTGGAGGAGGAGGATGAGAAGGAGAAGGAGGAGGAAGAAGAGTAGGAGGTGGAGGAGGAGAAGAAGGAGGACGAGGCCGATGGCGATGACGATGGGAAGGAGGAGGATAAGGATGAGGAGAGATCGCTCTTCTAAAGCGGCCCGTTGAGCCTTCAGTAGGAAGTGTTAGCGACTTCATGTTCATAGTCTCGGCAAGTGTGGACAGCTGTCAACTCGTAACCATGGCCCGCCATTATATCGAGGAGCGTGATTACGTCAATGTGGGCTGCTGCAAGATTTCGGGGATGTGTGCGAACGCATGTCAGCCGCTCAAGTGTACGAGTCGATCAGGCATGACTGTTAAAGAATGTATCTAAGGCGTGATGATCCGGACCTGTCGGCGTCTTAAGTAGTGCTTAACGGTGCTAGATGTCGCCCCAGAACGATGCGGCTTCTCAGACAGAGATCCGCTATAACCCGAACTGAGTAAAGACCTGTATGCATAGGCCTAGACTGTAGAAGATAGACACGAAAGGCGTAGGCCTGCGACTCATCGTCTCTTTATGATTTCTTTTCTTTAGAAAGTGGAAAGTCATCATTGTTCATCGATCCAAGCAACAGAAGCTCTGATGCCTTAATGATGACGATGACGATGGCGATGGATTATTAAGGTATCAGACGGCACACATAAATGAAACGACACTCCTCGATTTCACGAGAGCAGACTGGAGCAGGTGGATACGCTTCAATATTTGGGATCATTGATAACAGAAAATGCAGAGTGTAGCAGAGAGATAAGAGGAAGGATGGCAAGAGGACAAAGTGTTCAGATAGGGATGAAGAAAATATGGAGGAGTCGCAGCATAAAGTTAACCACCAAAGTGAGACTAATGAAAGCATTGGTATGGCCGGTGTTTACTTATGACTGCGAGAGTTGGACCATCAAGAAAAGAGATGAAGAAAGAATTGAAGCTTTTGAGATGAAATGTATAAGACAGATTCTAAGGGTATCATGGACTAAAAAAACAAGCGATTGGGTATTGTAGAAAGCAGACATGGAACGAGAGCCACTTAATCTGATAAAAGGAGGAAATTAACATACTTTGGACATGTGATGAGAAAAGAGGGAAATTGTCTAGAAGAAGAAATCATGCAAGGCACTACACCGGGAGCAAGAAAACGAGGAAGACCAAAGACACAATGGAGAGACAATGTGGAAAAATGGACCGGTAGACCACTTGACAACTTACTAAAGAAGACGAGAGCAGGAAGAGATGGAGTAGACTTGTTCATGAAGCGACCAACCCTCGGATCGAGGATGGTTAAGACAAGCCAAGACAATTTCAATAACTCAATTAAATTATTACCCATCACTGGCGTTAACGGGCATCGACAAAAAGGTCGTCTGTGTGTTCATTGCCGCCAGTCATGCACTTCCGAACTGTAGCGAGTGTGACAATTCGAAGTTGTGTTTAACCTGTTCTGATAATATTTTTTTCTTTATTCGATTGTACAAGAAGTGTTGACGCGGTCTTCGATAATTCGACGTGAAGTTCTTCATTTAGACCTACTGTGGTGATTATTGAAGCATACTACAACCGTGCAAATCTAACGTTGGAGTAGCGTGCTCTAGGGATTAATTCGTGCCCTTGAATTTGCCCTGGATTGTCGTTTCGCCCATGTCAATCGAATACGGTAAACCGGAAAAAGGAACACTGCCTATAATTGACTAAATCTTTGTTGTAGGTTTGTTGTGATGAAGACCTGGTACTGGGCCCTGATGCCTTCAATGCCAAGCTATCCTAATGCTCCCAAGTGCTGAGAGGGCTATAGAAATATTCGACACCGTTTCCGCGCAGTTTATTTCTACCAAAACATTACTAATGCGAATGGATTGTAAGCAGAGCCCACATTCAGTGGGTATATCCATTTCTTTGTTTTCAGAAGTGTATCTTTTTCGGCCAGTCTCTCATTTTCCATCAGTACTTCATTTGTAGGTGGGAGAATGTTTCCCACGGCGTTCTGATTATACAGCTGGGTATTATGAAGTTCACGGCGAATCATTCATAGTTAGGTCGGTCGCAAAGAAATCTTCTGTCGCTCTGCTTTGACCTCTTGACCTTTGCATCAACGAACAAGCACGCAAACCACTGGGGATGACTGGATGACTGGGGCGTCTGTCGCTTACTACATTTCAAAGCACTCGAACGCCCTCTTTGTGATCGTCTGCTTTCCTATCTTTTTCTGTTTATATCTGTATCTACACTCCAATCTGTTTTTTTGTCCGTCGGTCTGTCTGTCTGTCTGTCTGTCTCCCTGTTCGTCTATCTGCTTGCATATATGTCTGTTTACCTGACTGTCTATCTCTCTATATATATGTATGTATGTCTAGCTGCATGTCAGTGAAAACTTTATAAGATTATGCATATTTCTCTCTGTCTGTCTCTGTCTCTGTCTTACTCTCTGTCTCTGTCTTACTCTCTGTCTCTGTCTCTATTGTCTCTCTCTCTCTCTCTCTCTCTCTCTCTCACGCATTGTCTGTCTCTGTCTTTCTGTCCCTGAATATCTATCTGTCTGTCTAATCTTACGTGTCCCTGTTTGTCTCCAATTTTTATATTTGTCTCCTTGTCATTTTGGCTGCAGCGTTGAATGTCCATGTCGCGCAAACGTGACCGCTTTGATGATCGGCTGGCTTTCCGCTCCCATAGGTTTTGCTCTTCGACACGAAATCCTTGCACTCCCCTCGCTCCCATTGGTTTTTCCAATGGTTGCTCAGGTAAAAATCGGCAAACGGCAGCCCAAGGGGGCGCATTGGCCCTGGCACAACCCTGCAATAAAATAAGATTTTATACCCGATACATTTTTCTATCTAATCAACTGATATGAACAGCGTAATTCGTCCGTATAATAAATCAACACGCGTCGAGTGACATGACTCAGTGGCGGCTCTATGTTTCTCGATCAGAGGGGCAAAGGGGGGCCGAGGTCCCGGGATGGGGGGGATTGGATACCCGAATTTGCCGATACTGAGAGAGCTCTAGGTATAGCTCCACATCGACCAGATACATGCATATGCATTATAGAGCAACATGAATTCTTCACATCAACAAAGTAGATACTTTTTAATAGAATGACTTTATTTAAAAGTAAAGCATTAACTGTGCACATTACATACACTTAATGAAAAGCAAGTTTATAATTGTCGTGTCAAGAGTCAAACTGATCCACAAAGTAATGGACTGTGCACGAACAGATACAATCGACAACATTGTCAAACTACTTAGACGAATATCAGACATAGCGTTTTTTAGATATGTGTTAATTAATTTCAGAGCAGAAAGGCTTTTCCGACAAGCTGTTAATGTCACTGGTAAAACAAAATGGCTATGTTCGACATTCTGTGCATTTCATGAAAAGCAAGTTTGTATGGTTCCAGAAAGAAGCCAGAACTATCGTTGTGGTCATATTAGTTGCTCATAAGCTTGAATGCGTTAGCATTCGCACAACTTGGGGAATGGTTAAGTTCATGGTTAAGGTCTTCAACATTACTGTCCTTACAAAAGTGCAAAAGACGCAACGTATCATTATAATAATATTTCAAGAAAAACATTTGTTTTGGCATAACTGCTTGTCATAGCAATAAGTGAATGGCCAGAGAATCGTCTATCTAGTTCAGAAATGTGCTGCCTAAAAGTGGCCTATGTGTTCACTTGAGAACGTTGTTCCACTGCTTCATCAACTGTCTAGCTAGAAAAACGGATAGGCATTAAGCGGATAGTCGGACACGTTGCTTAGTTAATACTGGGTCAATTCAACAATTCTTATTTTAATCTTCTCCCTTTACAAAGATCCCCGTTGCTCTTGCTGCGACTGGTATCCTTTGTCCCATCAACGAGGATTGCAAACTATATAGATTCCTTGACATCTTCCATTGTCTGATCCCTGGTCATATCTATCATTAAAAATTCAAAGCAAGTAAGTAAGTAATTATGTGAGAATGTTCCAAAAAATAATTTTAGATTTCGTAATGCAAGTTAGTACTTCGTGCCTTTGAAAATGACCCGGAAAAATAATTCTGAATAACATCATGCGTCATACCTTAGCAAGTAAATTTTAAATCTAAATGACACCATATTTCACAGCACATCTGGAAAAATCTGGGGGCCAGTGGTAAGGCCACGAGCTCAGTTGGGGGGCCATGGCCCCTGGCCCCCTCTGTTGGAGCCGCCACTGACATGGCTGTCGTATAAGCGCCCTTGTAGCGGCATGGCTGGGCTAAAATTGCGTTGGAGAACCCGTGTGGAAATTCTATGGGTGTGGGAAAGTTGATATCAACCTGAAAACAGGTGATTCAGTTTGAATTTAAATAGAATTAAGAATGTTCTTGCAGAAGGCTTTTAATTTATATGTGAATTTAGTGGCGTTGATTTAATGGGGACACAGAGAGCGTTCGACAATCTAAAAACTGTTCTGTTACAAGAAATAACGATGTTCAGGCTAAGGTAAAGTAAGATTTTTTATGGTCAGTTCAGGTCGGGTCAGGTAATGTACACTCGGGTCATGGATTGCATTGTAGGGTGTGGTAATTTAATAAGAGCCGCATTTATGGGTTATTTATTGTGAGGTTAAAAAATATCAATAAATCAATAAATGTGTTCGTTGCGAGCGTTTTTTTATTACAAATGAGGGTACTCAATTTAATGGCTCATATACAGAATGATAACAATGGAATTAGTATAAGATTGGGATCAAGATCCGGCTAACTTGGGTCATTTAACAAAACGTATCATACATTAGGCTACTATAAAGAACGGCCATTCAATATCTAATGTAATAGTATTCAATATCTATAATAATGAGTTCAAAAAAGCACAATAGTTATCTAACCTTCAGAATTATGGGCTGCTCAATGTTTTTGTGCTTGTATTCATACTGCGGTAGTCCGTTGGAAATTAAATGATTATTATTACTAATAATATTATTATTAGTAGTAGTATTATTATTGTTATTGTTATTGTTATTATTATTATCATCTAATCAGTGTCAAAACTAAACTGAGAAGATATACAGGTGGACATGGTCAGTTAATACCATCGTAAATTGGGGATAATAAAGTCTTCTGTTTATTTCAAACAGACGATCCGTAGTCGACTTAAACTGTACGACAGTCATGCAATGTGCCAATCACGTCATACATCTGATTTAACCGACGCCGCCTGCTAGCAAATGAAAGACTAGTCAATCTTAGGGGCAACGCAAATCGAACTCGCTTCCTCTGCTCTGCACGCCATTGCGCTGTCCATTACTTTACGATCCCTGTAAGGTAGGCATTTAGCTTCTTCATAAACAAATTTTATGGAGAAAGTCACATGTTTGATAGGGCATAATAGAGGGCGAGAGATGGTGAACGCATGTGAGATAGCCAATGAGCGAATGAAGAATTAGAGAAAAGCATTGGTTCATAAATTCTTTCATCCATTGCGAGTTATTCATTAACTGCAATAAGTTATTCAATTGCAATAAGCACACGCATTCAATTATTGAAGAGCTATATTGCATGCGTTGATGTAATGGGATGAATGCTATAATTATGCTATGGTAAGGAGGCTAAATATGTTCATAGCGTCAGACGATCCGATTCCTCGGGGCTGCAGTGTCGAATGCATCCAGAGTTGTTCGTTTTGCTAGAGGCGGTACACGTATTTATACCATTACACATTAGTGTCGGCATCTATGTCTTTCTGTTCAATTATAAACTGCGATGCCCCCTCATTCTTAGGTAAAATTACGCAGTCGATGATAGCCTATCATAAACGATTCTTTCACAGTCTCATGTCAAATTACGCAGTCGATGATCGAACGAACGAACGAAAATGTTTCATTGTTACAATCAAATCGAAAACCATCTAAGGTGTACACATAGTATTTAGTTACTGAGTTGGGTTAAAGAGGCAGGCCCAAACGGATCCCGCTAACAGGGCACCCACTAACGTATTATATTGCTACGTAAATTGTTTTGAGCACTGACATTATGACTTATTTTCTTGAAGCGGCCGAAGGTCTACCAGTAACTCAAAAGCAACGATTTAGATGTATTGACAATTATGTACTATAAAAGGCCTATTAACGTTTTATTATGACAATTCGTAGCGAATAATCGCATTTTTTATAATTTTTACGTTCTAAAAAGATAAACCAATTTTCGAACGAATAGCTATGCAAGGAGACAGATGACTTTTACCTGTTACTTCATTTTTACAATTTGAATTGAGACTCTGAAAGAATCGTTTGTTATATACCATCTATTTTTTTATCATATATATGACCTCCCTAATGTCGCACCAATTGCGTATTTCATATTATTTGCCGACGATACTAATGTCTCTTTATTCTCACTCTTCCTATGAGACCTTTTATGAAATTATTAGGCCATATAAAGACCAATATAATTAATAATGGACTGGTTCTCGGTTAATAAATTATCTCTCAATTTAAAAAAGACGGCTTATATATCCTTTTTAAATCTCAAAGAAAGATCACTCCTCTAGATTCCTCTTGTAAGTTGTCGGATCGACCAAATTTCTAGGAGTAGTGGTTGACAAAAATTTATCATGGGGTGAACACATAGCAAGTATTTCAGCCATAGTGGCCAAGAATGTTGAGGTACTGAGGAGAACATTTCATTTGTTACCGTCTTTCAATAGAGTGCCATTGTATTACTCATTACAATTTATCCTTAGTTTTCTTATAGCAATGCAATTTGGGCGTCCACCTACAATTCACAACTTAATAAATTGACACTCATCCAGAAACGGGCTCTTCGCTGTATTGCTGGTACAGCCTGTGGATCCCACGCTGACCCAATGTTTAGGGGAATACAAATTAATGAAGCTTCCCCAGATCTGTACATATGAAATGGCTACGGGTGTGTGTTTATATACTGTTCTGTACACGAGCTTTTTCCGGTGAGATTTTCAGACTACTGCGGAACTGGCCACGTGTTTAATTCCTATGCTACTAGATCCGCTTCTAAACATAGACTAACACTAACACTCGTAAATATGCAATAAGATGCACTGGACCAAAGATTTTGAATTATTTCCCTCATGATATTAAAAATGCTGCAACTCTGCAATCATTCAAAAATAAGATGAGAAATTACTTGCTGCATTGCCCATTCTACGAACTTGAGCAAGCTTATTATCGTTCACCCCTTTCAGAGCGATTATTTAAGTTAAGTTCATTATGATTAGCCAAGATTAGTTAAGATTAATGACCATTAGTTCGACGCACGATTGCAAATTGAATATTTTACTAATGTTGCTTTACTCTAGTGTTTTGTTCTCTGTACATTTGAGTGGCAATGACTGATCTAAGTGTACTTATCGACGCGTCCATAACCAGGATGATATGCGTCTAAGGGATGGCAAGGACGAGTCTATCATGGAGGTTGTTTTAAAGACATAGACTAAATGTGTAATTTAGTAACATTAGAGACAGGTGCAGATAGTCTATTGAACGCCAGGTGGCCGTCTCAAGACATCGTCGGTGAGCAAGTGAGAGAAAATGATTTTAACGGGTTCTTGTTAGAAGAGGTTCGGTTTCTCGGGGAATCAGCTCGGATTTTAAGCTTCAAAAGACAAAAAGGAATAAATGCTATTTCAAACAGACGTAGCAACTATGAATAAATGTTAAGAGAACTATTGATTAATAGGATTGGCTTTATCTGCTGTTGTTAATTACTTTATGAAATGGAATGATCGAGCGAGTGAGAGAGTAAGTGAGTGAGTGAGTGGGTGGGTGGGTACGAGTTAGTTAGTTAGTTAATGAGGAGGCGAGTTAACGAGATAACATAGTTATGAGAGAGAATGCCAGTTGGCGATAGAACGAATGAAACGAAGAATTAGCTAACCTCAAATGAAGGATGAATTATAGAGCAAATTAATGATTGGGCAACCGAATAACATAACCACCAGTTGCTAATTATATTCAATAATCCATCGCGATTAATTTACTATCTGCAATTGGTTATTTAGCTGAAAGTAGTGACTCACAAACACATTTACACGCATACATATTATGCCGAATACACACACTCGTAATCTCATCAGTGTTTGTCGTTCTATTAGACATAACTTCTTAAGGAGGCAAGGCATCGCACGATCCACGCGTTCTGAAGCCAAGAATCCGTGTCGCAGGCTCTACCGTCAGCGCAGCAGCAAGCCGTCATCACCCGCATCACCGACACAGCGACATCTGGCGGGTTACAGAGGCCGCGAGCGAGCATCGCCTTACGTGTTAGAGCTGTACAGGAGAGGTCGACATTTCGGCGCAGCCACTTCGCTTCAAGTAGCAATGGCTTATGAAGGTACAAGTCACACTGTGTTGCATTGGTTTTCTCAGTTTATATAGCGCTTCTTGAAGAACGTAAACTCCTCTTTGTGCAAGAGCCTCTGATAACCGGATGGTCTGACGTTATAAAAATAGATATAAAAGTCTATGTATTTCCATATTTATTTAGTTTAGGCTCGAGCGGTGGGTAGCGTGACGGGTGAGGCTCATGTTTTGGCTAGGCTACGTAAAATGTCTGTCGACCAAATAAGAACTCCACAATGTAAACTGATGCGGAGCATTTAAAGGATTTAAATAGGCGCTACGTAAATAAACATTTTGATGCTGTTATTATATGCTGTGCTTAGCCTCTGAACAGCGAAGTGCGTACTAGAGACCAACAGTTGACGAGTAAAGCCAAAATGCGCTGCCATCTCTCGACCCAGACCTGGCGACAGGTAAGTTAATACAATTACAGATAAGTCGATTCTCAAACTGGATTAATAACTTCAAAATGCAGGGATTATTTGTTTTACTAAAGGAACCATTATAATCTTTGTTATTGGTGCTACTATCATTATTGTTGCTGTTGTCATTACTTTGACGATCAATATCATTATAAATAGACCTACTATTATTATTTTTGTCATTGTTTTTTATAAAATTACTATTGTTATTATGATAAATAGTACTTTTGTTATTGTTATTTGTCGTTGTTGTTGTTGCTGTTACTATTATAACTGCTAAGACTTAAAACTATTATAATTATTTTTATCAGTATCATATTATTTTTACTATTTTTACCATTTTTGCTATCATTATAATTATTTCTACCACTATTTCTGCCATTGTTAGGCCCTTTTGCTATTATTATTGCTATTTTTAAATTATTGTTATTTTCTTATTATTATCTCTTTCAATCACATTATCATTATTATTCGTCGTGGCTGTTGTTGTCATTGTTGCAGTTGAAGAAGTAGCAGCAGTAGTAAAAAATTTTACTACTACTGCGATAATTTACAACTACGGCGATAATAATTCATAGATCTATGTATCGCGATAATTATGAATTCTACGAAGAACCGCTCAGTAACGGTCGAGTGTTAGACGTAAGCGAAGAGCGATAAGGAGGGGAAACCAGAGGGGGTCAAGAAGAGGAAATCTCAGGAAGAGAGGACCAGCAATGGCGGAAACGGAGTTGAAGAGGGGAAGAGAATAGAAAGGAAAAGAATTAGCCTGTAAGTAGGAAACGCAGTTGGGCATGTGAGAGAGGGATAAATAGGAGGCGGCAAAGATCAGAAATAAAAGATTGATAAAAGGAAAAAATAATTAAATTTTTGTTTCATATCTCAATGACAAATTTAACCAACACCACCGCATACATAGCGAAAGACGGTCTAGTCGACCTTGCGGAGGGCACTTGAATCGAATTCGGTTTCTCTGGTCTCCGCCCAATGTGTTATTAATTAATCTGTGTCCCCAAACAAAAGAGGAAACGACGGAAAGATAGGTGGATTGGCAAAGGGAGAAGGGGGAGGAGGGGAGGAGGGGAGGAGGGAAGCAGGGTGAAGAAGACAGGAAGGGATGAGGCAAGGAAGAAAGGAAGGAATGGAATCACAGACAGAAGGAAGACAGGTAAAGAAATATTGGGTGGAAAGAGATGCAGGAAGAGATGCGAGTCTGATGAGTTGCTAGTCAGAGACTTGTAGTTGTGGAACCGTTCGAACTGATGGCAAGGCAGCTAATTATTATGGATGTTTTGTGGTATGGGGTAAAAGAAACAGAAAAATGAAGATAGAGAGAAAGACAGCCAGGCATACGTAATTTGTATGATATGGAAAACGTAACCGGAAGCAGGGGTGAAAAGGAAGAAATAGAGGGAGCAACGGTAGGATGAAGGAGAGGATAGAGAAATATAAGGCAGGACAAAGGGAAGGAGAGAAAGATACAGAGAGATTCAAACCAGAATGACATGTAGATCGACGGAAATAATACTAAGAACGTAAGCAGTGTAGACAAACAGAATGGGGTAAGAAGAAAGACAGCAGGAGAAAGACACTGATGGAAGTAAAAAGAGGTAGAGAGATAGACAGAGATAGACAGAGATAGACAGAGATAGACAGAGATAGACAGAGATAGACAGAGATAGACAGAGATAGACAGAGATAGACAGAGATAGGGAGAGGAGAACAAGCTGTAGATCAGCGGAAGTAATAATGAGAACGAAGCATAGCATCGTGACAGGAAGCAATGGAAGCATTGGAGAAACAAGAATGGGCAAGGAAAAAAACAAATTTAGAGAGAAAGAGAGACAGAGAGACAAAGAGAGAGACAGAGGGAGAGAGAGAGATACATGGTGATAAGTCACTGAGTGAAAAGCATAGGGTAAGGTGAACTGAGAATAGAGCGACGCGGTGAAAGCAGAGATTGAGAACTAGTCAGAGAGAATTTAAAAGTGAGATACAGTGCGAGAAAACGGAACGGAGAGAGGGAGAGAGAGAGATGGAGGCAGGGAGTGAGGAAGGAAAGCAGGGAAGGAGGGAGGGAGGAAGGGTTGGTGGGAGGGAGAGGGGGGAGAGAACTCCGGGAAGACAGAGAACTAGCAGAAGCACTTCATGGGAAGAGAGAACGCAAGTAGAGAGATAAGAAGGGTAGACTGCTGAATGATACAAGCAGATGCAAGCAGTTGCAAACACGGAGACTGAGAGACAGAGAGACAGAGAGAGACAGAGATAGTGGTCGAGGCACGACCTGTGGGCAAAGCTGTCAACTGTCTGCATAGCTGTAAGGCTTCTTCATTAGAACACGTTTCTTCCTCTGTTGCCTGATCTCCTCCTATTCTTCCTCGTCTCTATATTCCTCATCCTCTCACTTCTTACGCTGTCTGATCTCCTCCTATTCCTCATCCTATTCCTCTGCTGCCTTAATCTCCCTATCATCTACCTATTCCCATTCCTCCTCATCACCCAATTTTTCTGCTATCTTATTATCCGTGACATTGTAGCCAATAATTTTCTCCCACTACTTCTCCTATTTCTCTTTTCTCCTCTTCGTGTTCCTCCTCCAATTCCTCCTCCTCCTTCATTTTATCCTCCTTCTTTTAAACCTTTTTCCTAATTATATTCCTCTTTCAATTCCTCTTCCCATTTGTCCTGAATTCCTCCTTCTTACATATATATTCGTCCTTCAAAGCATTTTCCATCTGCTCATTTAGAGGCTACTCCTTGTGTTATTTTCCCGTAGTTGTTCTGTTTCCTAATCCTTTTCTATTCATCCTTTTCTCACGCTTCCTGTTACAACTCCTATTTTTGCTAATCCCAAAAACTTCTTATCCTCTTCCTCTCGTTCTCTGTCGTCAGAGGTATAACAAGGTTTTGAAAAGGGGGGGCATAATTTCCCCAAAAATTGCGCGAAATTTTTTTGCCCCTCAATTTTTGAATTTTGCCCCCCAGAAATCCCTAAAAATATACACTATAAAGTAGGCCTACTATTTTGTACAATATACAGTAAAATTTCATGCAAATAATCTTTCCATCATCATGAGGCAGGTAACATGGTCATTGCAACAGCGTTCATCACTCACTCTCGGAGCTTCCATCTTGAAGGGTTAGGTCAGTGTAGGCCTAACACTCGTTTATTGTGAGATCCCATGGTTGACATATTGCACTCAATAGCAGAAACTAATTTAGTATTGCCAATTTCCAAATGAGTGAGTTTCTCGCCCAATTAAATATTCGGGGTCATCGTGGTCAACGGGACAACTTTAGATTCGTAAATTGGATTCTCGGGATACGATTTTTGTCATATTCAGACTGCAACAAATGGAAGTCACGGGTCACGATTGCAGACTCGGGACGCAGGGGCGTCAATCACCCCCCCCCCCTGAGTGATGGGTGCAAACCCCGGTCTCAAGGGTATGGAAAGCCAAATATTCCCCCCTAAGACTAAAAAAGGCCCCCTAGGTAAAATTGGAGGCATTTGCCTCCGAACCCCTTTATTTGGACGCCCCTGCCGGGCCGGATAATGGCTGGAAGAAAGACCGATCGCGCACTAGACTTAAGTAGAATTATATATCGCAACAGTCTTTTGCCAGTCTCCTTCACCAAGAGAGCAGCTCCACGCAAGTCTTCCATGCTAGGAACATCTTATTGTAGCGGAGTCGGCTAGGATTGCATGTTCCAACAGACATTTCCAATCAAATTTGTGCCCTTGCAGGGATCTGAACCCCGACATCATGATTGTAGACCAACCACTAGACTCTTTCTTTGGCCAACGGCGAGTATTTTACTGTCAGAAATTTTCTGTATTTTGGGTAGGAACAAAGTGATACATTATAGATGAATGAATAACCAAACACGCATTATTCTCCTTTGCAAATGGCAATTTTTATACCTGAAATAAGTAAGCACAAATCGTCAAAACAAACTTTGACCTATTGGAAATTTATTGACTCACAATACCTTAAAATCATCAAATATAAAAAGCTATTGGAGAAACATAAGAAAGTAGAACCGATTTGGTGGGCACATGAGGGGCACTGAGCACTGAAACTGGGGCTTTGCCCCATTTTTAAAACTGGGGGCCGGTGCACCCCCCGTTCCCCACCCACTTGTTACACCCCTGCCTATTGTAGGCCTTCTTCGGTTTAGTCCTCTTTCTCCCATTATTCTTATTATTCTTTTATTCCTTCGGTCATCTCTCTTGTTGTTTCTCTGAGTCCTTCTACTCCTCTCACTGCTTCTCCGCTTGCTCCTTCAATTCTTCCTTTCAGTTTCTGCTTCTCGTCATCATGCACCTTTTATATTCCTTCTCCCTATAATTTCTCCCTCTCCAATCTCCAGTCGACTCAAACTTCCAAAAGCGAGTTGCCCCAAGCGAGTTGCCACATCTGTTGCGAAATATATCAACTTCCTCTCCGCTCTCTCTCTCTCTCTCTGCCTGTCTCTCTCTGTCTCTGTGAGTCTCTCTCTCTGTCTCGTCGTGTCTCTTCCTTCGTCTCTGCCTCTGCTTTTTTGTCTCTTACTACCGCTTTTCATTCCTCGACGCTATTTTAATTCTCGGTCACCCACTGTATTCCTCTTCGGCATCTCGATATCTCTCAATAAATGGATGCATATATGTATATATATATATATATACGTATATATAGCTCCATCTCCTTGTTTTGCATTATCCTATTTCTGCTTTTTTTCCACCTTTAACCCCCACCATATCCTTCCAATCGCCAATCTTTGACCAGCCGATTTCTTTTCTTTAGTGTGACATTTTCAACTCTCTTTCACTCGTTCTTTTCTTTATATTCGTTTCTTTACCTTCTGCTTTGACTGTAACTCGTTCCTTCCTCCGCTTCCTTCTTGTTTCTAATTTCCAAAATACATTGAATCCAAATATACAGTGATCATTAAGCAGAGCGATTCAACCGCACCAAGAGCTGTAAGATTTTCTAAACGATACACCACTGAAAGCAAGTAAAGTCCCTCGTCCTAACACTGGCCTCAATGCTGACTTTGATTCAGAAGGTACTTTATGAGCCCCAGTTACAGCAATGACATCGAAAGACAATTATCCTGTCCGTCCTGTTCACTTGCTCACTCCTCTTACCGTGATCGGAGATATCCTGATATAAGATTTTGCCTCCACTCTTCCAGCAGATTAGGATTTCGCTCCACTAGGAGCCTTTATGAGGACTTAATAATTAGCCTAAAATGTGAATGAGCCTTTGAAGATTCTCTCGAATGCGATCGACGCGTGTCTGGCAGTCAGATGGTCACGTGGCTCCATAGAGAATTTGCTGTGCATATTAATCGAAACAATATAAACATGGTAATTAATTAAGCAAGTAAGTAAATAATTAATGAAGTTGGCCTAATCAGTTATATAGTGCGTGATCATTGTGATGATCGTAGAAACCAGATTTATAAAGTACTCTACGTGGGAACAACCACTATACAAATAATACAACTCATTCTACAAATCATTACAGGTTTACGAATCATACAAATAATAATAAAACAAATCATGCATATCATTTTAAAAATTAGCATACAAATCATTGTACAAATCATTATCCAAATCATCATACAAATCCTTATACAGATCATTATACAGATCATTATACAAGTCAATGCCTTGAAGTCATTATACAAATCAGCTCCAGTGAGAGTCATATGAACATTGAAAAGTTGCTTTTGTTTATAGGCGTAAAATCGAACGTTAATAATATATTATTGCGTGAGATGGCTAGCAAAACCAAGAGCCCAACCCTAAGAGTTAGCAACATACAAGATTCAAGGGATAGAGAGAAAAAGTACTAAGAATTAATTCAGCATGGATTGGAATAAATTATACATTAACCGCAGAGCTACATGTAACGGCTTGACAAATGTCATACAAGGATTTGAACCATTCGCTTGCACTTGCCATTTGCATGATCGTCTTGCAGCCAAATTATAATGTTGACGATGATTGTAACGATGATGATGTTGATGATAATTACTATAGTGACTTTCTCATCCTCCTCTCCTCCTCTTCCGCTTGCCCTGAGAGTTCAAATACAGATCGTTTATAATATGAATGGTAAATACTTCGGATATTGGTATGCGCGCCAAAGTGTGGATATGCAGTCGGTATGCGATAGACAATATACTTACTTAAAGCTGAAACGCCACACTCAGTGCGATTAACCCACTGCGAGCGATGCCAATCCGTGAAAGAGCTGCGACGGGTAGAAGCCGCATCGTCGGCTGAAGATGCTCCTCCTAATCTCCCTCGAGAGAGACACACAACTGCGACAGAATGAGAGAGTAAGAACACACACAGAACCACGCATAAATACGTTAGAAAGTGCTTACGTACGAACGTACGAGTGTGCATACATTCGTAGATATACGCACATAAATGTATTCTTATGTACATGCATACATACACACATTGATATATAAAATGTATACACAAATTTACATACATGCATACTTGCATAGATGTACAGAGACAAAGAGAGAGAGAGAGAGAGAGAGAGAGAGAGACAAAGACAAACAGAGTGACATAGTGTGCAAGGCGGCGAGAGGCTGACCGAAAGAGACACAGAAGCCAACAGACAGAAAGACAGGAAAAGAACGGTAAGGACTGAAACTCAATGAATCGACACCATGGAATGCAGAGATTGAGTGACAGACAGAGACAGACAGAGGCGAAGACAGAGACCGAGATACAGACGTAGAAACACCCCCCGTGGGCGATCCATAAGATGTACTATAGTCAAGATCCACTCAGAAGCCTGTCGACATTTTAGTACACATTATTCGCTCGCAGTCGCCTTTGTCGATGGGCGCTATATAAATACCTGACAATGAAGTAGAAATATTGGGCTCAGAAAGCCGTTTGCGTATTCAATATTCACCGCTTCTGGAGTCGTTTCCACCGACAGAAAGGCGCTAAATAAAGATTGGGTTGAAATATCGCCTTACAACAAGCTGCCACAATATTGTTCGTAAAGCTAAATTTAAGATTGTTTACAATGCCGTAAAAGCAGAAGGTAACGAAATAGCAAAGGCAGAAGGTAAATCAATAGTAAAAGCAGAAGGTAAAGAAACAATAAAAGTATATGGCAAAGCAACAGTAAGCGCAGAAAGTAAAGAAACAGTAAGAGCAGAAAGTAAAGAAACAGTAAAAGCAGAAGGTGCGAAAGGTAAAGAAATAGTAAAACCAGAAGGTAACGAAACAATAAAAGCAGAAGGTAAAGAAACGGTAAAAGCAGAAGGTAAAGAAACAATAAAAACAGAAGATATAGAAACAATAAAAGCAGAAGGTAACGAAACAATAAAAGCAGAAGGTAAAGAAACGGTAAAAGCAGAAGGCAAATAAACCGTAACAGCAACGGGTAAATAAATAAACTAATCGATTGCTTGATTGAGTGATCGACAGATCCTTAGAATAGTTAAGACGGTACATGTACAGGCCTACTTACTCATGTAATAATTGTAATTTTTACACAGAGTTTCTTTTCTTAGCACCAGAATCCTTCCACTCTACATGTAGTTCAATGATTGTTTTTCTCCTTGCACTTTACCAATCAATTAATCCATCAGTCGGTTGATATATCAATTATATGATCAATCGATCGAGTAATCATTCAATATGGCAATTAAAATACCGATAATTACATAACTAAATACACAAGTACGATTGTAAGTTAGTTTCTCACCGGATCAGCGATTATGTATCATTTTAAGTTACTCAAGAACCCTGTTAAGAGGGGAATAATAAAGACCAAAGTCTCGAGTATATATCAAATCGATAGATTATCGTACCAAAATTGTCATCAATCTAAAAAGACGGGCATTCCACTACAAATGCTGCCTAATTTCTTTCGTATAGCGCCTTTTCTTCGTGCTGCTCCTGTCCACCTCATGTGACCCCTCTCCCTCTGTCTCCTCTCACTCACTTCCGGTCTATTCTGACTCCCCTCAGTGTCGCGACCGCATCGGTCTCCTCGAACCCACGGCCTTCAACCACCGTTCATGTGCCCTCTGCTACCAGTACCTTTACCCGCGAGGAAAGGCGCTGGCTCCCCAGCCGCCGTTAAGCCAGGTCCTCTTCTTCGTCACCGGGAACCTCAGCCAGGTCATCGTTCCAGATATCTACAACGATACCTCGGTCGATGCCATCTGTTCGACCCTCAATCGTGAGGAATGTCGACAGTGGACCGGATGTTGCACGGCGGCAGACGAATGCTGCCAATCACAGCTGGCCACGCCCCTAGCCCCTCAACGGTTGACGGAGGATGTGAGGTACTGCGACAGGATTTGGGATGGATTCAGCTGCTGGATGGATACGGATGCTGGAAGCATGGCGTCTAGGCCTTGTCCACGCCACCTGGATCACTCCATCAAAACCAGTAAGAGGACTGATACCACACATTCAAATAATAATGACGATGACGAATGACGGATGATGATGGTGACGACGACGACGACGACGACGATGATGATGATGACAATAAATGATGATGATGATGATAATAGCAGCAATTGTTACAATATCAATAATATTAACGATAGCAATAATTAAAATTGATCATAATTATTGAATTATCATGATTATTATCATTTGTCGCCATCAATCAGATCATCGATACACTCTTAGTTAATCATCTTTACAATCATCGATCAATCCATTCATTCGTCAACCCTTCCATCCTTCTTGCCGTCCTTTCATCCATCCATCCATTCATACATCCATTCTTCCATTCATCCATCCGTCCGTCTATCCTAATTGCTTCAAGGCGCCACATGTCATAGTCTGTTAAATGGTATTTGTCTTATTTGTCACCGACTCAACTGGAGTTAGCAAGAATCCATTCAACCTTTTATCTGCACTTAGCCTAAATTTACGAGACCCGGATGGCCACACTGATGGCGTCTCGTAGCAACAGAGACTGGTGCGATAAATATGTAATGTGTCATTGGATTGCCCTGATCCTGCTTGCGTCTCATCCGGGTGATGGTCACAATGCGTCACGATTCAATAGGGAGCAAAATGCAATGGCACAACACAACACAATGCAATTACATCTATAGTAATACAGTGGGGTACAATTTAATACAAGGCAAGGCGGCCGATTGGTTAGAGCGGTCGGCCCGCAGCGCTCAGTGTGCGCGGATTGTGTGGGTTCGACCCTCGTCCGGGGAGTCACTGTGTAGGGACCTTGAGCAACTCCTTCGCGCACGTGTGCACTTGTTAGCAAAAACATGTTGGAAGAAGGGCAATATCAAATTTCAGTTTTAACATAACATAACGTAGCGTAATACACCCCAATACGATGAAAATACATTATAAACATCGTTACTAGCAAATGTTAGCATCAATCATATTATAAGTCGTGATCAGTTCTTCGCGCGGACGCTATCCAAATTTTCTATTAAAATTTTCTATCAAAATACAACACGTTTAGTGCGGTTAAGGCTTAATACCATACACCATGACCTTTGCCAACTGTTAGCTAAGAGCTTTGGGCAGAGGTGCAGAACTAGCTCCCGACGTTACTCGAAAAGAGGTTGCGAGTGCGAAACTCGAAATAATTTCTTATTACAACAACGATCACAGCTAAATTAAATGAAAAGTAATGAACAGTGAGAAGAAAGAATATTATTACAACTTAACCTGGATCCTACGCATAATTGAAACCGTCTGCAAAAATGAAACAGTGCACACGCATAAGCACACGTAGGATCTATACATACACAGATCAACACAATCGTAGATACACAAACACTCAAGATATCATGCATGTACATCTACGCGCAGTCGCGCATATATATGTATATGTATATCTATGTATATATACATACGTGTACACACACGAAAGGCAAAAAACCACAATCACATACACACTCATTAACATGCAAAAACATACAAAGGCGAAAATGCAAACAAGCACACACACACATACACGCACACGCACGCACACACACACACATACACACATATACACACATGGTCACAACCAAATACATACATGAACAAACAAACACACCGTAGTACAATCTACATCAGTATAGCAGCTCTAAAACAGTTTCGGGAGTGTGAGACCAAGAAAGGGTTCTTGAAAACTCGTCATCGATCATCCAACTTTTATCACCGGATTTCGCGTTTGTTTTACTTTGCAGGAAGCGCCATAAAGACCTGCCTGGCGAACGGCACGTGGTTTGAAAAAAATGGACATCAATGGACGGACTACCGGCCTTGCGTTGATAAAGAGGTGGGTGTTTGCACCGACGAGTAGGGACGTACCGAGAAATAATCTGCCCCTCCTCTCGCTCGGTCGCCCTTTGCATCGGCCGGAAGTTTATGCGGGTCGAGCTTCCGGTTGACTGGGAAAGGGTAAATCGGGGCGACAGGTCAGGAAGGTCACGCGATCGTATTATTCACGAAGTGAGGGATGCCCAACAGATGTCAGAGTACCATAGAAATAGACACGCAGACACGCAGACACGCACAACCACACACGCATAATAATGTACGCATCTATATTCTTTTAAAATATCAATATAAAATTTACATAGACCTATGTATTTTATATTTAGACCCATAATATTATACTACATTATTTTTTCATCTATGTTTTATATATATATATCTTACATGTATATATATATATACATATTCATATATAGTATATATTCATGCATATTTAGGATATATAATTTTTCATGCACATGTTACATTATATTTTACAAAGATTTTGTATGTTCTATGTACAACATAACGTGTCAGGGATTAGCGTGGTTCTGAAGACTAAAGTCTGTGTAAAAGTCACTAACCAGGTATAGGCCAATCTCTAAACATCCCATCCGTCCAAGTCTGTGATCTTGAAGTTGTTGAGCGACGCCGCTCTTATCACTCAACTCTTTCCATGCGTTGATAACTGTGTTGCTGAATATCGTCTGTTTCGTAGTAGGCCTAGACATACCTTCTGATTTCTTAAGGATCTTGTATCTGTGTCCTCGTAATCCACTTTTGTTGCCCAGCTCGAAGAATCTCAAGAATGGCATCGCTGCTTTGTTCGTCATCAGCTAAGCCTTATAGGTCTCAATTAGATCTCCTTTTGTCGAGTGTCGCTAGTCCGCATGTCGCCAATGCGGACAATCTTTTCTCACACGTCATTGTTCCATATTTGTTGCTCTATGATGCACTTATTTTAGCTCGTCTTCCTCTGTTGGCGTCGTGTAATGGTTCCATACTTGAACAGTAGTTCAAGTGTGGTCTGAAAAAAGTTTTGCACAGGTTCAGGTCTTCAGGAAGATGATGTCATCCTCGGCTCTCAGCTGATTTCCGTTCTTCGCATTATAAATCCCAGGATCTTATTGTCTTTATTCGCTGCCTCCGTGCATTGTCTTGATGGTTTTGTACCTTGATGAATCATGATTCCCAGATCATTCTCTCGTTCTGTTGATCCTTTCCTGCATCCGATTTCATGATAAAATCCTCTGTTCTTTTCTCCAACGTGCATGACTGCACATCTATTTGAAAGCATAATTATGTCAATCGTCAGACCATTAGTACAATCTTACCAATACTCCCTATACACAGGCCTACTTTGGCTTCCTCCTCATTGTTGACCATCGCGCAGAGTTTTGAATCGTCTGTAAACTTTGAAATCTGGAAGCGAATTCTTCGTCGAAATTGCTGATATTGCAAACAGCATTGGCCCCAGTAGGCTCTACTGGCCCTAGAAGTATACCACTTGTGACATTGATCCAAATTGAGTTCTTTTCCTTAATCAGAAGTAGTTGTCTCCTATCCTTCAACCATTTGAAAATCCTTTGGGTTATACTAACACTGAAGTCCGCATTCCTCTTTATCGATCTTTTACTTTGTACTTTTTCAAATGCTTTCGCTATGTCCAGGCGGATCAGATCCACCGAGCTAGTTGTTTCCAGATTAACACATACCACCTTAAAGAAATTCAGCAGGATGGTCAAGCAGGATGTTTTATTGTTGCTCAAATTCTTTGCCATCTAACACTTGACAATTTTCTCCTGCAACACGCTGGTTAAACTGATCGCTCTGAAGTTGAACATTCCTGTTTTCTTTCCTGAATAATGGGGTCACATTGACATCTTGGTGGTATATCTCCTTACTTGATGGATTCATTGACAATGCTCCAACTTCACGTCACACCTCTTCTGGAGACGCTGGGTCTCTATCTCGTCTATTCCTGAAGTGTCGTCTTTTTAAAAGATTGACCAACCACACCAACTTGCATGCGCTACCCCTTTCGGTGATATACACATGTTATATTGACATCTGGTCAGAGCATCATTCGAACAACCTATTTTAATCAGATGTGTTTTCAGTTACTTCCATCATGAGAACGGATGATATCTATATTTCAATTTTTTAAAATTTTAATTCTAAAATTTGATACCGCCCTGCTTCAAAATTTTTTTGCTCAGAAGTGCACACACACACGCCTCGACGGCGCAATTGCAGTTGTACTGCAGAGCAATGGTGCGCGAAGGACTTGCTCAAGGTCTATACACAGTGACTGATGCCCCGGACGAGGGTCGAAACCGCTCACTCAGCGCACACTGAACGTTACGGGCTGACCGCTCTAACCGATCGGCCACCGTGTTTACTGCATTTATGTGTATTAGGCAGCTCTCTTCATTTGTAAGTAAGTAAGTATGTATGTATGATGTGTGTGCGTGCGCGCACGCATGCGTGCACATACGTGTGCATGTATGCATGCATGCATGCATACATGCACGCATATAATTTGTATATGTTTTATGTATCTATGTTTATATTCATGCATGTGTGTATGTATGTATATATGTATTGTATTTGCGTGTAATATGTGCGTATATTAAAAATGCACGTCTATATGTATATTTGTATGTATGCATGCGTTAATTTATGTATGGTGTTAATTTAGGTATGCATATTTAAATGTCTGTTTATATGGAGGTATGCTTGCAATTGCATTTTTAAATATACATATTTACGACAGTCACTCGCCCATTATTAGCACTGATCGTTGGACTGATAAAGACGCAATGATCCATAGCACCCGACAAATGTCATTGAGAGTGCGCAGTTAAAGAACCGCAGAGGCAGACAGACAGACAGACAAACGGACAAAAAGACAGACAGACGGTCAGAGAATGAGGAAGGAGCGGATAAAGTCGGCAGAGGGCGGAAAGCTAGGACCGGATGTAACGGAGCAGACGACCGGATATTGAAGCCACTCTTTACGATGATCCAAAACATAGCATCGCCTTACATGATGAAAGAACGGGTGAGAGTATAAGAGGAAGGAGGGAAAGAGAAGCAGAGAGATAATGAATATGGCAAAGAGAGTGGGATAACTGGATGGATGGATAGTTGGATGGACGGACGGACGGACGGTGACGGTGGTGGTTACAGAAGCTACGGAGACTGCGTAGACTACGGAGACGGACAGACGGAGAGAAACAGAGGGGGAAATGGGAAAGGTAGAAAGCATGGAAGAAACAATGGGAGAGAGATAAGGATTGGCGGAAGAAGATTACAGAAGGAATGCTTGGAAGGATTGCTGGAAGGAGGAATGCATTGACACCAGAAGAATTATGCGCAAGAGAAACAAAATAGCTAAAAAAAATTGTGGAAGTAAGCAGAGATCCTGCTGGGATGGAAAAGGATGAAAATACGGATGGAGAGGTCAGAGCGGAAGAAGGCAGGGCAGCATAAATGGATTGCGGAAGACGATTGATAGCTTAACTGATGGTTAAATGGCGGATAAATAGCGTATAATGGTTGCGCCCAAGTGTGCATCCAAGTGCAAATATATGTCCCCCACTCGCAGACTGCTATCACGCAGAGCCGCGCCTTCTCCCTGACTGGCCCTGCGAACTTCGTCAAATACCTATTGCGTATAAAATTATTGGTCTCACTGCGACGGTGTTTCCTATACCATAAAGACTGTTCTTACCGAGGTTGAGCATAGAGCGCTTCTGAGTAGGCAATCTTGAAGGGGTGCTATATGAAATTGATGTAATGATATTATATATAATATATATATACACGTTATACACCATATATATTATATATATATATAACTACATACTTGTAATGCGTCATAGGCGGAAACTCATAACCGGGCTAATATATGCATCATTTAATACATTGATGTTATTATGGACCATATTATGACTGTATACAACTTATTGCCTCTTATATATAGCTATGCTGTATATTTCTATAACATTGTTATATATGTATATGCAACATAGCTAAGTAATATGCATATAACAGCTATATATATATATGTATATATGTACAATAATTGCGTATCTTGAAAATATAATATACTGAGTCTGGATGAGGTCGTGCGAATGCATATCACGGATAGTCATCGCACATGTACATGTACATAAGAGTGTCGACGTCTGGCTAATGGGCGCAGCTTAGAACCTATGATTGTTCCGCCACTAACGACTCATTTGGCGCCTCAGCTGCTGCTGCTGCTGGTGCTGGTGCTGGTGAGGATGCGGGAGGGAGGATGGAGAAACAGGTCGAAACCCTCGTTGAGCCGCTCTTGTGAGCCGCTTATTTATTGACGCCATTGCTTGTGCAAAGATTGGAAGGAAGAGTTTTGACAGTAAAAGAGAGAAGGGGTGACGAGAGAGAGAGACAGACAGACAGAGAGAGAGAGAGAGAGAGAGACAGAGAGAGACAGAGAGATAGAGAGGGAGAGAAAGAATAATAATATATTCTACTATTGATTCAATTCAAACTGATGACACGTAGAATGACTACTATCACGACTGGAAACAGATTTTTACAAATTTAGCAGGAGTCGAATTTAGCTGTATGGGGGGGGGGGGGGGGTGGGCTGCAAGGCGCCCTTCTGTACTATTTACAGTCGCCCCAGGGAGTGGAAGTCTGAGTCGAACTCATTGGGCTGGCTGGTATCGAACCTGCGTCCTTCTGATCTTTGTGTCAAAGATACTGATGATGGTGGTGATGGTAATGGTCATGGTCAGGGTGACGGTAACGGTGATGGTGATTCTTTTAGCAATCTACCAGAGACGAGAAGAGAAAAGAAGAGAGAAGGAGAAGGAATAAAGAGAGAGAGGGAGACTTCAAAATAATAGAAAAGAGGAGGTGTGACATGGAGTGTGCGAGAGGAAGAGAGAAACAGAGATGGAAAAAGAGAAGATTTGTGGAAAATAAAGAGAGATATGGAGTGGAAAAAGGACAGGAAAGAAGAAGAGATAGAAAATAGAGAGAAGAAGAGGGACAAGAATAGGAAGAGAGAGATGGAGACATAGAAAGAACATAGAGAATGACAGGGAGAGGGATAAGTTGTATATGTAGAGAAAGAAAGGAAGAAATATGTGTAGAGATGACCCGGGAAACTGATGCAGACAGATACATAGAAAGACTTGGATATTATTGATGGAAAGAGAGGCGTGCGGATACAAAGCGAACTTGTGAACTTAGGTACAGGGAGAAATGGATAAACATATAGACAGGAAACTAAAGAAATTCAGAAGATGAAAAGATAGACTGACATGCAGACAAACATACGCAGAACTAGACAGCAAATGACCGAGGCAGACACGTGAAGAAAGAGAAAGAGAATTAGAGAGTAAGACAGGAATAAAGAAGAATCATATGAGGATAGAGATAGAGAGAGAGAGAGAGAGAAAGACAGAGAAAGACAGACAGACAGACAGACAGAGAAATACAGAAACAACAGACAAGTAGGAAAGGGAAGAGATAGACAGAGCTACACACAGGAACTAAGAGAAAGGAAGACTCACAAGACTCAAAAGACAGACGGATGGACGGGGACAACAGAAGGTTTTAAAGAGCGACCGTTGGCGTTTCTGACAAGGGGCTTAGGCAGCAAAATTATTTCCTATCGTTTGCGATAATTAGCCTCATCGCAAGGATGCTTGACCCTAACTAAGACAAAGCTAATTATTTCTCTGTCACCACCATATTCACTAACGACTGCAAATGGCTTAGGGCGCGAAGGCAGTCATGGCTGCCCTAGATGATATTTTTAGTGTCCTGTGGCAAGGAGACGAAAGGGTGCGTGGTAACACACTGTCTGTCTCTACGCATGTCGGCGTTCGTCTTTCCCCTTTTTCTTTCTGTCGGTAACTTTCTTCCTGTGTCTTTCTTTCTCACTCTCAACTTTTCTTCACGTCCGTCTTGCTGGCTGTCGTAAAGTAATATAATGTAATGTAAAGTTCGAGACTACCTCTTGTTTCACTTGCCCTTTTTGTTATTAACTACTAAGGTGGCCCATTCCCTTTTCTGTCCGCTGTTGTGCTTAATGATGGAAATAGTTACGTTAGTCAGGTTTTGCTTTCAATGACTTCAGTTAAATGAATTGAATTAGATTGGAATTTATCCGCATCACACAATAGTCTTGTCAGAGAGACCAGCACCTGCGCTACATCAAATTAAGTTCGCAATTGCCAATGTCGCTGCTCTCTGTCTGGTTTCTGTCTCTGTCTCGTTGTCTATCTATGAGCAAAAGTGTGAAGAAGAAAACAGACGGTAAGAGGCTGTGGAGTGGTATTAAGGTAATGCGAAACAGACACAATTTGCTGATTGAGGGATGTGAAATGTGGAAACGGGAAAGGTTAGCAGAAACCATTAAATATAGTAAATGCGGATTCTTTATAGCTTAACCATGCATTTAAAGGCAGATTAGGACAATTAGCATTTGAAATTATGACATACATGTAACTCATGCCTATGATCTGTTTAACGAAGGACTTAACGCTTAAAGCTGACTGAGTGCAACTACATGCAGTTACTTAATTTTTATTTTTTACGTTTTATAACCACTCTATAAATGGTTAATCTTGTGATAAGAAGAACCTAGCGTGCAGAGAATGACTAGATATTGCTGCACCTACTAAACAGGAGCCAATGTCTCTAACCTCTTCAAAATGCTTCAATACGCGATTTCACTTGATTTAATCATTATTATGATAATAATGAACACCACCACCATCATTATCATCATAGTCGTCGTCCACATTATCACTATCTTCATCTTCATAATTTTCACGATCGTCATCATCTTCATCATTTTAACTATCATCGACATCGTCACCGTTGATCCCGGGGCATGTCACTTGCGGCGTTGAATACGAATATGAAATAATGATGATCTTCTGCCGTCTAATTTGCTGAAAGTCTTCGTTCAAGTCTTCGTTTCTGTCATCCGTGTCGGCATAATATTTCTACATGAAATTATGTATCACATTATATTTGCATGTAAGCACACGTGCTCATATGCCAGACATGTTTGTGTATATGTCTGTCTTGTCAATAAATATTTGTTTCCATACAATAATTATATACACGTATTGTATATATATTATGGAAGTGTGCATGTATGTATGGATGTACACATATATGTATGTATATATGTAATATGTATGTATGTACATGTATATACTCATAGTCATTATGTGTATGTACATGTATTAGCGTATTTTTTTTATTATTGCAAGTATAAATTATTATAGCGCCTTTTCAAATGAGACACAGCGGAGGCACTCATGACCTAAAGACAAAAAGATATATGTGTATTTATATATGTTTATATATATTTATTTACTATTGTTGACTTCTTTTGATTGTTATAGTCCAACCTAATCGGAGTCTACATGAGTTTTGGCTGCAATGCGATCAGCATCGTTCTGCTGGTTCCAGCCATTGCGATATTCTGCCTCTTCAGGTAGGCCATCTATCGGCGACCCCATTGGTCATCCAAAGGGTATCATCACTTCAAATTCCAATTAACATACCTATGCACGTATCACTCGTTACCTAGGGAGATTCTTCCGCAAAAATGTCTCCATCTAATAATTCTTGTTCTCCCTGTCTCACCGTGTGACAGTGTGACTGCTTGTGTTTGTCTCCGTCTGTGTTCATCTATGTTCCATCGTGTCTTTGACTTCTTTCTGTAGCCATCGCTCACTCTGGTTTGTTTACTCTGTCTGTCTGTCTGTCTGTCTGCCTATCTGTCTGTATGCATCGTTCTCTTTCTTTTGTACTCTCTCTCTCTCATTCTCGCTGTCTATGTATAATCTCTACATCTCACTCGTTCTCTGTCTCGTTCTCAGCTTCTCGCGATCTCTATCTATGTCTCTGTCTCTCTTTTTTTCTCGCTCTCTGTCTCTCTTGCTCTCTCTCACTCTGTCTGTCTGTCTCTGTCTCTCTCTCTCTTGCTCTCTCTCTTTCTGTCTGTCTCTGTCTCTCTCGCGCTCATCGTCAGTCTCTGTCTGTCTGTCTCTCTCTCATGCAGTCTCTCTCGTTCTCTGTCTCCGATTTCGTCTCTCTGTGTCTCTCTCTCTGTTTCTCGTACTCTCGTTCGCTCTCCCTTCGAACACACATTTACATCCATCTATCCCTTCCTCTCTCGCATCATGTCTCTCTGTCTCTCTCTTTCACTCTTTCTCCGTCTGTATTTTTGTCTGTCTGTCTGTCTCTGTCTGTCCGTCTGTCTCTTTCTCTCTCTCTTTCTCTCTCTCTTTCTCTGTTTGTCTGTCTCTGTCTTTGTCTCTGTCTGTCTGTCTCTCTCCCTCCCTCCCTCTCTCTCTCTCTTCATCCCCATCTCCAGGCCTGCTTCTTTCGCTCTTTATTCCGCTTCGACGCTTTGCCTCTAACCCTGTCTTCTTCTCTAAGCGTATCTCATTATCTTTCTCCTCCCTTCCTGCCTTCAACCTTCCTCGCTGTCTTTTCTCCTCTCCTGTCCATCCTTTTTTCACTGTCTCTCTCTCTACCCTTATGCCCAGCCACAACTCCTCCCTTCCTACCTCCCCATCCAACCCTGCTTCCTTCCATTCCTCTATCGATGTTTCTCCTTTCCTGCCTTTTCCCTCCATCCCTCCCTGCCTGAGTCCATTCTTCGATCTGCGCCTATCTTCCTTCCCTTCCAAATCGCACGTCTCCCACCTTCCTCTGTCTCCAGCAGCCTTCCATCCCCTTTCTTTGCCTAATGCCTTGTTCATATAACTGCCCCTGTGTCTCTTCCCTCGCCCCTACCTGCTTCTCCTTCCTTCATCCCTTCTTCATCGTCTGCAGGCTTCGTTTGAAGTTGTTTTTCAAGAAGACATGACAAGCGCCGGCGAATATTCGCCAAACGAGGCGATTAGCGCGCCGCCCTGCGGTCAAACACCTTCGTCATGTACTTGTAATGTAAGGCAGGCGATCATTTGTCTAGAGCTGGAGCCATCGCTCTGTATCATGCAGCATTCAGGGGCTTTGCTTGCGCTTCAATCGCAAGACCCTACTTCAACCTCAAATGAACCCACTTACACAGACGTTGATAGGTTATGAGGCTGCTAGCGATCATCTTACCATGCGTTGTCTTCCCTTTATCAGACACTATACTGCCTATACATAGGTAGCGGGGTAGCAAAGGTTGCGTCATCAGAATTAACTACTGCATGTATTACTAATAGAGCCTATCACTTCCAAACTCTATTCCACTACTACTGCGTTTCTTATAAATTTTCCACGATTAAAATGATATTATTATTTAGTTTAATATTGTTGTCGTTTAATTTATTTTGATATCTTTTGTTATGGTTAGGCCTACTGTTGTTGTTATTATCATTATTAGTATTAGTGCTATTATTATTATTATTATTATTGTTATTATTATTATTATTATTATTATTATTATTATTATTATTATTATTATCATCATCACTATTGTCTATTATAATTATATCTTTTATTACGTCTGTTGCTGTTGTTGTTATTATTATTATTATTATTGCTATTATTATTTTTATTTCTACTATTTTTTATTTATTTTATTTTTTTATTGTGAGTTGTTTTCATCTATTTAATGGTTATGTCGTCCGGAGTAGCCCTGCTCGTTGGACTCCTGAGCAGCGAAAGTTCCCTTGGAAGCAACTGCGTTGTAGCGTTGAATAATCATCGAGATGCGCTGGTAGAGAAAAGTCGTCTCCCTCTGCTCCCCAGTGACGGCGCTCAGTCTGTGTCCCAGTTCGGAAAGGAAGCTTTGGCCTTCGGAATTGATGGGGCCAAAGGTTTCGAATGCCACCGGTGTGAAGACGTACGTGGAGGCTAGCTCGGCATATTTCTGAGTTTTGAGGTTCGCCGCCCTCTCGGCCGCAGCGCCCGCTCTTTGTAATGTTTCAGGCAGATACGACGTTGCCATTGTATCTCAGACTGTCGCGTCCCATATCAAACACCGCCCCGCCCGCCATGGTATATGAGTGAGACCGTCTGGTCTTTCACCATCAGATCGGGTCAATCCCACCGGCTCTTTGACAGTGGGGATCCCTGCACGGATTAAACTTCTACAAATAAGGTCGTTCAGGGCCGCGTGTCTGGGCCAGCGTCTCAGGCCCAGGCCACATGAGAGACCGTGATATCCGTTTCTCTCGACCAGGGCACCGCATGGGCAGTAATGAGGTAAACAGACAGGTAACCCCAGTCTGTAAGCCACCGCCACCCTCAGGGACTCATCGTCAAGTCTCAGCCCGCAGTTTGTAATCGGTAGGGCTAAGAGCCAGTCGCCTGCGTGTGGGGCTGCCACTGCTCTAAGACGTGCCTGATTCTGGGAATCAGGCATTCTGGAGGCGAGGTCTGCCACTCCGAGCTCGATCAAAGGGTCGTCCCATCTCGATTGTTTGTGAGCCCAAGCTTCTTCCGGCTCTGGTACTCCGCTGGTTTCCCTCCATTTGGCCTGAAGGATCTCCAGGGCAGGGTCCTTTTTAGGCTTTCCTCGCAGAATCCTTGTCTGGAGTATATCAGTGGCTGCGGCCGATGCCAAGAAGGCTGGAAGTGCCAGCGAAACCACTGATCGGATGCCCAGTCCTCCTCTTTTGATGGGCAGGGTGGCTTGAAGCCATCCCTCGCCGGTGAGAACAAGATTGAGCACCTCAGCGAGGCCCACCCTCAAGGCCTTGTCATACTCCTCCAGTCCTTTGTGGCCTTCGCATGGGCAGCTTCTGAGGGTATATAATAGTCGGGTGGCACTCACTATTATTGTTATTATTATTATGATGTCACATATAGTGTTATTCATCATTATTATCATTATTATTATTTTTAATATTATTATTATTATTATTATTATTATTATTATTATTATTATTATTATTATTATTATTATTATTATTATTATTATTATTATTATTATTATTATTATTATTATTATTATCATCATCATTGTTATGTTTATGATTATAGGGAACTAATGAAGCAGCATCGTATACGTGTACACGTCAATTTCTTTCTATCGATGGTGCTATGTTCTTCGTTGACGATTCCCTGGTATGGCCTCGTCCACCATGATCTCCTTGTCAACCCCGTCTACACCGATACCGTCTTCTACTGGAACCCGGTAAGAGATCACGCATCCAACCGAGCCTTGTGCTAATGTAATAATTATGCGATGTGACAATGTGATGTCATGTAATACGATGTAATGTAAAAATGCTTTATTAATATTATTACTATTATGATTTTTATTATTTTTAATATTTTTTTTGATTTTTATTATTATTGTTATTATTGCTATTATTGTTATTATTGTTATTAATGTTACTATTACTAATATTACTATTATTACTATTATCATGATATCTATTATCATGATGAACTTTAACTATGCTTTTGCTATGCTTTTTCTTATCATGCTTTGGAGCATCTTACATGGTCTGGTGTGATTTAAAGACCTGGTATATCAAGTAGATAAATCATGGGGAGTTTAGCGCAAGAAATGCGCAGTATAAGTCAATAGTCCGTGGGAGGATGCCCACCCTACACAACCACAAAGGGGCGGACTGTTCAGTTATGTTGCGCATTGCTTAGCAAATTGCGCTAGGATCCATATGATATATCTACTACATAATGATGATAAAATTTACCATGCAAATTGCCAAACCAGTTATTAGCTTTATTCTATGTTTTATCATTCCATATATATGACAATTTACATAGCACCTTACAAGAACCTCCGTGTCATATCACATCACACCAATTCATAACTTTTTACATTATTTAATGAACTCTGAACTGTATCGAGGCGAACAGTCTTGCTATTACGGAATGATTCAACAATGGTGAGTTGACGGTCTTCGTGGCCTCTATTCGAGCTGCGATGTTTCCTAGATTTACAATACATTACTCTATGTGACGCCGTATCCTAAGATTTATATGTGCTGTGTGCTTTGAGGTCTGGTGTCGTCTGCTGTCTTTTGCAAAGATCTACTCAACAAGCGCTACCTATTTCTGGATGTTCAACGAGGGATTCTACCTACACCGCCTCATCACGCACACCTTCGAACCACCCAAATCCCTACGCGGACTTTGTCTCTTCGGATGGCGTGAGAATACCGACTGCATCACTCATATCGTTGTCGTTGATATTGTTTTTGTATTCATATCTTTCGCTGATGCCTTCTCTTTATTCTTCCTTAACACAATATCATCCCTTCGACTCACATCACAGTCTCTTCTGGATTAACATTCCTCCAGCACCGGTTCACTCCTACTCCGAACCCCACTCCTCATGCCTCTCATTCATCGCTCCCAATTCTCTCTCCAACCTTGAAGCCGAAGTGTCACTCCTAATTTCCTTTCCCAAAAATAAGCACTGCGAACTAGATCCTATCTCCACCTCTCGTCTAGAGGACTGTGCCTCCGTCCTTGTTCCTTTAATAACCAAACTTATCAATGTCTCACTCTCTACTGCCAACTTCCAATTGGTTTCAGGCACTCTATCGTCCGATTCCTCTTGTGATAAAAGCAAATATTAACAGGGATAACCTATCTAATTGCAAACTAATTTCCAATTTTTAGGCCCCACTGGCTAAATATCCCACATCGAATCCACTTCGAAGTCCAATTGCTTACCTACAACTCCCTACAATATATTCCCAGCCTACATATCTTCGCGAAGTCTTAACCATCCAGTCCACCACGATCCTCTTCCTCCTTCATTCATTCATCATTTTGAATTTATATAGCGCTCCTTGAGTAGCCTGTGAAACCAAGACGTATTTCTCATTGGTAGCAATCGTAGGCCTATATGTTTCTATAGAGTGCATTCCAGATGGGGGGTCAACAACTAAGTAGGAGCGGGGCTGGTTGGTCGCGGTGCTTGCACGAAGGACCAGGAAACCGCCACCAGAGGAAGAGGGAAGAGGTCGACAGTCTGTTAAAGTACAGAAGCGATATGTAATGGCGCCCGCATACAGAGGCGGCCATCTCGTTTGAGAGGTTGGGGGCATCCAATGAGAGGGGTAAGAAATGTGGGGGTGGACAAACGTATAGCGTGTTCCATAACTGTAAAAGATGGGGGGACTTGTCCCCCTCGACCCCCCGGGATCGTCGCCACTGCCCGCATATATTATGCCGGGGGAGACGTCAAGAAGTCATCGTTTGACCAGCGCAGCATTTCTATAGCGGGTGCGTTGTAAGATTGGAAGCCATTGCAAAGTTTTGTGCAATTCGTCCAAGATGGGAATGTTTTCAAAGACAGCCAATGAGACGGGTGGCAGAGCGACGATTAAGACGGACTATCAGCCCTCAGGGCAGGCCAACCAGGACCGAGCAACAGAGGTCATATCGGCTGGTGATAAAGGCTTGGACAAGAGAGCAGCATCCTCATGAGATGGAAACGTGAAACAGTCCGCAGCTGGCGATGCTGATAGCAGCATCTGAGCTGGCAAAGATTGATATGCTGAGAAAGGCTAAGTTCTTGGTTCTTGGTCCAGAATAATCACTTAAGTCTCAAGTTTTGAGACCTGAGGAACACCAACAGCGTAATAGCAATGACAATAATAATAATAATAATAATAATAATAATAATAATAATAATAATAATAACAATAATAATAATAATAATAATAATAACGGAAGAGGAGGCCTGACCTTCCGGACAATAAAATCTCTATATTAATAATCTCTAAGTCCCTGGGGAATGATGTACCTCTGGAGGAAAATAATAATCGTAATAATAATAATAATAATAATAATAATAATAATAATAATAATAATAATAATAATAATAATAATAATAATAATAATAATAATAATAATAATAATAATAATAATAATAATAATAATAATAATAATAATAGTAATAATAATAGTAATAATAATAATAATAATAATAATAATAATAATAATAATAATAATAATAATAATAATAATAATAATAATAATAATAATAATAATAATAATAATAATAATAATAATAATAATAATAGTAATAGTAATAGTAATAATAATAATAATAATAATAATAATAATAATAATAATAATAATAATAATAATAATAATAATAATAATAATAATAATAATAATAATAATAATAATAATAATAATAATAATAATAATAATAATAATAATAATAATAATAATAATAATAATAATAATAATAATAATAATAATAATAATAATAATAATAATAATAATAATAATAATAATAATAATAATAATAATAATAATAATAATAATAATAATAATAATAATAATAATAATAATAATAATGTACGTGCGTCTCTACACATATGCTTACACGCACATACATGTAAGCCTGCTACGTACGTAGGTATTTAGGTATGTATGCTTGGCCGCTGATGTATGTATGTACGTATGACTCGTCGGCATCTGGCCATTTATATGGCGCCTATAGGAGACGAGCCAAAGACGCTGTCGTAACGACCTCCATTCTGTTGGGTCATTTGTCAAGTCGAATGCTCTCTCGTTGCGTTTAGTTCGGGTCTCATCAAGTCATCGTTTGTGAGCCGTTCAATCAGACATTGTGTGCCCAGATGTCTTCGTTTGTATGTGTGCGCTCAGCCAGAAGGATGCTGCTGGCTCACGTGATGAATTCTCTCGTTATGGAAACCATGATGACGACGACGACGACGATGATGATGATAATGACTATGATGATGATGACGAGGATCAAAATTAAACACGACGAAGATATGCAATGGCGGTGTTTATGACGGCTATCATAATTACGACAACGGTGACGTCAACGGTGGTGATTCCAACGACAACCATTACAATGCTAATGAAGACGACGATGATGATGATGATAATGATGATGATGGCGACTAGACTACACCCATGACGATGCTGCTGTTGCGGCCATTTATGATGATGACAATGGCGATATTATGCTGACGAGGATCATATGTAACTTCACGTAAAAGTCGGAGTTAGACACAATAGACTCATGATTACGACTAGGAACCTAATAAGCAGACCTACTGCGACGAACCTGACCATGCGATTCATGCACACTTTCCCCACAACTCAGATTCCGACTTACTTACCTTGGAATCGTAGCCGGGGCAATAAACAAATAAACAAATAAGTAAGTAAATAAATAAAATAAATATAATTAATTAATTAATTAATTAAATTAAATTAATTAATTAATTAATTAATTAATTAAATTAATAAATAAAATAAATAAAATAAATAAAATAAATAAAATAAATAAAATAAATAAAATAAATAAAATAAATTAAATAAATTAATTAATTAAATAAATTAAATAAATTAATAAATTAATAAATATTATATTATATTATATTTGCTGTTGTCTTTGTATTCAAGTAATGCCAGCTGTTGGTGCTATCGTCTACGCCATCATCCGAGCCTCAATGGCCAATGAGAGGTATATATTATCTTTATACATCAATGCGTACGCACTTATAGATGTATATATGCCACATATACAATATATACGTACGTCTATGCATACATACATGTACATACCTAAATACCTGCGGATGTTGTCATGGGTATGTTAACCTTGTTGTCCTGTTTGACGTGAGTACGGTCTTCGACTCTGTCGCTCATGGCAATCTTCTAGAGAACCCTGAAACGTTGTTTGGTGCTGTTTGGTGCTGTTAGCCGCCCTCGGTTGTGGTGCGAAAGTTTCTCACTGGGCACAGTCAGTCTGTAGTTTCTGGCTCCACACGCTCCACCTGGTGCAGGGTCTCCCTTGGTCTTCCACAGCGCTCCATGTTAGGGCCTCCACTTTACATCATTTACACCACTTTACCTTAGCCAGGTTAGGTTCTATCTTCAATGGGGGTTGCGCCGCATCAATGTGCCGATGATACCCAGGCACCTACATGCAGAGGCGGCGATCTCGCTTGATAGATGTGGGGGACACTCAATGAGAGGAGTAGATAATGTGGAGGACGCACGTATAAATTGTCCCTTCTCTGTAAAAGGTGGGGGCTTTTCCCTTCGACACCCGGGATCGCCGCCCCTGCCTACATGCATGGTGTGCTGAGTGACCTTTGAGCTAATGACGGTCCTTTGCTGGCTATTTTCGCGATCTATGCTACTGTAGTTTGGGTGCACCTAGTCGCCGCTGTCTCCGCTCTACTGAGCAAGGCTTACTCATCGTCCCATTTTCTCGTACAACTACTAAACTGAATCGTGTCGTCTCAGTGGTTGGCCTCTCGCTCTGGAGCACTCTCCCGTTGGAGTTGCGCTTGTCGTCCAAGGTCCACTCAGACTCTTTTTATACTCGCCTTAAAACTATTCTTCAACCGTGTTGGGGTTATGAGCCATCCTGAGTAGTAGCCTTGAAAGGGCGCTATTTACATTTTCGTAATGAATTAATATATGTATTCCCAGGATCCAGTTTCAGAATCACCCTTCCTAAATGCTAATGACAGCAGATGTGATTGCCGCCTGAATGTCATTGAACTGCTTCCAGTTGAACCCCTTAAGAGTCGTAGTTCATGTGACTTGGGAGTCGTGAGCAGTTGTCAAAAATTTACCGATTTTATCTACAGTGTCGCTTTTCTGACTTTTCTTTCTCTGACGCTGTGCGGAATTTGGGCGTGACCCTAGGCCAGGAAATGACCTTATCAGAACGTGTGAGGAATAATTGTCGCAAGAGCTTCTACCATCTACATGCATGTATATAGGCCTACGCCAGGTTCGCTCGGTGCGTCGCTTGATAGCAACTAAGTCCTTTGCGACTCTGATACACGCATTCGTATGCAGCAGAGTCGATAATGGCAATGCGATCTTTTCGGGTTAAACCCTGTTACGCATTAATCAGTTTAAATCTGTTCTAAATGTCGCCGCTCGCTTGATAGGTGGCAGACTATTGTTCGGGCAGATTTCTAGCTATTAACGGGAGAAACTTCGCTGACTGCCTATACAACGTATTGAGTCTAAGATTCAAATGCTTATGCGCAATTTTCTTGCTGGCCAGGCGTCTGTTTATCTTAGGGAGCTTTGTGCACCAGTGTTAGCGAGACCAGGCCGTAGATTCCCTCGTTCTGCCACACTTGGTTGTCCCAAGGGCACGAACTTCCACAGTGCTCCATAAAAGGCAGTGCTGTGGTCGGTCCATCTGTCTGGAATAGGTTACCTAGCATCTCCATAATGAGCTATAAATTGGTTTTCTTTGCCCCTGTTTTAATTTAAACCATACTGCATTCTGTATACATATAACGGAGTCTGACGCATATATCATCCTTGTTTTGGATACGTCGTAAAATAAATTTATACCAGTCAGCCCTATTTTGCACGCAATTACACGTGTATATGTGATTGTTTGTATACACATGTATGTACAGTGTATACATGTATGCATGCATTTCTGTATGTGCGTGAATGTCTATATGTATGTATGCAAGCATGTATGTATATATGTATGCATGTATGTACGCACAGATTTTTTTATTGACCTGATTGCGGATTTGTTTTCCTGCGCCATCAGTTTATGTGTAATGAACACCGACCCAACAGAAGCTGCTAATTGCACACATAATTGAAAACTTACTTACATACTTGCATACTAATAAGAACTGTCAATCAAACGGACGAAGAACCAAAAAAGGACTTAAAAGTACGACAGTACAATACATACTTGCAAGGGCGTCCAGATATGGACCGGAGGCAAATGCCTCCAATTTCAGGTAGAGGGATTTTTTGAGTTTTGCGGGGGAAATATATTGCCTTCCTGACACTTGGCAAAGGGTTTGCCTCCATCACTCCTACGTACTTGTCCATCTCTGAATCGTCAGAGTTCGTCACAGACAACCAGGCTTGCGTCATTACCCTGTCCATGGTTGGTCCTTTTTAGTAGAATTTGAACCCAAACAGATTCCGATGCAAGCACGCAGAGCGCTTCACCGTTGACCAAACGTGTTATTATCGATCACGTGTGTTGTTATGACTTTTATGATTTTTATGATGTCGTTGTCTGCTGTTGCTCAAGCTGTTTGGGAGAGACGGGAGGGGATGCTTCCTGTGGACGTAAGGGCGATGGAGGGGGTGCGCTGGCATCCGGTCGTAATAGCCGGGCTCCAAGAAACACGCATCTGATCTTGTGTCTGGCTTGTCAACTGGAACACGACACTCAACGTTATTTAAGGATTTACAGAAGGTGAAAAGAGAGGAGGGATCGATAGACAGACAGACAGACGGACAGACGGACGGACGAATAAATAGATAGACGCACAGACAACGGCAAGCGGAGAATAGGGAATATAGAACGAGAACGAAAAGAGAAAAGATAAAGAGATGATAAAAAAGAAAAAGAGAAAGAAAACGATGTAGTAGAAGAGCTGTTGCTTAAGCTAGTCTTGGATATGGACATCATTTTCTTAGCCTCCGCCTATCAGGGCGAGTAGCCAGTCCTCTCCCTTGCCGTTTCATGTTCCCACCGACAGTGCACGTATGATCGGTGTGCTAATTATAGCCGAGTTGCATAGGGACGGGAGGGGAAGCAAGCAATGGATGCAAACAGATGAGGCAGAAATCTCATTGCATATTTATGTCCATCGGGGATTTGAATTGTCTAGCCTGCACACTATCTAACACCCCGTGAGAAAGAGAAAACCGATTGAACCATCTTAGGACAGAGAGAGGCAGAGATGGAGAGAAAAGAAGAGATGGAGGGTAGAGTTAAATGGAAGACATGATGCACAGACAGAAGAATACACATGGGACAGTTATTCTAAGATAAGAGTGGAACAAACAGTAACATAAAGGCAGAGACAGAGAGCTGTTTGCAATGTTTGAGGAGAGAAAATGAGAATCAATAATACTAATAAAAACGCAGTATGATGACAAACATATAATGATCCAATGATGACAAATTATTTCAGAAGTCAAATCTAACTGTCGGCAGCCACACAAGGCGCCCATTCCTTTGCAACCCTAATTTAACCAACGACGACGCCCAACGAAGGAAGAACTAGTCACCCTTGGGGAATAGTGGAATCGAACTCTGTTCCTCGTCTCTCCCCTATTCTTCCCCCCCACACCAGTATGCTATCTATTACGTTACGACCACCTCCAAATGTCTTCCCATTGACTTCCTTATAACTACGCTGGTATGCTGTTCACGTACACTTTGTCTCTGCGACTAAACAGACAAGTCTTGGCTAAGGAGCGATTTATAAACATCGACGGTTTTGAAAGCCGTAAGATGTCGCTAGACAATAGAAAATACTGTTATTGTCTAACGTTGGTTTCGGTTGCAGCTGCTGGGCGAAAAGTTTCGGAGAATACGATTGGATCATCTACGCACCAAACTTTCTCTGCATGGTGGTCAGTAACGTTCATTCATTCATTTTAGAAATTTACATAGCACCCCTAAAGAAAATTAAACTCAGAGGCGCTCAGTAATGTAGATGCAGCTTAGATCAACGTAGAATCTGCGTTGCCTGATTGACGTCCGGAAACATTAAACTTTGATTAGAACACCACGTGTTTTACGTCAATAATCATTAATAACGCTGGGCAACAAAGGATATGCTTCCTTAAAATTTTTGGCTTGCCTTATGGATTGTGGATTCCTTGAAAATTTCATGACCAGCCCTCCACAATGACCCTCAAATTTCCATATAACCTGCAGCCTTTGGGAATTGCCTATCTTTAATATTTATTTTCATATTCCAGTATATTTTTTGTTGTTCACAAAGCTAGCGGTTTTCGTATTCCATTGCGCAGACATGCCTGGACAAGCATTTAGTACAAGTCGCACAACGCGCAATGTAAGTAGTAAGACATACATGTAGGTATGCCTGGACATGCCCTGGCATGCTTGGTCACGATGGGTTTATGCAGAACAGGGTACAAAAGAAACCTGCATACACTGACGCGTTGATGTAAATTAGCATGTATGTCGGTATTCAAAGGGCATGAGGTATACTGATTACTTAACAATAAATATGTGGGTTCTCGATAATAGCAATATTTTCTTGTTCTCAAACGTTACAATACTCTGCTGAGTGCGAATGGTCACATAAGTGATACGCTTTCTTGCATCTGCAGCGAATTCTTTTTCTAAATAGCAATAAGAAGGCAGTGGCGTAGGCAAGGGGGTTTGGGGGGTTAACCCCCCCCATTGGCATAGTTGGAAATATTTTTTAGCAACAACCTACAGAATAAGTTCGGATAATTTTGGAACCGTTCCCTCGCTATAGGAATTACAGACACTCACAGTGCACTGGGTGCACCATACGCGCAGATTCCACGGAGGCAACAGCTGTGGCATAGATTTGATGTTTACCCGATATCATATACCAGGGTGTAAATGAAGCAGAACTTACCCTCTAATGTGACAAGCGCAATGTATCATACAATTATTTTCGGATATAAGACAGGGATATAAGACAGCTATCCTAGGCTCTATGCGTACTATATATATAGCTATATAAAATGGGTGTGCGTGTATATATTTAACTAATGTAGGGCCTAGGCCTAGAGATAGAAAGAAAGACTTATATGTAGGTCATGCAGTTGATCCTTAGACATGATCATTGGACGCATTATACCAAGTTGAGTGCTCAGAAGTTTATAACAGTTGAATATAAATGATAAAATATATAAGTTGCTGCATTGTATAGTGGATCAACTATAAAATCAGCAAGCAGAATTATCTCTTGCTGGAAGGTGTTGGGGTAAGTTTAACTAAACATTGTTATCTCTTGCTATAAGATGTTGGGGCAAGAATAGCACTAAGCAAAACTAAGCGATCATTCCATAAGCAATGGCTCTCAACGTATTGGGATTCATTAGCGGCAGAACTAAGGCTGTGGTACAGTCGTCCTTCACGCAAAGAAACGGGTAGTGTGTCAAAAAATGCCTTGGGACGCAATGCATTTGTGTCATTCAACAGTTCATCCAAATATTACAAAGTTTTTGAAAATCTTGACAACATTACATTGCCTGTTTCCATCTATACAAGTGAGCGTTCTTTCTCAACACTTCGCCGTCTGAAAACACATCTCAGGAACTCGACAAGTAAAATTAAGCTGAATTGATTAGCTCTTCTACATGTTCACCGTGAAATGACCCCAACAAACGAGAAAATAATCAATGAACTACTAAGGAAGCGAAGGTTAGATTTCGTTATGTGAAGCCAAGCAAGTTAAGACCAATATTTATTATTATTAAGGAATGAATAAATAAGATAGGCCCTAATAACAAGAAAACTTAACTTCTACTGATAGTCAGAGGAAGTATATTAGTCTACTAAGATGTTAAGAAAAGAAAATCTGAGACTGACTTGCATAGGCAGGGTTATTTTACAATCATATCTAATTTAAAGCTTGAGTATATGTTTGTAATTTTTTTTCCATTGTTACAAAAATCACTAGCTGCCTTAGCCGATTTTAATCAAAAGTATTTATATTTTGTAATATCACAAAAAAACTGTTGCCGTGCAAAAAAGGCTAAGATTTAAAAAAATCTTGGCTCATTAAGCCCATTAAATTTACTGTAGATCTAGTGCGGGAAATGACTATACCAAAAGCAGAGTTGTATGGTCTCGAGACAGTGTCTCGGTCTCGAGACGTCTCGAGACAGTTTTTTAGTGTCTCGATTTCGGTCTCGGTTGCCTGCTGTCTCAGTTTCGGTCTCGGTCTCGAGGCAGTGTCTCGAATTTTTAGAAACTGTCTTGAGGTGAAAGTCTTGTTCTGTCTCGAACAAACGGTCTCGATAAGTTTCGCGTTAGCTGTCTTAGAATCTTGCGCTAGAAACTGAAACTGGAATCTACGAGAAACGGTAATTCTGGTTAACGCGCGAGGTACATTGTACTGAAATCAATTCAATTATCTTAAAGTGGAAAGATGTCTGAGAGAGAACCCGAAATTGTGACTTTTGCGTTTACGCAATTTGAAGTTATTGACAACACAATAGCTTTTGGCTATTGGTTTGTCATTGGTGTAAAACCATCATAACCGAAACGATCGGAATAACTTCGAGTTTCTCAGGGTGTGTAAGGATACGCGCAAATTAATAATTTCGTTTGGTATTTGGTATCGAATTTGCTTGTTCAATATCGTCTGAATATTTCAGACATGTCGAAAAAGGCTTTCTTTATACTATTCAGAAGATAGGTCGAAGAAGAGATATAAAAAAAGATCAAACGCGGCAATTGGTATTATATACATTATAAGTTTCAAATTAAAATTACAAATGAACCTTATTCCCGAAAACTGACACATTAGAATTTTACAGAATTTTATATAGGATCACTTGAGTTTTACTGTCTCGTGCTGTCTTGAACCTAGTGTCTCGGTCTCGGTCTTGGTACCTCACTGTCTCGATCTCGGTCTCGGCACCTCACTGTCTCGGTCTCGTCTTGGTCTTGAAGTTTCAAGTCTTGCATACAACACTGCCCAAAAGTGCCTACACTAACCCCCCCTCTTGGGGAAATCCTGCCTACGCCACTGAAAAAGGCAATAACTGCTTATTAAAAAAAAACATACGAACTGTTTAAAGGTTGGTTCGGTTCCTTCGTATCTGGTGTACATCTTGCGCAGTCAAGCTCAGAACATGGATTGATAATTATTGTTTTCCGTCGTCCATGTCGGTTCCTCTTCCAATTATACGGAGGGAGCAAAATGATCACGTTTCAGGATGTTATTTCTGTTTGACAAAATAATGCGATGGTCTATTACTCCAAAAACAGCATATCAATTATTGAGTAGCATTATCTTGCTTCGGTATTGAGACCGCAGCCACGTGATGGCAGCCTTCCTGTGCCCATACCCCGGCTTTTTTGACCACCGACTATGTTGACGAAGCTATGACAGAGAGGACACAGTAAACTGTATTGATGCTCATATCCAACTACAGCCTTATTTTGTAAATAACTCAACCTGATATTACTCAAATTTATGAAATTATTGAGTGGAATAATTGTTCCTGCATTTCTTAAGCGCCATGCCGATTTCGTACAGTTTTTTTATGGAAACAATACTTTATGTTCATTCAAAGAACTTGGTGGACTGTGGGCAGCCGGGAACGTGCCCCAATTATTGCAAGAGGTATTGCGCCTCCCATAAAAAAACTGAAGAGGATTATTTCTTGAAATATTAAGAGCTTCAAAAACAGAGACAAATAACATCTATCAAAAATGCCATAATAAAACAGAGATTATGCTAATTTTTATCTTCAATATTTTCAAGTCTTCGTGGCTTTCAAAACAAAACAAATTTACACGTAAACAAAACGCACGCATTAAAAACGTTCATACGTATTACTGCATGGCTGCTCTTGTCTCACCGTTGCGTTTTTGCTTTTTGTGCTCCATCTTACTTACGTGACCTTCGCCGCCCAGTCACAGCGCGTCGGGTGCTTCGCTCTGCGACGAGGGGTGAGCTTCTAGTTTCATGGGCTTGCTCGACTATTAGGCACCGCCGTTCTTAATTGGTTGTGGACCCTTGAATCTGGAATGACTCCCAGTTGAGCTGCGCATTGCTTGTGGCCCAACCGTCAGGTTTTTACAAGTCGCTCAACCGTTTTTTCGTTAGTCCTGGCTGGGCTGGGAGCGCTTCTGAGTATGTTCTTGTAAGCACGCTATATAAATGGCAAGAATTAATTAATTAATTAATTAATTAATTACGTAACACCGGAATCACGTGGTGTGCGTAATGTGTTGGATTGTCCAGAACCGATGCCCCCATTGTTTTAAACAAGTGTACGCCAGTGTTTAACGCACTTGGTTGTCACTATACATGTAGGTTCCGTAAGAATGATGTCTGTTTTACGATTCGTCGTGTTTAAGCCATAAAGCCTTGATATTTTACAACTGAAATGCGTGTCCAAACTGTTCTTTATATGGCCTACCATTTTCTAGAAACCTTTCAGTATCAACTATGTGGAGAACACTATTGTTTCCAAATCCTACAGTTAACAGGTGAAGTCGCTACGGGAAAAAAAAGGCTAAACTTAGTTGTGCAGTGTTATCATCATCATCATCATCATCACCATCATCATCACCACCACCACCACCACCATCATCATCATCGTCGTCGTCGTCGTCGTCGTCATCGTCGTCGTCGTCGTTCATCACAGTTCATCGTCGTCATAGGGCAGAAGGGGTTTGATTGATTTATTGACTCAACAGTTTATTGATTGAAGGTTTGATTGATGTTCTAATCTGTGTATTACCAAATCTATCTATTTAACTGCTTATAAGAGTCCTATATTAGTTATTTATTAATTAATATATTGACTGTTAATTTATTTTTACATATGCATCTGAGAGGCTCTAGATGTGTTTCCTTAATTTTCTTAATTATTTTCAGCTAAACTTCGTTTTCCTTTGCAACATCCTACGAATCCTGATGTTCCGGCTGCACTCACATCCACACGAACCTAGCAACTTCCGGTTAGTTCTTTCTCCTCTTTCATAGTCATCACATCGCAATATTCATATCATTACCATTAATCACGATCAGCATCAGCATTATTATCATCATCATTATCGTCGTCGTCATCATCACCACCGTCGTCGTCATCGTCATCGTCATCTTCATTATCATCATCATTATCGTCGTCGTCGACGTTGTCATTGTCATCGTCAACTGCATTGGCCATTTTGCTTTTTTTAAATTTGATCACGTTAATTAGTTTAGCCATAAACAGAGGTAGTGAAGCGTGACGCTGTAGTGTGCATTGGTACGCTAGGTAATGAAAAATAGTTAAAAGCTAGGCAGTTCGTGTTGGGATTGATAGTGATACAGGCAGCATCCTTGCTCCTAATGTATCCAAAATATTTCCTACATGCTGTTTAAGATTAGACACAGGCCTTGAGCAATAGAAGTTGCTGCTTGCGTATGAAAAGAATTTCATCTACAAACATTAGCAATGTTGAGTTAGATAGAAACGGGTCAGCTGTTTAGGTAGATGTGACGAGAGCGGCCAACACAGTCACAAAGTGCGCTCTGTTAGCTACATTGAACATGCTGATGTTGACAATCATCATCGTCATCATCGCCAGCATCTTCACCTTCGTCATGATCCCCATTGTCATAAACGTGCATATCAAGATAATTTTTATATAAAAATAATAATAACGATAATAACGATAATGATAATAATAATGATAATAATAATAATAATAATAATAACAATAATAATAATAATAATAATAATAATAATAATAATAATAATAATAATGACAATAATTATAATAATAATAGTAATAATAATAGTAATGATAGTAATAATAATACAGACTGACAAACCACAGTATGATAACAAGTATCATATGAACGGATAACGACAAGTTATTACAGGAGTCGAATTTAACTGTCGACAACCATGCAAGGTACCCATTACATCTGATTTCACACCGCTGCCTATCGAATGAAGGACTAATCAACCTTACGAGGAATGCGATACGCAAACTAAGTTCTTCATCTCTGCACGCCAGTGTGTCGTCCATTACTCTACGGCCCCACCCCACCCCACCCCTCGCCAACTACGCCCAGCCAGCATCATCTCTTTTGATGAATGTGTGACGTCGAGTCTGTTTTTCCTTTCTACGTTGTTTCTTCTCTTGAAATTGACAATTATTTCTGTTCCTCCCATGCATGTAGTAGGTTCAACACGAGCCAATATTTGCAAAAACTGGCCCACTTTTTGTAACAATGACTGCCATTAACTGACAATGGTTTGGCCGAATGCTGGCATCTACGACGCATAGCAGGCTTAACAGCTGAAGAGCTTAACCAACGCTGTATCATAAAGATAATGGTTTTACTCTTCCTTCATATAGGCCTAAGATGGGTATAAGACCTATCATTCACGAGTTGTCTTACTACTACTAATATTATTAAAAGTATTTTTATTATTGCTATCACTGAAGTAAATTTATGTAGCGCATCACCAGGAAACACTAAGCGGTGGTCTCTGCACTCACCTACGCGACAATAAATGTCGTTAAGCAGAGAGCATTTCTCGGCAAACATTGCTTAGATGAACTAGAAGAGTCGCCGATGGTCAGCGCGCACACACATGCACAGAGAGAGACAGACAGACAGAGAGGTGCAGTGCGGGAAAGAGAAAGGCAGACAGACAGAGACAGAGTCAGACAGAGAGACAGAGAGACAGAGACAGAGAGAGACAGACAGACAGACAGATCGAGATATATATATATATATATATATATATGTATATATACTCCAACTAACAGCATTCCAGCGACCGTTGACAGATGATAGCAAGTTCAGAGTTCATGGAGCACATAGCATGGAGAATGAAGAATGACTTCAATACCCATGAGCGTATACAATACATACGGAAGACGTTTGTTCTCTGCTCCTCTGTCTTTGAGCCAGCAATAGAAAGCACAGAACCAGCGCATTGCAAAGCATACACATTATACTTCTAGTGTCACATTCTAGTGCTTGATGGCACGTGGCACAGACCACGAGCCATTCCTGCACGGATTCCATTCAGCAGTCTCGAAACGGCAACCGTAGGCCTACCATTCGATTACACATCCTGCGTGCCTATACCAAGGAGACCGTGTTTAAAGGAGGCAGTGAATAATAATTAGTTAATTAGTATAATTTTACAACTTCTATCTCGCCGGCGGGAAATGCACAAGGAAAAAGCCGAGTACTCGATGATGGACCAAAACCAAACTGTAATCAGGCCATTAACTGATGGATTATTTGAAACAATGAAGCGGGCAGATAGAAAGAGTGGAGCCGTTTGAATGTGGACTTGGAGGAAAATGATGAAAATTAGTTGGACAGAAAAGGGTATCAGGAAATCTCCCCCAAGAAAATTCCCTCCCCGGAAATTCCCCCTCTTAAATCTCTCCCCGGGTATAACCCCCCCCCCCCCCGGAATTTCCTCCAATGCAACTATTTCACGTGTTCTTATTATGTAATTACATAGACTCAACCTGAAGCTCAAGCTCTCGCGTGTTTCCCGTGCATAAAGAGAACTCGCATTCGTGAAACACTTGACCAAAGTACTCCATTGAATACATAGCACATTAAACTATTCACGTGTTTCCCGTGCATAAAGGTCGCATCTACACCCTCGTCGCAGATTTTTCAAATTGAAAACTTTTAGACTATCTAAGAGGCACAGCCCAGATTAAAAACTTCTAAAATACGATTTTATTTCTTGTGACTTGTAATGACAAATTTGCATAACCGAGACATTCGTGACTATCTCAAACGCTTAGCTCAGAATAGGAGTTTTTTTAAACGAATATATTTTTATGCCTTGATTTTGTTTCTTATGACTTGTAATAACAATTTTTAAGTGCTTTGTATTTCTTTGTGAAAATTATAAAATTTGCGGGGGGAGAAATTCCTAGTTTTCGGGAGAAATTTTCAGAGGGGAGATTTCTGCCAGGAATTTTCGGGGGGGGGAATTACCCGGGGGAGAATTAGCTAGACTCACAGAAAAAGTATAAAATGAGAAGGTCCTAGAGAGAGTGTTGGAACAGAGGGTTTTGCTACAATCTATTGAAAACAGGAGACACCGCTGGCTTGGTCATGATATATTGCGGAAAGAAGGTCGGCTGTTGACAGTAGAAGGGAAGGATGCAGAGGAAGACAGCAAGAGAAAGGAAAAGATTGAACGCGCTGAGTGATCTGGATAATGGTCCATGGAGAACCTTATGCAACTACGAAGAGGAAACCGAGCGACAGACAAAAGGTACAAGCGAGAGAAGAACTGGTGGATTATTCCTGTATCAATACTATATAATTATAATTGAACGCCTGTTCAAGGGGCGCTATATAAATTCCTGGAATAAATGATTAAGTATGTCTTTCCTTCACATTTCAGGTATTGCATAATTTCTTTAAAAGTCTAAATTAAATGTCATCACGACTCTATATGATTGCTGCAGCAACTGCATGATCTGTAATCGCCCTAACACCTTCATCGCTTAAGCTAGTCAGTCTGTGTTGAATCACAAGTCTACTAGATTCTTGATGTCTTTGACTTTTGTTACAGCTTAATTGGACCAAGTTTACGTAAGACATATTCCAAAACGTTGGCGGATAAACTGCTAAATATCAACACATCCCGTTACGTCCGAAGTGAATAATTTAGTTAAATCGCAAATTTTTTCATTTCAAAACAAGTGATTTGATAAATGCAGATTACGCTAAATCGCTCATAACTGTTGTTGGGCTGTTGTCCTTTGTTGCCTTTGTACTTTGCGACTGTTGTTCTTTGTGGCTGTTGTCCTTGAGGTTGTTGCCCTGATGTGATTGTGTTAATTTTATGCTTGTAGTCGAGGCGTGAAGGCGGCCTTTATGCTCATCCCTTTGTTTGGACTCCATTTGTTTCTCACGATCTATCGTCCTCCGGTTGGACTACAGACGGCGATCATTCACGAATGTATTTTCCTTTTCATCACTAACTCACAGGTATAGCATAATTAAAAGGCGACTTTAAATTGTTGACTGACACTGGATAATTATCTAGTGCAAATGGTTGATGTGCTGGACACTTTACTGACAGGTTAGGTTCAAATACCGATGGGTAGAAAGATATTGCGGGGTCTCTGTTCCGCTCAGTTGTGTTCCTAACAGACTCAGCATGTGGAAATTGAGGACGGACTGGCCACTCACCCATTATGTATAGGTTATAAATAATGTCAAGACAAAGACAAATGAAATCGCTAGCAGTTCAAGACATCAACCAAGCAGCGGCTGTCTACTTCTTCTTCTTCTTCTTCCTATTCCCCTTCCTTTCCCCTTCTCGTTCTCGTTCTTGTTCTCCTCCTTCTTGTTCTTGTTTTTCTTCCTCTTCCTCTCCTCCTTCTCCTCCTCCTCCTTCTCCTCCTTCTCCTTCTCCTCCTCCACGTCCTCCTCCTTGTCCTCCTTGTCCTCCTCTTCCTCTTCCTCTTCCTCTTCCTCTTCCTCTTCCTCTTCCTCTTCCTCTTCCTCTTCCTCCTCTTCCTCTTCCTCCTCTTCCTCTTCCTCCTCTTCTTCCTCCTCTTCCTTCTCCTCTTCCTCCTCCTCCTCCTCTTCCTCTTCTTCCTTCTCTTCATCCTCCTCTTCCTCTTCCTCCTCCTCCTCTTTTTACTCTTTCTCCTCCTCCTCTTCCTCCTCTTCCTCCTCTTCCTCCTCTTCCTCCTCTTCCTCCTCTTCCTCCTCTTCCTCCTCTTCCTCCTCTTCCTCCTCCTCTTCCTCCTCCTCTTCCTCCTCCTCTTCCTCCTCCTCCTCTTTTTACTCTTCCTCCTCCTCTTCCTTAAGCTGACTCGAATTGACGAATTCACAATAGCGAAATGACAGATCGAGTATGCTAACATAAATTATGATGAACGTAGGTGTCTATTATTAGCTTATAATTTATTATGCTCTTTTAATTCTATGTACAAATACATAAACGAAAACATATTTTTGTTTTTAGGGAATTTTTGTCTCCCTCATATTCTGCTTTTTCAATGGCGAGGTAAGACATAGCAGAATACAGCTATGGATGGTATTTAGGGTTTGTCGTCTTCCTACTTATATGTATCTGTCTGCTTCTCTGTCTCTCCTTGTCTCTTTCTCTCTCCTTGTTCGCCTTCGCTCTGCATCTAAATGAAGACTTTTACGTTAACGATCATGATTTTGCGCAGCAGAGTATTAAAGGACTGAAGTTATGGTAGCATTTTTTGTATAGCATCCGAGTGATAAAACCACACTGGGTGAGAGCGTCGACCGAACGATCAAACAGGCAAAGATATGTAGGCCTACATGTATATGCGATCGACATCGAAAGAGATTGATACCATGTGTTGAAGAAGGAAAGGTCTACATTGGCAATTGTTTAGCGCCTTCTCCTGTAGAAAGTGTTCGACATAACATTGCAAGTAAAATGGTTAAGAAGATGTGCAAGTCCGTGTTAGCGCCACTAAAAGTTAACTTGGAGCGCTTTAAATAGCAGATAGCTAGTGAATAAGCTGGTTCCCGAGAGTTAGTTTTGTGGCGCTGTAGAAATGTTGAGATTACGATTACGATTTCATCATCACTTCCTCTTAAAGTTTATTGTACTTTACTAAGACATAAGTACTGTTATCCAAGCCATTCCACAAGAACTTGATGGTTGAAGAATTTCTGCCATGCATTAGGCCTATTGGACCTATGTACCATTCCGTATCATAAAATATTACTTCCGGAATATCTAATAACCGATGTCACAAACGAAACGATGATGTTGTTGACGATGACGCTGTTGACAATGACGCTGTTGACAATGACGCTATTGACAATGACGTTGTTGAAAATGATGCTGCTGACGATGACGCTGTTGATGAGGACGCTATTCACGATGACGCTGTTGACGATGTCGCTGTTGACGATGTCGCTGTTGACGATGACGTCGTTGAGATTGTTCGTCTGTGTCGTCCTGTTCTGAAGGTCTTGTCTCGAATGCCGTGTTTTCTGCCTGGCCGTGGTTTCCGTTGCTGCTTCTACCGCGACGATCCATCCTGCTCACCGAGGTCCCGTGGGGTGTCCACTCAGCTCACCCAGTTCACCCTTGGCGAGATCCGCCACAGCCTATCGAACGTGGCATTCTACCCCAGCAGCAGCGTCCCTTCGACCAACAATGGACGCCTGGCGACATCAACCGGAGGGCTTCAATTGAACCCCAGTCCAACGTCGTGCCATTCGCTGGCGCCAGGCGTCGCCAATGTCGGGCTCTTTACCCCGGAACGGAAGCGGAAGTCGTCGTCGATGTCGACTTCCACGGAGATCGATCACGTGGACCAGAGGCCAGAGTCACCGACGAAGGGGACAAGGTACCACGGGGTCGTGTTCTCCGCTCCAGCTCCCACTGGGCAGAGGTCTCTGTCGCCAGGGATTGGGGTGTCGAGGTACGCCGCCCTGCCCACCACCGACTCCGGTTAGAGTGGGTGAATGAGTGCGTTTATGGATGAGTGGATCAATGGATGCTAGGATGCAGGTTGTAGGGATGTGCAGCTGTATGCCACAACATGGCCCTCACTCGACCTGGTCTGACCTGACCTGACTTGACTTTATTCCTTATAAAGCAGAAGGTGTTCTTTTGTGGTTCATGGAATTGTGGAACGGCTTGCGCAGTTCTGTTCTTCGTCGACCCACATTGGACGGTGACTGCACATAAATGCCTCAGGCCTCACAGCCATTCTCTGCTTGTACTGCGATGCCAACATCCTTACTATCACACGCTTTGCAGTGACAACAGATGTAGACGATGACGTTGAATGGAGAACGTCATTAGGCCATCTGGTGATCAACCCTAAATCAACTGATTACATGTACATATGCCTCTGGATCCGCACAAAGAGCTTGGAAGGTCAGGCGATAGTTAAGAATCAGATTTATTAATGGGTCGTAGTTATAACTTATATGGACCTTAATTTGCTTAGAGCGAAAGTCCTTTATAGTTAATTGTAAACAACCTCTTCTAAAACGATTCTCGTAAGTGTCGGCGCCTAAGTCAGCAGAAGGAGGAAGCTATTCTAGGAAATCTGTCCGTGTTTCTGACTTTCGATAAGCTGGCACCCGTTTTAAGGGTTTTCCACATTGGTGGACTCGAGTGGGTGGGGCCAAATGGACGAAATTCCCGTTGACTGAATGAATTGATATCCTGCTTAGGTATTTTTTATCAACGTATCTCTGATCTGCTTGTCGTTTTCAACCATCAAATGACTGTTATTACGATTCTGAGAAGACTCAGATGAGATTAACTGTATACCTCGCTACAATTCTAAAGCACTCATTGGAAGCTAAAGAACTGGATCGTTTCACACAAGAGCAAAGTTAGCAGGGCTGCAAACGTGCTGATTTTTGTTGGTTATTTGTTTTTGTTTTTACAAATACCGAAAGATTCGAAAAATGGCAATATTTGGATTTTTGGTTTAAAAATATTTTTATTCGATTTACTAATATCACACATATATTACTAATTGTGTTTTATTCAGTCCGCAATCAAACTGAAATAATTTTTTTAACGAATTGGCGCTCGTTAGGGCCTATTCACGCTATAGCTACGTTTGATGCTTTTTATAACAAAACTGTTGTGACAAAATCCAAATTAAAACTAAGAACCAAATAAAACAAAACAAAACAAAAAACAAACTTTAAAAATCTTCTTTTCTGCACCTCTGCAAGTTATAGGGATTGTCCAATGATGCGATAGTCTAGTAGGCTACACGCTCGAGAAGATGGGATAAGAGAAAGAGAAAAGCGTAACGTGTGGTTGATGTCGCCTTGAACAGATTGCGCTGTTGAGCTGTGCTTGTCCTGTGTAGGTCTAACCATGTTTCTTGTTGTTCATTGGTCACTACGGCCAACGTCGTAATCGTAATCTTGAGATTTGTACAGCATCCATAATAAATGTCGTGTCACAGGTACAAGCTTTTCCACAGATGCTCAGTCAAAATAAAATTTATAGGCAGGTAGGCCTAGGTGAAATCGGTTCCAAGTTAAGA